>CM065744.1:1368997-1411497 GCA_033310375.1 Conus canariensis | reverse complement strand
TATATTACAGGTTAGGTACAAATTTCAAAGCAAACAAACAGTGATTGTGTTCTGGTGGTATATTACAGGTTAGGTACAAATTTCAAAGCAAACAAACAGTGATTGTGTTCTGGTGGTTAGGTACAAACTTCAAAGCAAACAAACAGTGATTGTGTTCTGGTGGTTGGTAACAAATTAATGGGCATAGTACTGGTTCAGGTGGAAAACTTGATCAGTTGTTTCATTCTGTTCTTTTTCCAGACCTATAGAAATGAGCCCAATTTTCAAACATTTCCACAAAAATATTTGGGTTAGAAGAGATACTTCTCACATACAACTTCAGTGATTTGAAAAGTGGTTTGTTTGAGCTTACGTGCTGCCTGAGTTTTCACTGAAGACACACTACATTTAGATCTCTATGTCAGAGTCACAGTGTGTCGCCACTGGTGTTCTGAGATGTATCAGCTGCTCTGCTGTTCTCTTGTTCTTGAAATGCCGATGACAACTATCAGATTAAGTGATGAACTTTGGTGAGATAAGACAGACACTAGCTGCAAAGTCTGTTTAAATGTCGATGACAACTATCAGATTAAGTGATGAACTTTGGTGAGATAAGACAGACACTAGCTGCAAAGTCTGTTTATGAATGCATACTGAAGGTAAAATAACAACAGCCAATCTGCCATTAGGACCTTTGGCTTTTCCTGTTACAGGGAAAATGTGTGGATTGAATCAGTATATAAGAGCGATTTTATCAATGTGTGTCTACTGCTTTGGGGGTGAAAAGAATACAGAGAAAATGTGTGGATTGAATCAATATATAAGAGTGATTTTATTGTGTGTCTACTGCTTTGGGGGTGAAAAGAATTCTGTCACTTGCACTTGAGATAGGGGTGACCAGTTGATAGAAATGGAGTATGTGGGACACAGAAAACATGAATTTGAAGAAAATCCTCAAAGCAAGGAAATATTGTAAATGGTCCATAGTAACACATGCGTTATTCTTGGAACAGTTTTCTTCAAAATCTGAGGAACTACTGATTTATTCCCTATTTTTCTCTAGAATTAACACACATTGCTCACCTGTGTTGTCATAGTTACTATCATAACCTAAAAAACGCTAAAGATATATGCCTCTTTTGAAATTGGGACACAGTATTTTATTTCATTACGTGTTATGACAAGATATCCTTTTCAGTGTGAATGGTGTTAATTTTGTGAATTATTTGCTTTGCAATACATTGCCTTTAGAATAATTTTGAAGTGGAAAAAAAGATGCTGAATTGTGTCAAACATTTTTTTCACCCTTGCATATAAACATGTTAGGGTAAAATGCATGTACATACGCAGCAAAAGAATGTTCTGATGTACACACAAATGATTATGTATAGAATGTACAATGTCTTCATAGCACAAGCAGAACAGCAAACAACAACAACAACGGCAGACAAAAGATAGGTAAGAACAACAACAACAGCAGACAAAACAAAGGTAACAATGACAACAACAGCAAAAAAAAAAATCAAAGGTAACAACAACAACAACAGCATTTTTAACACACATCAGTGGTGGATATTGAAGGCATCAGCAGTGTATCTTATGTCTTGTTCAGATGTAGCATTTGTGACACACGCAGGCCATGGCAGTGTATCTTATGTCTTGTTCAGATGTAGCATTTGTAACACACATCAGTGGTGGATATTGCAGGCAGCAGCAGTGTATCTTATGTCTGGGTCAGATGTAGCATTTGTGACACACGCAGGCCACGGCAGTGTATCTTATGTCTTGTTCAGATGTAGCATCTGTAACACACATCAGTGGTGGATATTGCAGGCCGTGGCAGTGTATCTTATGTCTGGGTCAGATGTAGCGTTTGTGACACACGCAGGCCACGGCAGTGTATCTTATGTCTTGTTCAGATGTAGCATCTGTAACACACATCAGTGGTGGATATTGCAGGCCGCGGCAGTGTATCTTATGTCTGGGTCAGATGTAGCATCTGTAACACACGCAGGCCACGGCAGTGTATCTTATGTCAGGGTCAGATGTAGCATTTGTAACACATATTAGTGGTGGATATTACAGGCAGCAGCAGTGTATCTTACGTCTTGTTCAGATGTAGCATTTGTAACACTCATCAGTGGTGGATATTGCAGACCGCAGCAGTGTATCTTATGTCTGGGTCAGATGTAGCATCTGTAACACACATCAGTGGTGAATATTGCAGGCCGCAGCAGTGTATCTTATGTCTGGGTCAGATGTAGCATCTGTAACACACATCAGTGGTGAATATTGCAGGCCACAGCAGTGTATCTTATCATTGGAAGTCATTGGAACTAGAGTGTCCTTTGTCTTGTATTGTGCATTTTTACAATAACAGCTTAGTCTGGAGTGTAGTGCTGCCATGCCATTCACTGGGTTAGAGAGTAACAGGAAAGGAGAAGTGTTATTTGATGTTGTTGATAGTTTTTAGTGCTCCTGTAAAACAGTCACTAACTCAGGAAGCATAGACTCATGCAGGGTGATCAGGAAGCATAGACTCATGCAGGGTGATCAGGAAGCATAGACCCATGCAGGGTGATCAGGAAGCATAGACCATGCAGGGTGATCAGGAAGCATAGACCCATGCAGGGTGATCAGGAAGCATAGTCCCATGCAGGGTGATCAGGAAGCATAGACCCATGCAGGGTGATCAGGAAGCATAGACCCATGCAGGGTGATCAGGAAGCATAGTCCCATGCAGGGTGATCAGGAAGCATAGACCCATGCAGGATGATCAGGAAGCATAGACCCATGCAGGGTGATCAGGAAGCATAGTCCCATGCAGGGTGATCAGGAAGCATAGACCCATGCAGGGTGATCAGGAAGCATAGTCCCATGCAGGGTGATCAGGAAGCATAGACCCATGCAGGGTGATCAGGAAGCATAGACCCATACAGGGTGATCAGGAAGCATAGACCCATGCAGGGTGATCAGGAAGCATAGACCCATACAGGGTGATCAGGAAGCATAGACCCATGCAGGGTGATCAGGAAGCATAGACCCATACAGGGTGATCAGGAAGCATAGACCCATGCAGGGTGACTTAGTGATGAACATGCTGTGTAGAAATGACAGACACAAGTTACTGCCATGAAGATGAACGCTCTCTCTTGGTCCTCGTTAACTGTGTGTCTGTGGACATGCTAGGACATAGCGGCATGAACTCCACACCAAATAAGATGTTAAATGTTCCGTAAAAATACAGCAAGTTATAGTTTATTCCTGCCCAAAAATGAATATGAAAAGGCAAAAGGAAAAAAATGTGTGTGTGTGTGTGTGTGTGTGTGTGTGTGTGTGTGTGTGTGTGGATGGTGGGATTTAAACATTTATACATTTTTTATTATATTTGTTTGAATTGTTGTGACAAAAAGATGACTTATGAGTTAAACAAACAAACAAAACAGAAACAAAAGAAGAAAAAAAAGAAAGAGGCATTCACATGTTTTTTTTTCTGTTTGGTTCACACGCAGCGAAAGAGGAAGAAAGTGAGTCCAGTGCGTCAACCCTGGAACGCCTGCAGCAGTTCATGAGTCAAGTGTTGCATCTTGGGAAGAAGGAGGGTGGGCATGCAGAGGAGATCCCCAAGCTTCTGGAAGAGGTCAACATGGCGGGCGTGGCACGCTACATCCGGAGCGGAAAATGCAAGAACATTGTGACAATGGTTGGGGCGGGGATCTCGACATGTGAGTGAGAGTGTAGGTATGTGTGCGTGTGTGAGTGAGTGAGTGTGTGTGTGTGTGTGTGTGTGTGTGTGTGTGTGTGTGTGTGTGTGTGTGTGTGTGTTCACGTGTGTGTGTGTGTGTGTTCACGTGTGTGTGTGTGTACGTGTGTGTGTGTGTGTGTGTGTGTGTGTGTGTGTGTGTGTCTGTGTGTCTGTGTGTCTGTGCTCTTGCGCATGTATGTGCATGCATGCGTGAGTATGTGTTCATGTGCGCTCCTCAGGTTTAGCTTACTCATTATTTCCAATTCTTTCCAGGTTTTTTAAGCTGTTGAAATCTTTATTCGTTCTTTCTGTTTGGATCCCTGTATCTCTTTATGTGTTTATCCGCCATCTTTATTTTATATTCTGATTTATACAATCGCAGATCTGTTCAGTGGCACCTGTTTTCAAGGTACAAATACTGTCCAGACTGGACGCCACCTGTTCATTTCACAGTGTCTGTTTGCAAGTATGATCTGTGTATGCATAGTATGATCTTTGTATGCATAGTATGATCTGTGTATGCGTTGTTTTGGCAATCTTTATATTTGTCTTTTTTTGTGGTGGATTTTGTAAATTTTTTTTTTTTTTCTGTGTAGGCAGGCTGATACTTCTGCAGACACTCCTTGTATAAAAAGGGCAAATTTTAATCCTATCTACCAACAAAGGGAGTGGAGTTTTTGTGTGTATGACGATTTTTTCACCCCGCCATTAAGGCAGCCATACTCCAACTTCAGGGAAGGTGCATGCTATGTGTAACATGTCATCCATGCCAGCGGCCAAACTGGCCATCTCTTCCGAAAGTTGGTGATGGGATTTTTATCTGTGTGCAAGATTTTATGCGTGTTTTCACACACGGAACATCGGTTAACTCGAGGGAAAAAAATCTCCTGTACCGAAACGGCCTGACAGAGATTCGAACCCACAACCCAGGATCACCGAGATTATGAGTCCAGCGCTTTATCAACTGAGCTATTCGGGCCTGATACTGTAATGAAATGGCTGACTCCTCTGAATGGTGTAGCTGTATCTGGCTCAAGCCTGGTAGTACCCTAGCTGTGACATCACACATGGATGTGTTTTGCTGTGGTTTGCTTTTTGTTTTCTGTACAAACTTTGCAGCTGTAAAAGAAGGGCTGTATGAGGTTAAAGTCAGTTCTCACTAATTTATTTTACCTGTTCATGTACGCCTTTTCTGACATGGTTAAGTGAAGTTTGGCTTTTGTTTTCATTCTTTCCTTTTATTTTGTTGTTGTTGTTGTCATTGTGTGTATGGTGGTATGTGTTGTGGGCAGCGGCGGGCATTCCGGATTTCCGCAGTCCTGGGTCAGGGCTGTATGACAATCTGCAGCAGTACAACCTCCCCAACCCCCAGGCCATCTTCATGATCGACTTCTTCAAGGTAAGTCAGTGCATGACTGACAGCGGTATGACCTCCCCAACCCCCACCCCCACCAGGCCATCTTCATGATCGACTTCTCCAAGGTAAGTCAGTGCATGACTGACAGCGGTATGACCTCCCCAACCTCCACCCCCACTAGGCCATCTTCATGATCGACTTCTTCAAGGTAAGTCAGTGCATGACTGACAGCGGTATGACCTCCCCAACCCCCACCCCCACTAGGCCATCTTCATGATCGACTTCTCCAAGGTAAGTCAGTGCATGACTGACAGCGGTATGACCTCCCCAACCTCCACCCCCACCAGGCCATCTTCATGATCGACTTCTTCAAGGTAAGTCAGTGCATGACTGACTTGACAACCTCAGGTGACCTCCCCTTCCCCCAAGCCATCTTCATGATTGACTTCTTCAGGGTAAGTCACTCTGCATGACTGACAGAGAGAGAGAGAGAGAGAGAGAGAGAGAGAGAGAGACACACACACACACAGACAGACACACAGACAGAGTTAGTAATACAAAGAGAGAGAGAAATAACTAGAGATAGATTGTGATCGACAGGTTTAGAGAAATACAGATGGAGAGAGGTGGTAGACAGGTTGAGAGGAATGCAGATGGAAAGAGGTGGTAGACAGGTTGAGAGGAATACAGATGGAGAGAGGTAGACAGATTGAGAGGAATACAGATGGAGAGAGGTGGTAGGTTGGGAGAAATACAGATGGAGAGAGGTGGTAGGTTGAGAAAAATACAGATGGAGAGAGGTGGTAGGTTGAGAAAAATACAGATGGAGAGAGGTGGTAGACAGGTTGGGAGAAATACAAATGGAGAGAGGTGGTAGGTTGGGAGAAATACAGATGGAGAGAGGTGGTAGGTTGGGAGAAATACAGATGGAGAGAGGTGGTAGGTTGAGAAAAATACAGATGGAGAGAGGTGGTAGACAGGTTGGGAGAAATACAAATGGAGAGAGGTGGTAGGTTGGGAGAAATACAGATGGAGAGAGGTGGTAGGTTGGGAGAAATACAGATGGAGAGAGGTGGTAGGTTGAGAAAAATACAGATGGAGAGAGGTGGTAAGTTGAGAAAAATACAGATGGAGAGAGGTGGTAGACAGGTTGGGAGAAATACAAATGGAGAGAGGTGGTAGGTTGGGAGAAATACAGATGGAGAGAGGTGGTAGGTTGAGAAAAATACAGATGGAGAGAGGTGGTAGGTTGAGAAAAATACAGATGGAGGTGGTAGACAGGTTGGGAGAAATACAAATGGAGAGAGGTGGTAGACAGGTTGGGAGAAATACAAATGGAGAGAGGTGGTAGGTTGAGAGAAATACAGATGGAGAGAGGCGGTAGACAGGTTGGGAGAAATACAGATGGAGAGAGGTGGTAGGTTGCAAGAAATACAGATGGAGAGAGGTGGTAGACAGGTTGAGAGAAATACAGATGGAGAGAGGTAGACAGGTTGAGAGAAATGCAGATGGAGAGAGGTAGACAGGTTGAGAGGAATACAGATGGAGAGAGGTGGATGCTGGTGAGGGGAGAAAGAGAGTGTGTGCAATTTTCCATCTATCTATCTATCTGTCTATCTATCCATCTATGTATGTATGTATGTATGTATGTATGTATATGTCTATGTATCTATCTATGTATCTATCTATCTGTCTAGGTATGTATGTATGTTTGTATCTATCTGTCTATCTATCTATCTATGTTTCTATCTGTCTCTCTGTCAATCAATCTGTCTATGTATCTATCTATGTATCTATCTGTCTATCTATCTGTCTGTCTGTCTGTCTGTCTCTCTCTCTCTCTCTCTCTCTCTCTCTATCTGTCAACCTACCTATTTATTACCGGTAACTATCCATCTATATCTCAGCCTATCTCTCTATCTGTCTTATGTGTTTATCTATCTGGAATCATTTATTTTCATTCTAGATTCACACACACACACACACACACACACATGTTGTGTGTGTGTGTGTGTGTGTGTGTGTGTGTGTGTGTGTGTGTGTGTGTGTGTGTGTGTGTATATATATAATATATATATATATATAATAAACTAATAAATTCCAAGGATAAGTACCGAGCACCATTCCAGCAACTTAAGAGCAGCTTGGTGTTGCAATGACTGCAAGAAATATTCAATTATAAACAAAGCTTGCTCTTATGTCTTAGATTGAAGAAATAGGGGGAGATAAGCATTCATATCTGCAGTGGTAGATCATTCTGCCTAACTAACAGTATGTGCTTGAGTGGGTGAATGGGGAAAAATAAAATAAATGCTTCTCAAAATGAGCCTTCAGCAAGCTTATAGTCTCCAAGTAGGAGACGATCTCCAACAAACATACTACGGTATTGCACACCAGCCTTTTCTGGGATAGCATTCTTCTTAAAACCGAAAAGGCAGAGGAGTCAAATTACCACTTTCCGCGGTCACTGAGGAGAAACAATCAGGTTTCGAAATATTGGTATCTGACCAGGAGTTATATGTTAGTGGGTTTCCTCCCCATTGGAGATCGTCTCCTACTTGGAGACTATAAGCTTGCTGAAGGCTCATTTTGAGAAGCATTTATTTTATTTTTCCCCATTCACCCACTCAAGCACATACTGTTAGTTAGGCAGAATGATCTACCACTGCAGATGCAGATATGAATGCTTATCTCCCCCTATTTCTTCAATCTAAGACATAAGAGCAAGCTTTGTTTATAATTGAATATATATATATATATATATATATATATATATTGTTATATTAAAAGCAAGTTAAAATCAAGCTTCTAAAAACATCTACAAATTTGTTTCACGCTGTGCGGTCGTCAGGATGTGATGAGCTTGTGTTGCCAGTGCCACGTATATATATAGCTAGCTGGTTTGCTGTTGTTTTTTTCCCGTGCTACATGTGTTTCTCAGGTGTTGGTTTTTTTCGCTGATAGGAACTTCCATCTGTGTCTGCAATTGTTAACCATTTCTGTTCTAACATTTAGAGTTGCCAACTGTGGTTTACATAGTATAATGTATTTCTCTGTTAGGCATAGATTGCATTTTTTTGAAATGTTGTTGTATGATGCTGCTCTTTTTAAAATTTTCCAAGATATGTTGTAGTCTATGTTTTTTTCTTTAAGTTTCCAAATGTATTTACTCAATTCTGTTTGGTTTTTGTATCTTTCTTTGTTGAATGATTGTTTATGGTTTGCATATCTAGTTTTGAATTGGTTTTCCGTGATACCTACATATGTTTCTTTTGCGTTCTCTGATGTTACAGTGGCTTGGTACACAATGTTGTTATAAAGGCATTTGTTGCTTAGGGGGCACTGTTCTTTTTTGGTACAGTTACAAGATTTCCTTTCGTTACCCTCCTTTTTTTCTGTGCTGCTTTTCATTTTGTTTGCTGAATCGATGGCATTTTTAAGGTTCGGCATACATGAATATGATAATTTGATGTTGTTTTTGTTGAATATCTTAAATAATTTATGGTCTTTTGGGAAAGATGATGTCAAGATTTTAAAGAATTCTTTCCCTACATTTGTTTTAACTCTTGCATCATATGGGGGATTGTACCATATGATATTCCTTTTCCTGTTCTTTCTGCATCTTTTTGTATCATTGTCTGGATCGTATCTTAGTTTGTAATTGTAGCCACTTGTATGTAACGCCTCTTGGTATTCAGCTGTAGCGTTGTTGAATACTGTTTCGTTACATGACAAATTGGATAGTCTTTTATTTATGCTTTTGGGTATTGTTTTCAGTATGGAGGGTGGGTGATTGCTTTTGATGTTTACATAAACAGGCGTGTCATTTGGTTTCTTGTATGGTTTATATGTGTGTTGGTTGAGGTCTAACGTTATGTCTAAATAGTTCACTATCTTTTTGTTTGCTTCTATTGTGATTTTTAAGTTTTGGTTGTGGAAAATTTTACACAATTCTTTTTTCTTATTTTCAATATTTCTAGGGTTGTCATTCAGAGCGGCAAGGCCGTCATCCCTGTACAGTCCAGTTTGTTTTCCAAGTTTTTTTTGAATATTGGATAACATGAATAGTCCGACAAGTTCGCAAGTTTCGGCACCATCGTATGATCCCATTGTGACATCGAAAGTTGAATTCCTGCTTGTGTTCTTAATCCAGGTTTCATTTTTATTGTGCAGTAAAGTTTTCTTTGTGTGGAAAATGATTTCCATTTCTGACCCTGATATTTCTGTGTACTTGTTGGCAAATTTTATAGCTTTAGTTAGTAGCTTTTCATCTATAGATGGGTAGAAATCTACTATGTCAAATGTTATAAAAACTGTATTTTCTTGTTTATTGAGGTTTTTGAACCATTGTATTACTTCATATGTGTTTTTCCAGAGATTGAGTTCAGTGTTTTCTTTTATGTTTTTTATGGTTTTCTCTAAGATTTTTTTACTAATTTTCCCTAGTTCAGATTTGGAAGGGTTTATCAGTCTACATGTTGGGTTGTTCAAGAAATTGGGTTTGTGGTCTTTAAGTGTAATAAAGGCTTCTCTAGCTGCTGTGGTCTCTACTCTGTCACTTAGGTCCATTTGGTGCACAAGTTCCTTTTCTTTCTTTCTGATGTGATCATATGTAGCCTTGTCAGCCTTTCTGTAATTTTTCTGGATATTTTTATCAAGGAGTTTTGAGTACTCTTCAGGTTCTATTTTGTAAAAGTTATTGGTTTTATCCGCCTTCACAAATATTTTGGTGTCATTTTGAATTTGTTTAATTTCCTTTTCTAACGCTGATTGAAATTTGTTATTAGATTTTTTGAAATCTATGTTGGCTTTATGTAAACATCAAAAGCAATCACCCACCCTCCATACTGAAAACAATACCCAAAAGCATAAATAAAAGACTATCCAATTTGTCATGTAACGAAACAGTATTCAACAACGCTACAGCTGAATACCAAGAGGCGTTACATACAAGTGGCTACAATTACAAACTAAGATACGATCCAGACAATGATACAAAAAGATGCAGAAAGAACAGGAAAAGGAATATCATATGGTACAATCCCCCATATGATGCAAGAGTTAAAACAAATGTAGGGAAAGAATTCTTTAAAATCTTGACATCATCTTTCCAAAAGACCATAAATTATTTAAGATATTCAACAAAAACAACATCAAATTATCATATTCATGTATGCCGAACCTTAAAAATGCCATCGATTCAGCAAACAAAATGAAAAGCAGCACAGAAAAAAAGGAGGGTAACGAAAGGAAATCTTGTAACTGTACCAAAAAAGAACAGTGCCCCCTAAGCAACAAATGCCTTTATAACAACATTGTGTACCAAGCCACTGTAACATCAGAGAACGCAAAAGAAACATATGTAGGTATCACGGAAAACCAATTCAAAACTAGATATGCAAACCATAAACAATCATTCAACAAAGAAAGATACAAAAACCAAACAGAATTGAGTAAATACATTTGGAAACTTAAAGAAAAAAACATAGACTACAACATATCTTGGAAAATTTTAAAAAGAGCAGCATCATACAACAACATTTCAAAAAAAATGCAATCTATGCCTAACAGAGAAATACATTATACTATGTAAACCACAGTTGGCAACTCTAAATGTTAGAACAGAAATGGTTAACAATTGCAGACACAGATGGAAGTTCCTATCAGCGAAAAAAAACCAACACCTGAGAAACACATGTAGCACGGGAAAAAAAACAACAGCAAACCAGCTAGCTATATATATACGTGGCACTGGCAACACAAGCTCATCACATCCTGACGACCGCACAGCGTGAAACAAATTTGTAGATGTTTTTAGAAGCTTGATTTTAACTTGCTTTTAATATAACAAATGTCGCTCCCACTGTGGTTGAGCACTGTTTTTAAGATTGCGCTGATCCTCTGTACCATTCTCTATATATATATATATATATATATATAAAAAACGAAGTATTAAAAAGGAATGTTAAAATCTCTACAAATTTGTTTCAAGCCTATTTTCTGGCCCTCCTCAGGATGATGTTTGGGTTGCCCACCGCCGGTGTTATATAGCGTGTGGGGCCCGGTTTCAACTGTTTTCACGTGTGGGTTGGCTGCACGTGTTTTTTGAGATTGTCAGGTTGTTGTTCGGGGTGTGTTCACTAACAACGGTTTCCATTTATGCCTGCAGTTGTTTACTATTTCTGTTTTAGTGTTTAGGGTTGCTAAGTGTGGCTTGCATAGTATTAGCCATTTTTCAGTTAAACATAAGTTGCATCTTTTTGAAATGTTGCTGTATGGTGATGCCCTTTTTATTATTTTCCAGGATATATTGTAGTTTATTTTTGCGTCTTTAAGTTTCCAAATGTATTTGCTCAGTTCTGTTTGGTTTTTGTATTTTTCTTTATTAAATGACTGTTTGTGGTTTGCATATCTGGTTTTGAAGTGGTTTTCAGTAATCCCTATGTATGTTTCTTTTTCATTTTCATTTTCTGATGTCACAGTGGCTTGGTATACAATATTGTTGTAAAGGCATTTATTGCTTAGGGGGCACTGCTCTTTTTTGGTGCAGTTGCAAGATTTCCTTTCTTCACCCTTCTTTGTTGTAATAATAAATGCCTTTACAACAATATTGTATACCAAGCCACTGTGACATCAGAAAATGAAAATGAAAAAGAAACATACATAGGGATTACTGAAAACCACTTCAAAACCAGATATGCAAACCACAAACAGTCATTTAATAAAGAAAAATACAAAAACCAAACAGAACTGAGCAAATACATTTGGAAACTTAAAGACGCAAAAATAAACTACAATATATCCTGGAAAATAATAAAAAGGGCATCACCATACAGCAACATTTCAAAAAGATGCAACTTATGTTTAACTGAAAAATGGCTAATACTATGCAAGCCACACTTAGCAACCCTAAACACTAAAACAGAAATAGTAAACAACTGCAGGCATAAATGGAAATCGTTGTTAGTGAATACACCCCGAACAACAACCTGACAATCTCAAAAAACACGTGCAGCCAACCCACACGTGAAAACAGTTGAAACCGGGCCCCACACGCTATATAACACCGGCGGTGGGCAACCCAAACATCATCCTGAGGAGGGCCAGAAAATAGGCTTGAAACAAATTTGTAGAGATTTTAACATTCCTTTTTAATACTTCGTTTTAATTGTTGCTCCCCAAGGGGTTGAGCGCTTTTAGAATCGTTTTAGGCTAGTTAACTATATTGATCTATATATATATATATATATATATATATATATATATATATATAATGCTGAACAATTAAGTAGTGGGGGAAAACAAGTGCAGGCTAACAATTCTTCAGCCATTATAGTAATGACTTGGCAAAGATTTGAACTTTTAGGGAAACAAAACAAAACAAAACAAAAAAAAATGAAGATGAAGAAAATGGGGGGAATATATTATAAATAATGAGAAACCCTTCACTAGCTGCCTGAGGGAACCATCGCAATCCCTCTCTAAGGCAGATCTGTTTTTATTGCCTGCTCCTAGGCCTTTTGTCCGCTGGATCGGACTCACCAGGGAGACACGGCTGACTGTGCCTGCGCCCCCGGCGCCAAACAGAGACACACCACAGTCCATAATTTGGCGTCATCTACTTTACCATGTCAGACCATAGCATTCAACGGCAGTTAGTCAGCTCTGCCAGGCCAAAGATTTTTGTGGCTAATGCAGTAATAAGACAGTAATAAGACAGTCAAGTGACGCCTACCCTACTTCCGCCATGCGCAGAAGGCCGAGGTGAGCTTGTTTACCTCATTCTTCTTCGGCCTGCCGTCCAAGCAAGATAACTCTTGTGCTCTCCATCAGCCTCTCCCTCCGGACAGAGGCTCTCCTGCGTTGGTGTCTGGCACAGGTGTCACGCTGCGAGCGAGACACATAGCGGGCACACGCAATATCCTGGCAGACTCCCTCAGCCGGTCCAAATCTCTCCTACACACAGAATGGACGCTCAACATGCTAACCCTAGCGTCGGTGTGGGCTCATTGGTTCAGGCCGATGGTCGACCTGTTTGCCACCCGGTTCAACCATCGTCTGCCAGTCTATGTCTCTCCCGTGCCCGATCCCCAGGCACATGCCATCGACGCCCTGTCCCTGTCTTGGTCGGGTCTCATAGCCTACGCCTTTCCCCCCTTCCCGATCCTCCACAAAGTGATCAGGAAGGCGAGACTGGAGAGACCCAAGCTGATCCTCATAACCCCATGGTGGCCGACCCAGTCCTGGTTTCCGGACCTAAAAGCCCTCTCCCATGTTCCCCCTCTGCAACTAAACCCCAGGTGGGACATGCTCAGGCAACCCCGCTCCGGACGCCCTCACTCCAACCCCCAGATGCTCCGCCTCCACGCCTGGCTGCTGTGTCCGCCCGGCTGCGAGCATCTACCCCTGTCTCCCACTCGGACAGAGCCCAGTCTGTCCTAGACATCCTCGCGGGGGCTGGAGCCTCGCAGGACCTGCGAGATTTAGCCTCGGCCTCGCGCAGACCCAGCACCGAGTCCCTATATGACTACTGCTGGGAGAGATGGGTCTCCTGGTGCTCTGACAACTCCGTTCCCCATGATTGCCCTTCTAGCATCCAGATAGGCAACTTCTTATCTCACTTAGCCTCGGCACAGAAGCTATCTGCTAGCTCCATCCGGGGTTACAGATCAGCCATCTGCACCACTATCACCAACTAGGCGGACCAACCAACTAGGCGGACCATCCTTTGAGAATGATTTCCTCCTCAGAGAGATCTCCAGAGGGGTGGCCCTATGGGAGGCCCAGTCCCCTAGGCATGTACCCCTTTGGGACCTCTTTATTGTTCTGGACGCTCTTAGGAAACCGCCTTTCGAGCCTCTTGCCACCATCCCCTTTGACCTCCTTTCTATGAAGACCACATTTCTCCTCGCCCTGGCTTCGGCCAGACAGCGAAGCGAGATCCATGCCCTTAGGGGAGACCCCAGAGACGTGGCCTTCCACAGGGACGGCACTGTCTCCCTGAAGTTCCTCCCTGAATTCTTAGCTAAGAACCAGGACCCGGGCTCTTCCTCCCCCTCCATCGTCATCCGCTCACTCGCGGATATCCTCGGCAGTCAAGAAAAAAGGGGGACATGAACCTGTGCCCGTCTAGGTGCCTTAGATACTACTGGGAACGCTCGCGCCCCAGGCGCGCATCCCAGAGATGCCTCCTCATCTCCATTAACCCGAACAATTCTAAGGACATCTCGGCGGGCACCATCTCCAGATGGCTGTCCAGGACGGTCAGATCTGCCTACGCCCAGGCGTACAAGGATCTCCCGCCCATATCCCCCTGAGCTCATGAGGTCAGAGCGCTGGCCACCTCTGCGGCGTTCCAGCACTCTGTCCCCGTGCGCCATCTATTGGAGGCAGCCTTCTGGTGTTCGGAAAACCCCTTCATAAACTTCTACTTGAGGGATATCCGAATGACACGAGCTGATGGTTCAAAAGGGATCTCCTTTGTGGCGGCTAATGCAGCTATTTCCGTTCCGCCATCTAACCCCAAGAACCATTAGGGCACTGCCCTCCTCCAATTCCTTTAAATTCTGCTATGGTCTGACATGGTAAAGTATATGACGCCAAAATGGGGAGTTTTTCTTATACTTACCATGTCAGACTCAGATGCCCACCCTCCTTCCCCTCTAGTGCCAAGGTTCCCGGGGTTACCTTAGTGTGGCCTCAGAAGAATGAGGTAAACAAGCTCACCTCGGCCTTCTGCGCATGGCGGAAGTAGGGTAGGCGTCACTTGACTGTCTTATTACTGTCTTATTACTGCATTAGCCACAAAAATCTTTGGCCTGGCAGAGCTGACTAACTGCCGTTGAATGCTATTGTCTGACATGGTAAGTATACTAGCCAAACAGGGAGTATAAGAAAAACTCCCCATTTCTCATATATATATATATATATATATATTTGTTATATTAAAAGCAAGTTAAAATCAAGCTTCTAAAAACATCTACAAATTTGTTTCACGCTGTGCGGTCGTCAGGATGTGATGAGCTTGTGTTGCCAGTGCCACGTATATATATAGCTAGCTGGTTTGCTGTTGTTTTTTTCCCGTGCTACATGTGTTTCTCAGGTGTTGGTTTTTTTCGCTGATAGGAACTTCCATCTGTGTCTGCAATTGTTAACCATTTCTGTTCTAACATTTAGAGTTGCCAACTGTGGTTTACATAGTATAATGTATTTCTCTGTTAGGCATAGATTGCATTTTTTTGAAATGTTGTTGTATGATGCTGCTCTTTTTAAAATTTTCCAAGATATGTTGTAGTCTATGTTTTTTTCTTTAAGTTTCCAAATGTATTTACTCAATTCTGTTTGGTTTTTGTATCTTTCTTTGTTGAATGATTGTTTATGGTTTGCATATCTAGTTTTGAATTGGTTTTCCGTGATACCTACATATGTTTCTTTTGCGTTCTCTGATGTTACAGTGGCTTGGTACACAATGTTGTTATAAAGGCATTTGTTGCTTAGGGGGCACTGTTCTTTTTTGGTACAGTTACAAGATTTCCTTTCGTTACCCTCCTTTTTTTCTGTGCTGCTTTTCATTTTGTTTGCTGAATCGATGGCATTTTTAAGGTTCGGCATACATGAATATGATAATTTGATGTTGTTTTTGTTGAATATCTTAAATAATTTATGGTCTTTTGGGAAAGATGATGTCAAGATTTTAAAGAATTCTTTCCCTACATTTGTTTTAACTCTTGCATCATATGGGGGATTGTACCATATGATATTCCTTTTCCTGTTCTTTCTGCATCTTTTTGTATCATTGTCTGGATCGTATCTTAGTTTGTAATTGTAGCCACTTGTATGTAACGCCTCTTGGTATTCAGCTGTAGCGTTGTTGAATACTGTTTCGTTACATGACAAATTGGATAGTCTTTTATTTATGCTTTTGGGTATTGTTTTCAGTATGGAGGGTGGGTGATTGCTTTTGATGTTTACATAAACAGGCGTGTCATTTGGTTTCTTGTATGGTTTATATGTGTGTTGGTTGAGGTCTAACGTTATGTCTAAATAGTTCACTATCTTTTTGTTTGCTTCTATTGTGATTTTTAAGTTTTGGTTGTGGAAAATTTTACACAATTCTTTTTTCTTATTTTCAATATTTCTAGGGTTGTCATTCAGAGCGGCAAGGCCGTCATCCCTGTACAGTCCAGTTTGTTTTCCAAGTTTTTTTTGAATATTGGATAACATGAATAGTCCGACAAGTTCGCAAGTTTCGGCACCATCGTATGATCCCATTGTGACATCGAAAGTTGAATTCCTGCTTGTGTTCTTAATCCAGGTTTCATTTTTATTGTGCAGTAAAGTTTTCTTTGTGTGGAAAATGATTTCCATTTCTGACCCTGATATTTCTGTGTACTTGTTGGCAAATTTTATAGCTTTAGTTAGTAGCTTTTCATCTATAGATGGGTAGAAATCTACTATGTCAAATGTTATAAAAACTGTATTTTCTTGTTTATTGAGGTTTTTGAACCATTGTATTACTTCATATGTGTTTTTCCAGAGATTGAGTTCAGTGTTTTCTTTTATGTTTTTTATGGTTTTCTCTAAGATTTTTTTACTAATTTTCCCTAGTTCAGATTTGGAATGAAAAGCAGCACAGAAAAAAAGGAGGGTAACGAAAGGAAATCTTGTAACTGTACCAAAAAAGAACAGTGCCCCCTAAGCAACAAATGCCTTTATAACAACATTGTGTACCAAGCCACTGTAACATCAGAGAACGCAAAAGAAACATATGTAGGTATCACGGAAAACCAATTCAAAACTAGATATGCAAACCATAAACAATCATTCAACAAAGAAAGATACAAAAACCAAACAGAATTGAGTAAATACATTTGGAAACTTAAAGAAAAAAACATAGACTACAACATATCTTGGAAAATTTTAAAAAGAGCAGCATCATACAACAACATTTCAAAAAAATGCAATCTATGCCTAACAGAGAAATACATTATACTATGTAAACCACAGTTGGCAACTCTAAATGTTAGAACAGAAATGGTTAACAATTGCAGACACAGATGGAAGTTCCTATCAGCGAAAAAAACCAACACCTGAGAAACACATGTAGCACGGGAAAAAAACAACAGCAAACCAGCTAGCTATATATATACGTGGCACTGGCAACACAAGCTCATCACATCCTGACGACCGCACAGCGTGAAACAAATTTGTAGATGTTTTTAGAAGCTTGATTTTAACTTGCTTTTAATATAACAAATGTCGCTCCCACTGTGGTTGAGCACTGTTTTTAAGATTGCGCTGATCCTCAGTACCATTCTCTATATATATATATATATATATATAGAGAGAGAGAGAGAGAGAGAGAGAGAGAGACACACACACACACACGCACACACACACACTACATGAAACGCGAAACCACACACACACACACCTAAAGGGAAAAGAAAGACAGGGGAGAAAAAAGAGAGAGAGAGAGAGAGAGAGAGGGGGTGGGGGTGGGGGTGGGGGTGGAGATAAAGCTATTACCTGAGGAAATTTTAAGTGCCAGAGCATCCCAGAAGATGAAGTGCTGGCTTATTAGCAAAAGTCTGATATGGTCTTGAGATGATGAAGGTGATTTTGATGGTGATGATGAGGATGTGGTGATGATAATGATGATAATGAAAACAGTGATGTCATGTGTTCTGTTTCAGGAAAATCCCAAGCCTTTCTTTGTGTTGGCCAAAGAGCTCTTCCCTGGATCTTTAAAGGTAAGCGTGAGTGGATCGCAGGTATTCAGGTAAGCGTGAGTGGATTGCAGGTATTCAGGTAAGCGTGAGTGGATCGCAGGTATTCAGGTAAGTGTGAGTGGATCGCAGGTATTCAGGTAAGCGTGAGTGGATCGCAGGTATTCAGGTAAGCGTGAGTGGATCGCAGTATTCAGGTAAGTGTGAGTGGATAGCAGGTATTCAGGTAAGCATGAGTGGATCGCAGTATTCAGGTAAGCGTGAGTGGATCGCAGGTATTCAGGTAAGCATGAGTGGACAGCAGGTATTCAGGTAAGTGTGAGTGGATTGCAGGTATTCAGGTAAGTGTGAGTGGATAGCAGGTATTCAGGTAAGCGTGGGTGGATCGCAGGTATTCAGGTAAGCGTGAGTGGATCGCAGGTATTCAGGTAAGCATGAGTGGACAGCAGGTATTCAGGTAAGTGTGAGTGGATTGCAGGTATTCAGGTAAGTGTGAGTGGATAGCAGGTATTCAGGTAAGCGTGAGTGGATCGCAGGTATTCAGGTAAGCATGAGTGGACAGCAGGTATTCAGGTAAGTGTGAGTGGATCGCAGGTATTCAGGTAAGCGTGAGTGGATTGCAGGTATTCAGGTAAGCGTGAGTGGATCGCAGTATTCAGGTAAGTGTGAGTGGATAGCAGGTATTCAGGTAAGCATGAGTGGATCGCAGTATTCAGGTAAGCGTGAGTGGATCGCAGGTATTCAGGTAAGCATGAGTGGATCGCAGGTATTCAGGTAAGCGTGAGTGGATCGCAGGTATTCAGGTAAGTGTGAGTGGATCGCAGGTATTCAGGTAAGCGTGAGTGGATCGCAGGTATTCAGGTAAGTGTCAGTCAGGAGCGGAGATTCAGGTAACTGTAAGTTTAGGGTGAGGTTCAGGTAAGTGTAAGTTTAGGGTGAGATTCAGGTTAGTGTTAGTTAAGGATGAGATTCAGGTAAGTGTTAGTTAAGGATGAGATTCAGATAAGTGTAAGTTTAAGGTGAGATTCTCAATGATATCTTAGTATTGTTGTGATTATAACTTAACTGCTGTTTTTGCAATCATATTGCCATGATCAGTGGTGTATTTTACATGAATGGATTGTCAAGTTCGTTCCATTGAGTAAAGTACAGGACTAAAGTGTTTCTTCCCTATAGCTACACTTAGTGGATGCCTGAAAATGGTCATTTTTTTCTGTGCGTGTGGGGTGCGTGTGTGTGTGTGTGTGTGTGTGTGTGGTGTGTGTGTGTGTGTGTGTGTGTGTGTGTGTGTGCCTGCACGCCTGTGTGGGTATGTGCGTGTTTCTGGTTCATCATGCATGCTTCCTCAGTGTGAATACTCTGACACTATTCACATGAGCAAATCTGCACACAGCCACATTTAGGTGTGTGACAGCTTGTGATTACGCTGACACTATTCATTGTAGGAAATCTGCACACAGCCACATTCAGATGTGTGACAGCTTGTGATTACTCTGACACTATTCATTGTAGAAAATCTGCACACAGCCACATTCAGATGTGTGACAGCTTGTGATTACTCTGACACTGTTCATTGGAGCAAATCTGCACACAGCTACATTCAGATGTGTGACAGCCTGTGATTACTCTGACACTATTCACGTGAGGAAATCTGCACACAGCCACATTCAGATGTGTGACAGCCTGTGATTACTCTGACACTATTCACGTGAGGAAATCTGCACACAGCCACATTCAGATGTGTGACAGCCTGTGATTACCCTGACACTATTCATTGGAGGAAATCTGCACACAGCCACATTCAGGTGTGTGACAGCCTCAGAGAGCTATCAGTATGGGGTTGTTTTGAGGCCACCCACCGGGGGAGACACTGCATCTCCCCTGAGTCACTTCAGCGCTGCCCGGTCTGGTCAGCGTAGATCAGGAAATTGGAACAACAGTCTGAAAGACTAACCTACTTCAGCTAAGTTGCCCCTGCATCGTGAGACACAGGAGGCAGTGAGGGCGTTCCACCGTGAACATTCCTCTACCAGTCTCCTGGCATCACTGCAGCTTCCACTGACCAACCAAAGGTTCCTCTTCCCTGTCAGTGTCCAGTCAGTGGCTTGGTATGCAGGTCGTGTCCTGTCAGTGTCCATTCAGTGGCTTGGTATGCAGGTTGTGTCCTGGGAAGCCTCCATTCAGTGGCTTGGTGTGCAGGTTGTGTCCTGTCAGTGTCCAGTCAGTGGCTTGGTGTGCAGGTCGTGTCCTGTCAGTGTCCATTCAGTGGCTTGGTGTGCAGGTCATGTCCTGTCAGCATCCATTCAGTGGCTTGGTGTGCAGGTCATGTCCTGTCAGCGTCCATTCAGTGGCTTGGTGTGCAGGTCATGTCCTGTCAGTGTCCATTCAGTGGCTTGGTTTGCAGGTCATGTCCTGTCAGTGTCCATTCAGTGGTTTGGTGTGCAGGTCATGTCCTGTCAGTGTCCATTCAGTGGCTTGGTTTGCAGGTCATGTCCTGTCAGCGTCCATTCAGTGGTTTGGTGTGCAGGTCATGTCCTGTCAGCATCCATTCAGTGGTTTGGTGTGCAGGTCATGTCCTGTCAGCGTCCATTCAGTGGCTTGGTTTGCAGGTCGTGTCCTGGGAAGCCTCCAGACACGGCCCAACAAGCACAGTCACTGTCTGTTATGATAGGAATGTCACAGCCAATGTTGGGTAGGTACTCAAGGTCTGACCAGCGTATTAAGTTTACATGTAGGTCAGACATCTGCTAGGTGGTAGCCACAAGACCCTCTTCTTCAATTCTTTCATCTTAGTCATTGATTCATTTATCCATCAGCTTTAAATCATGTGCAGTGTGGTCTCAAAACTTAGCAGATGTGGTGTAGCATATATGGACTAGTCTGCACACAGTGACACCTCCTTGATGAAACTGAAATGTCTGGTGATAGCACTGGGAGCCGTCGGAGAGATGACTCCATGAAGTCTGCTGTGGAGGACCTGTGTTTTGGTTCCAACCTTTCTGTTAGAGTCCATAGCGCTCCTCCAGGTCTGACTGTGTTTAGGTTCCAACCTTTCTGTTAGAGTCCATAGCGCTCCTCCAGGTCTGACTGTGTTTTGGTTCCAACCTTTCCGTTAGAGTCCATAGCACTCCTCCAGGTCTGACTGTGTTTAGGTTCCAACCTTTCTGTTAGAGTCCATAGCACTCCTCCAGGTCTGACTGTGTTTTGGTTCCAACCTTTCCGTTAGAGTCCATAGCACTCCTCCAGGTCTGACTGTGTTTAGGTTCCAACCTTTCTGTTAGAGTCCATAGCACTCCTCCAGGTCTGACTGTGTTTAGGTTCCAACCTTTCCGTTAGAGTCCATAGCACTCCTCCAGGTCTGACTGTGTTTAGGTTCCAACCTTTCTGTTAGAGTCCATAGCACTCCTCCAGGTCTGACTGTGTTTAGGTTCCAACCTTTCTGTTAGAGTCCATAGCACTCCTCCAGGTCTGACTGTGTTTAGGTTCCAACCTTTCCGTTAGAGCCCATAGCACTCCTCCAGGTCTGACTGTGTTTAGGTTCCAACCTTTCTGTTAGAGCCCATAGCACTCCTCCAGGTCTGACTGTGTTTAGGTTCCAACCTTTCTGTTTGAGCCCATAGCACTCCTCCAGGTCTGACTGTGTTTAGGTTCCAACCTTTCTGTTAGAGCCCATAGCACTCCTCCAGGTCTGACTGTGTTTAGGTTCCAACCTTTCTGTTAGAGCCCATAGCACTCCTCCAGGTCTGACTGTGTTTAGGTTCCAACCTTTCCGTTAGAGCCCATAGCACTCCTCCAGGTCTGACTGTGTTTAGGTTCCAACCTTTCCGTTAGAGCCCATAGCACTCCTCCAGGTCTGACTGTGTTTAGGTTCCAACCTTTCTGTTAGAGCCCATAGCACTCCTCCAGGTCTGACTGTGTTTAGGTTCCAACCTTTCCGTTAGAGCCCATAGCACTCCTCCAGGTCTGACTGTGTTTAGGTTCCAACCTTTCCGTTAGAGCCCATAGCACTCCTCCAGGTCTGACTGTGTTTAGGTTCCAACCTTTCCGTTAGAGCCCATAGCACTCCTCCAGGTCTGACTGTGTTTAGGTTCCAACCTTTCTGTTAGAGCCCATAGCACTCCTCCAGGTCTGACTGTGTTTAGGTTCCAACCTTTCCGTTAGAGCCCATAGCACTCCTCCAGGTCTGACTGTGTTTAGGTTCCAACCTTTCCGTTAGAGTCCATAGCACTCCTCCAGGTCTGACTGTGTTTAGGTTCCAACCTTTCCGTTAGAGCCCATAGCACTCCTCCAGGTCTGACTGTGTTTTAGGTTCCAACCTTTCTGTTAGAGCCATAGCACTCCTCCAGGTCTGACTGTGTTTAGGTTCCAACCTTTCTGTTAGAGCCCATAGCACTCCTCCAGGTCTGACTGTGTTTAGGTTCCAACCTTTCTGTTAGAGTCCATAGCACTCCTCCAGGTCTGACTGTGTTTAGGTTCCAACCTTTCTGTTAGAGCCCATAGCACTCCTCCAGGTCTGACTGTGTTTAGGTTCCAACCTTTCTGTTAGAGCCCATAGCACTCCTCCAGGTCTGACTGTGTTTAGGTTCCAACCTTTCCGTTAGAGCCCATAGCACTCCTCCAGGTCTGACTGTGTTTAGGTTCCAACCTTTCCGTTAGAGTCCATAGCACTCCTCCAGGTCTGACTGTGTTTAGGTTCCAACCTTTCTGTTAGAGTCCATAGCACTCCTCCAGGTCTGACTGTGTTTAGGTTCCAACCTTTCTGTTAGAGCCCATAGCACTCCTCCAGGTCTGACTGTGTTTAGGTTCCAACCTTTCCGTTAGAGCCCATAGCACTCCTCCAGGTCTGACTGTGTTTAGGTTCCAACCTTTCGTTAGAGTCCATAGCACTCCTCCAGGTCTGACTGTGTTTAGGTTCCAACCTTTCCGTTAGAGCCCATAGCACTCCTCCAGGTCTGACTGTGTTTAGGTTCCAACCTTTCCGTTAGAGTCCATAGCACTCCTCCAGGTCTGACTGTGTTTAGGTTCCAACCTTTCCGTGAGTCCATAGCACTCCTCCAGGTCTGACTGTGTTTAGGTTCCAACCTTTCTGTTAGAGCCCATAGCACTCCTCCAGGTCTGACTGTGTTTAGGTTCCAACCTTTCGTTAGAGCCATAGCACTCCTCCAGGTCTGACTGTGTTAGGTTCCAACCTTTCTGTTGAGCCCATAGCACTCCTCCAGGTCTGACTGTGTTTAGGTTCCAACCTTTCTGTTAGAGTCCCATAGCACTCCTCCAGGTCTGACTGTGTTTAGGTTCCAACCTTTCTGTTAGAGCCCATAGCACTCCTCCAGGTCTGACTGTGTTTAGGTTCCAACCTTTCTGTTAGAGTCCATAGCACTCCTCCAGGTCTGACTGTGTTTAGGTTCCAACCTTTCTGTTAGAGCCCATAGCACTCCTCCAGGTCTGACTGTGTTTAGTTCAACCTTTCCGTTAGAGCCCATAGCACTCCTCCAGGTCTGACTGTGTTTAGGTTCCAACCTTTCCGTTAGAGCCCATAGCACTCCTCCAGGTCTGACTGTGTTTAGGTTCCAACCTTTCTGTTAGAGCCATAGCACTCCTCCAGGTCTGACTGTGTTAGGTTCCAACCTTTCCGTTAGAGCCATAGCACTCCTCCAGGTCTGACTGTGTTTAGGTTCCAACCTTTCTGTTAGAGTCCATAGCACTCCTCCAGGTCTGACTGTGTTTAGGTTCCAACCTTTCCTTAGAGTACATCATACACTCCTCCAGGTCTGACTGTGTTTTAGGTTCCAACCTTTCCGTTAGAGTCCATAGCACTCCCTCCAGGTCTGACTGTTGTTAGGTTCCAACCTTTCGTTAGAGTCCATAGCACTCCTCCAGGTCTGACTGTGTTTAGGTTCCAACCTTCCGTTAGAGTCCATAGCACTCCTCCAGGTCTGACGTGTTTGGTTCCAACCTTTCGTTTAGAGCCATAGCACTCCTCCAGGTCTGACTGTGTTTAGGTTCCAACCTTTCTGTTAGAGCCCATAGCACTCCTCCAGGTCTGACTGTGTTTAGGTTCCAACCTTTCTGTTAGAGCCCATAGCACTCCTCCAGGTCTGACTGTGTTTAGGTTCCAACCTTTCTGTTAGAGCCATAGCACTCCTCCAGGTCTGACTGTGTTTAGGTTCAACTTTCTTAAGCCACACCCTCCAGGTCACTGTGTTAGGTTCAACTTTGTTACCATACCCTCCAGCTGACTGTTTAGGTCCAACTTCGTTAAGCCAACATCTCAGTTACTGTTAGGTCCAACCTTTCTTAGATCTAGTCCCCGTCGATGGTTTAGGTCCAACTTCTTAAGCTATCCACCTTCTGTTAGTCCAACCTTTCCGTTAGACTCTACTCCCGTCTGTGTGTTAGTTCCAACCTTTCCAGAGCATGTTCCCCGTTTCGTTTAGGTCCAACCTCCTCAGGTCGACGTTGGTTCACTTTCTTTAGTCCAACCTCCTCAGGTCTACTTGTTTAGTCACTCGTTGAGTCCATAGCCCTCCGGTTGAGTTTTGTTCCACCTTCGTGTAGGATCAACCTCCGGTCTGACCCTTGTGTGAGTTCCAACCTTTCGTTAGAGCTAGCCCCTCCGGTTGACTGGTTAGGTTCCAACCTTTCCGTTGGCCATAGCCCCTCCAGGTCCGCAGTCAACTTGTTTAGGTTAACCTTTCAGCCCATGTTCAGGTCTACTTTTTAGTTCCAACCTTCCCAGCACTGTTCTCAGTTTGGTTTCCAACTCCTGTCGTGTTGGTTCCAACCTTCGTTGCTGATCTCCAGCTCGTTTTAGGTTCCAACCTTTCGTTGCCTAGCACTCCTCCGTCAGTTGTTATCACCTTTCGTTAGGCCAACCTCCCAGGTAGTTTTAGTTCCACCTTTCGTAGTAGCACCTTTCTGTTTAGTTCCAACCTTTCTGTTGGCTAGCCCTAACTTTGTTTAGTTCCAACACCTCGGTCTATGGTAGTTCCACCTTCTTAGGTATCACCTCTCCGTTGAGTTTGGTCCATTCTGTTTAGGCTACACTCCCAGTCTACTTTTTAGGTCCATGTCCCCAGTCGACTGTTAGGTTCCACTTTCAGTTCCAACCTCTCCGGTTGACGGTTAGGTCCCCTTTCGTTGAGCCAACTCTCCGTTGACTGTTTAGGTTCCACCTTTCGTAGAGTCTAGACTCTCCAGCTGTGTTAGGTTCCAACCTTTCGTTGACCTGACTCTCCAGTCTGACTGTTTTGGTTCCAACCTTTCCAGTCACTCCTGTGACTGTTTAGGTTCCACCTTTGTAGCCCACCTCCTCGTCTGACTGTGAGGTTCCAACCTTTCGTTAAGCCCATACACCCTCCAGGTCTGACTGTTTAGTTCCAACCTTTCTCAGTCACTAGCACCTCCGTTGAGTTAGCTTCCCTTGTTAGCCCATACCTCCTCAGCTCTTAGTCACTGTAGCCTACTCTTAGTAGACTCTTGTTAACTTTATTCCAGCTCTGTGTAGCACTTTTTAGGTCCATTCTTCAGGTCTACTTCTTGGTCCCTCGGTTAGGTCCAACCTTCTAGTCCTGTCAGTCCCCTTCTGTTTTGGTCCACACCTTTCGTTGAGCTAGACTCCACCGTCTGTTGTTAGGTTCCACCTTTCGTTGCTCCTCCTCATTCTGTTAGTTCAACTTTCCTCCAGTCCATGATTTTAGGTCCAACTTTTGTTAGTCCATAGCATCCTCGTACGTTAGGTTCACTTCTGTTAGATCCTAGATCCAGGTCTGTTGTTTAGTTCCAACTTCCGTTAGGTCTACATCTCCGTCTAGTGTTACCAACCTTGTAGCACTCGGTCTGATGTTAGGTCACTTTGAGCTAGCCCAGTTGACGGTTAGTTCAACCTGCATCACTCTCCAGTCTGACGTGTTTATTCCCTTCGTTGTACTCTCCGTTGGTTTAGTCAACCTTTCTAGCTAGCACTCTCCAGTGCGTGTTGTTCCAACCTTCTAGCATAATCCTCCGTGACTGTTAGTCACCTTTCTAGTAGCACCCGCTGTTTTAGTTCAACTTCTGAGCATAGCCCTCAGTTGAGTTTTCAACCTTCGTGTCTGCTCCCCTTGTTAGCACTCCAGCTACCTAATTTTTCCTTAGCTTTCTTGTTGTTCCAACCTTTCTACACCTCCAGGTTGACTTGTTAGTCCACCGTAGCCATCGTTCTTTTTCACTTTCAGCGACAGGTCTTTTGGCCTCCGTAGTCTACACTCGTTACTGTATCACTTGTAGTCCACTCCTAGGCATGCTCCTCCAGGTCTGACTGTGTTTAGGTTCCAACCTTCGTTAGAGCCCATAGCACTCCTCCAGGTCTGACTGTGTTTAGGTTCCAACCTTTCTGTTAGAGTCCATAGCACTCCTCCAGGTCTGACTGTGTTTAGGTTCCAACCTTTCTGTTAGAGTCCATAGCACTCCTCCAGGTCTGACTGTGTTTAGGTTCCAACCTTTCTGTTAGAGTCCATAGCACTCCTCCAGGTCTGACTGTGTTTAGGTTCCAACCTTTCCGTTAGAGTCCATAGCACTCCTCCAGGTCTGACTGTGTTTAGGTTCCAACCTTTCCGTTAGAGTCCATAGCACTCCTCCAGGTCTGACTGTGTTTAGGTTCCAACCTTTCCGTTAGAGTCCATAGCACTCCTCCAGGTCTGACTGTGTTTAGGTTCCAACCTTTCCGTTAGAGTCCATAGCACTCCTCCAGGTCTGACTGTGTTTAGGTTCCAACCTTTCCGTTAGAGTCCATAGCACTCCTCCAGGTCTGACTGTGTTTAGGTTCCAACCTTTCCGTTAGAGTCCATAGCACTCCTCCAGGTCTGACTGTGTTTAGGTTCCAACCTTTCGTTAGAGTCCATAGCACTCCTCCAGGTCTGACTGTGTTTAGGTTCCAACCTTTCGTTAGAGTCCATAGCACTCCTCCAGGTCTGACTGTGTTTAGGTTCCAACCTTTCTGTTAGAGCCATAGCACTCCTCCAGGTCTGACTGTGTTTAGGTTCCAACCTTTCCGTTAGAGCCATAGCACTCTCCAGGTCTGACTGTGTTTAGGTTCCAACCTTTCGTTAGAGTCCATAGCACTCCTCCAGGTCTGACTGTGTTTAGGTTCCAACCTTTCTGTTAGATCCATAGCACTCCTCCAGGTCTGACTGTGTTTAGGTTCCAACCTTTCTGTTAGAGTCCATAGCACTCCTCCAGGTCTGACTGTGTTTAGGTTCCAACCTTTCCGTTAGAGTCCATAGCACTCCTCCAGTCTGACTGTGTTAGTTCCAACTTTCGTATGGCTATAGCACTCCTCCAGGTCTACTGTGTTTAGGTTCAACTTTCTGTTGAGCCATGACTCTATGGTCTGACTGTGTATTATGTGTCAATCTCTTTCTGTTTAGAGTCCATAGCATCCTCCAGTCTGACTGTGTTTAGGTTCCACTTTCTGTTGTGCCTAGCATCCTCCAGGTCTGACTGTGTTTAGGTTCCAACCTTTCTCGTTAGAGCCCATAAAAAAAAAAAAAAAAAAAAAAAAAAAAAAAAAAAAAAAAAAAAAAAAAAAAAAAAAAAAAAAAAAAAAAAAAAAAAAAAAAAAAAAAAAAAAAAAAAAAAAAAAAAAAAAAAAAAAAAAAAAAAAAAAAAAAAAAAAAAAAAAAAAAAAAAAAAAAAAAAAAAAAAAACCCCCCCCCCCCCCCCCCCCCCCCCCCCCCCCCCCCCCCCCCCCCCCCCCCCCCCCCCCCCCCCCCCCCCCCCCCCCCCCCCCCCCCCCCCCCCCCCCCCCCCCCCCCCCCCCCCCCCCCCCCCCCCCCCCCCCCCCCCCCCCCCCCCCCCCCCCCCCCCCCCCCCCCCCCCCCCCCCCCCCCCCCCCCCCCCCCCCCCCCCCCCCCCCCCCCCCCCCCCCCCCCCCCCCCCCCCCCCCCCCCCCCCCCCCCCCCCCCTCCAGGTCTGACTGTGTTTAGGTTCCAACCTTTCGTTAGAGTCCCATAGCACTCCTCCAGGTCTGACTGTGTTTAGGTTCCAACCTTTCGTTAGAGCCCATAGCACTCCTCCAGGTCTGACTGTGTTTAGGTTCCAACCTTTCCGTTAGAGTCCCATAGCACTCCTCCAGGTCTGACTGTGTTTAGGTTCCAACCTTTCCGTTAGAGTCCATAGCACTCCTCCAGGTCTGACTGTGTTTAGGTTCCAACCTTTCTGTTAGAGTCCATAGCACTCCTCCAGGTCTGACTGTGTTTAGGTTCCAACCTTTCTGTTAGAGTCCATAGCACTCCTCCAGGTCTGACTGTGTTTAGGTTCCAACCTTTCTGTTAGAGCCCATAGCACTCCTCCAGGTCTGACTGTGTTTAGGTTCCAACCTTTCCGTTAGAGCCCATAGCACTCCTCCAGGTCTGACTGTGTTTAGGTTCCAACCTTTCTGTTAGAGCCCATAGCACTCCTCCAGGTCTGACTGTGTTTAGGTTCCAACCTTTCTGTTAGAGTCCATAGCACTCCTCCAGGTCTGACTGTGTTTAGGTTCCAACCTTTCTGTTAGAGTCCATAGCACTCCTCCAGGTCTGACTGTGTTTAGGTTCCAACCTTTCCGTTAGAGTCCATAGCACTCCTCCAGATCTGACCAGGGGTCCCTGAAGCTTTCGAACATTTTTCTTCTATGGGACTTGAACTCACTACCTCCCAGTGTGCTAGTGGCAGTGCTAATTACTCTACAGTGGGTGAAAGGTTGCTCTGTATTGAATGTATGAAATGGTGATTATTGATTGTATGTCAGATTCGTTTCTCTATTTCTTGGTTTAGTGTTCCATATGAGGTGTCCTACATCTGTTTACTACTTAATGTGTTTCCTTTTTAAATTGGGTTGTGTTGACTTCATACAGTTGATCCATTTTATGAGTTGTTTGACTTTCATAACAGTTGATCCATTTTATGAGTTGTTTGACTTTCATAACAGTTGATCCATTTTATGAGTTGTTTGACGTCATAACAGTTGATCCATTTTATGAGTTGTTTGACTTCATAACAGTTGATCCATTTTATGAGTTGTTTGACGTCATAACAGTTGATCCATTTTATGAGTTGTTTGACTCTAACCGTTGATCCATTTTATTGGAGTTGTTTTGGTGTGTGGACTTCATAACCGTTGATCCATTTTGATGGGTTGTGTGTGACGTCATAACCGTTGATCCATTTTATGGGTTGTGTGTGACGTCATAACCGTTGATCCATTTTATGGGTTGTGTGTGACGTCATAACCGTTGATCCATTTTATGGGTTGTGTGTGACTTCATAACCGTTGATCCATTTTATGGGTTGTGTGTGACTTCATAACCGTTGATCCATTTATGGGTTTGTGTGACTTCAACTTGATCCATTTGTGTCTGCTGTGTCACTACTTCATCCGACAGTTGCAACCAAAGGTCTGTTTGCTGCGGCACTACACACAGTCAGTGTGTGTGTTGTGTGTGTGTTGTGTGTGTGTGTTGTGTGTGTGTGTGTGTTGTAAGGACTATGTTATGTGTTTTTTGTGTAGTGTGTGTCTGTGTGTCTGTCTCTCTATGTGTGTGTTTGTGTATGTGTACTGTGTGTGTGTGTGTGTGTGTGTGTGTGTGTGTGTGTGTGTGTGTGTGGTGTGTGTGTGTGTGGTTGTATGGGGAGTTAGATGCATATTTAGTATAGGGTGTGTGTGTGTTTATTTGCGTATGACATGAGTGTGTGCGTGTGTCTGTTTGACCAGATATTCCTGTCCTAGTTATGACTTTCTCCACGAAACATGAGGGATCCTTACAACGTCACAGATCCTGCAAAGGTACCAAGGGGAATGCAAAGGTACCAAGGTGAAAGCAAAGGTACCAAGGTGAATGCAAAGGTACCAAGGGGAATGCAAAGGTACCAAGGTGAAAGCAAAGGTACCAATGTGAAAGCAAAGGTACCAAGGTGAAAGCAAAGGTACCAAGGGGAATGCAAAGGTACCAAGGGGAATGCAAAGAGCCAAGAAGTGACAGTTTACTCTTTTTTATTTTTCGCAGAGATGGCATCTTCAGAATCTTGGAATAAAAACAGAAAAGAAAAAAGCTAATCTCAGGACTTTGTCATCTTTCTCCAACATAACCACAAAAATAGGTCAGCTGTACAAATTGTTTGTTATCAGTCCTCATAAAGTGTGTGAAACAAGAGTTGTCAGCTGTACAAATTGTTTCTTTTCAGTGCTCATAAAGTGTGTGAAACAAGAGTTGTCAGCTGTACAAATTGTTTCTTTTCAGTCCTCATAAAGTGTGTGAAACAAGAGTTGTCAGCTGTACAAATTGTTTGTTATCAGTGCTCATAAAGTGTGTGAAACAAGAGTTGTCAGCTGTACAAATTGTTTCTTTTCAGTGCTCATAAAGTGTGTGAAACAAGAGTTGTCAGCTGTACAATTTGTTTCTTTTCAGTGTTCATAAAGTGTGTGAAACAAGAGTCATAAAATGTGTGAAACAAGGGTCATAAAGTGTGTGAAACGAGTCATAAAGTGTGTGAAACAAGAGTCATAAAGACTTTATGACAGACCTTGCTTTCACACTTAGTGTGTGAAACAAGAGTTGCGTCTTGACAGAGTAGCCACAGGGAAGGAGGAAGTTAAATATGAATTGTAATTAAATGCTTCTCGCATCAAAAAAAAAAAAAAAAGACAAATTTTTGTGGATGTGGATCTGTGGGAAGATCCAGGATTCATTCAACTTTGGCAGAGGTCTGTGTGTTCCCAAAGTGCTTTAAAATTTTTTTTTTTTTTTAAATCAATTCACATACGGACCCTGGAGGAATGCTTGGCAGTTGGGGGTGTGTGATTTCAGAACATCGACACTCTGGAGAGAGTGGCGGGTTTGCCAGCCGACAAGCTGGTGGAGGCTCACGGGACATTTCACACGGCTCACTGCCTGGAGTGTGGAGCCGACTATACCCTGCCGTGGATCAAAGGTTGGTGAGTGGGTGTGGGGGTGGGGATTTGCATGTGGGGGTGTGGAGGTGGGGGTCCGGGGATGGGGGGTGAGGGGGTGCTTGTGGTGGTGTTTGGGTGGGTGTGGATGTGTGTGTGTGTGTGTGTGTGTGTGTGTGTGTGTGTGTGGGTGAGTGTGTGTGTGTGGGTAGATGGGTGGATGTGTGCTCTTGTGTTTGTTTTTGTGTTAATGTGCATCAACTAACAACGTTCATTCTACCACATGAGCTTTGCTACTCCATGTTGAAGTGAATGATGGAGTGTGACCTTATATCAGAGTGCATGTACCATTTGAGTGGCTTCTTTTCCTGAAATGTTTGTGAGTGGGTTATCTCTTTCTGCCTGCTGGTCAGAGGTCAGAGGTGCATGAATGCATATGTCCACCTGCACTTCATTAAAAGGTAGGCATCAGTTCTGGTTCAATTTCAACTCATTTCAACTCATTAGATCCGTATTCTGTGCACATATAATGGGTGCAGGGGGAGTATTATGAAGGAATTTCCTTCTTGAGGGATAGTAAAACACACACTAAAACCTGTGTAAACTGCATAGATTTGGGGTGGCCCCCATTGTCCGTAGTGTAGTGTCAACAGCCACATTGTATTAACTCACTCCCTGCTGGCTAATATGAAATTCAACATTCCTCTGTATACTGGGTGTTTGTACACATTTTTCTAAAAAATCATTAAAAAAATTACACCTCAACAAAAACACTTGAAATTTGGAAACATGATTGTTGTGTGATTGAACAGGGTCAGCACAAAGTTTCAGAGCTGTAGCATATACTGTACTCTTTTTGTAGCCAGACGAATAAGAGGTTATTTTTTTAGTTTGTGAAACTCAAGTAGTTACAGAGGCACACAAGTGAAATTGTCCCTGTTGTTGAAAAAAGGCCCATTTTCATCATAAATCACTTTGAGAAACCCAGTTGTTGAAAAAAGGCCCATTTTCATCATAAATCACTTTGAGAAACCCAGTTGTTGAAAAAAGGCCCATTTTCATCATAAATCACTTTGAGAAACCCAGTTGTTGAAAAAAAGGCCCATTTTCATCATAAATCACTTTGAGAAACCCTGTTGTTGAAAAAAAGCCCATTTTCATCATAAATCACTTTGAGAAACCCTGTTGTTGAAAAAAGGCCCATTTTCATCATAAATCACTTTGAGAAACCCAGTAGAGTGTAAAAAAAACTACTTGCCAGTTTCTTTTCCAAGCAAAAGAACTAAAATCAATAAAATATGACAGAGTACTTTGTAGTTTGTTGTTGAGCATTCTTCACGAGGCTGGGTAGTTGTTTAGTATTGGAAAAAAAAAGCATAAAAAAATAATGGCTACACACACTCTTGAATTTTTGACACATAATAACTGCGTACCTGTACACACAAAGTGCACAATTTCAAAGTTCTTGCTTATTCAGTACTCTGTCAGTCACAGGAAGAAGATGGGGTATCTTTCATGATGAGGTTATTTGGAAATATAAACAGGTGTGAACCTATGCTTCTCTTGAAAAAAAAAGGGCTTCTATACAAATCTCATTTAGAATGCTGGCTTTATGTACACAATAACTACTTGAAAGTTTCTACAATATCATAAATGAACAAACACCAATCAAAGAATCATTCACTGTTGGCCATGAGCTGGTCACTGCAGTCCACTCCTGTCATGTTGACTGTGTAGTCCTGGACAGCTTTGGGCTTCATCTTCCTGCCTGTCCTTGTTGTGACCTCCCCCACTTCAGCTGGATCCATTTTGGTGGTGATCAAGTCAGACACACAACACGATCATACCTCAGTCTCTATAAACAACAACGTCATAATCAAAATCTCAACTTTACTCAGTCTTCTTGTCAATAAAAAAAAATTGTCAAGTTCAGCATATTTGTCCATATGTACATGCAGAGGGTTGACAAAGAAACATACACACACACACACACACACACACACACACACACACACACACACACAATATATATATATATATATATATATATATGTGTGTGTGTATGTATATCTGTCTATCTATCTATCTATCTATCTATCTACCTATCTATCTATCTATCTATCTAATACTGTTCAGCAGTAGTACTCATGTGTACCCCGGGACCCCTGGGTGGGGGTGGGGGTGGTGTGTGTTGGGGGGGATATAGGGGGACAAAGAGTGAGAGAGAGAGAGAGAGAGAGGGAGGGAGAGAGAGGTACAGAGAGAGGGGAGATGGAACTGGTGGCAGGGGTGCTAGTGGCGTGACTCTGGGTCTCGTGACAGGGGACTAGTAGCATTTGGTTTTGATTGTTATGTGGATGGGGAGATATAGATGGATAGAGACAGACGAGAGAGGAATACAGTCCATTCCCCCCCCCCCCCCCCCCCCCCGCCCCACTTCCTCCTATATATATATATATATATGTTGTACACGAACATTCACACCACACACACACACACACACACTGTCACCATTGTGTTCAATATCTTCAAGGTCTGATCCTTCAGTTTGAACAAGTTCAACAGCTTCACGTAGTAAGCTGTCAACACGTGTTCCCTGTCTGCTTCTCACACCAGTAGTCGAAGGCTGAGACGCCATTGTGACCTCACTTCAAACACAGGACTGGGCTGGAATGGAAATACCTCAGTGGTCAGTGAACACATCACGATGTGGCCCGTGCAGCGGTGGAAGGTTACTCTATGATGATAAGACTGTCACATGGTACACTTCAGTTTTCAACACTCAGCGTGTCGTTGGCTCTGAAAATATGCTAATACGCAATTCGCTATAGCAGATGTCAGAGGGGAAGCTATAGCAGACAGAGTGGAGTGAGTTTCATCATCAGACCCTATGGTGACATTGTGTGATTACTAAGTTTAGGCACTCTTGACTTGAGGCAATGGTAACATGGGGTAATCACTTTATCGTATCTTTAATTAGATCCATGTGGTTACCATAGTGTCATATCTGAGGTAGACCTGCAGGTAAAATGTGATTACAATTCCACAATATCTTTAATGCAGCATCCCTAACATGGCCCCTTGCAGTTTGATGGACTATGCACATAATGAATTCAAACTGAGGTTCCTTGGAAAGAGTGTGTGATTTAAGCCTACATTGACTCAAAGATAACAGTATTTATTCCTCACTGGGCTTGAAAATTTGCAGCATTTAAATATATCAAAACCTGTATTTATTTCAAAACTACAATATTTGAAATTGCATCCACTCAGAGATTCTGTATGTAGATCTACATTCATTCTTAAAAAAAAATGCAGTATTTAAACCTGTGTTTACTCAAACTTCGCCATATTTAAAGCTACAGTAACACTGTAATGTAATTAAATTCATATTGATTAAATAGAATTGTCATTTTTGAATTTTCATTCACTGATAATTTTCATGATTGAATCCAGTTTCATCAAAGATAGCAGCAATTAAATCTACATCTTTCCTAGTGTAGTATTGAAACTGACATTCACTCACAAGTTTGATATCACTAAGCTTACATTCACTGAATAATCGCAGTAACTGGACCTGTATTCAGCCTAAGATTACTATTTTCAAACCTACATTCACACAAATATTGTAGCTTTTACATGGGAAGACTACAGAATGTAAATCTTCATTGATTCCAAAATGACAGGTTCTACTTTCAAACAAAGTGTGCGTTGCTGAGAGCCCCAGTCACTGACAGACTACAGAATGTTCTACTTTCAAACAAAGTTGCGTTGCTGAGAGCCCCAGTCACTGACAGACTACAGAATGTTCTACTTTCAAACAAAGTGTGCGTTGCTGAGAGCCGCAGTCACTGACAGACTACAGAATGTTCTACTTTCACAGACTACACAATGTTCTACTTTCAAACAAAGTGTGAGTTGCTGAGAGCCCCAGTCACTGACAGACTACAGAATGTTCTACTTTCACAGACTACAGAATGTTCTACTTTCAAACAAAGTGTGCATTGCTGAGAGCCCCAGTCACTGACAGACTACAGAATGTTCTACTTTCACAGACTACACAATGTTCTACTTTCAAACAAAGTGTGCGTTGCTGAGAGCCCCAGTCACTGAGAACAGAGTACTACAGAAATGTTCTACTTTCAAACAAAGTGTGCGTTGCTGAGAGCCCAGTCACTGACAGACTACACATGAAGATCACTTCACAGTCTGAACATTCTCACTTTCACCACAGTGTCAGTGTAGACCCCAGTCATACACTCACACATGTTACAGATCCTGTGTGTCAATCTCTAGTTCCCCCCTCACAGACAGGTAACACCCACATCATTCATCCTCCCCTTGTTCCAGACCTTGGTCAGCTGAGTCCCCCCTCACAGACAGGTAACACCCACATCATTCATCCTCCCCTTGTTCCAGACCTGTGGTCAGCTGAGTCCCCCCTCACAGACAGGTAACACCCACATCATTCATCCTCCCCTTCGTTCCAGACCTTTGGTCAGCTGAGTCCCCCCTCACAGACAGGTAACACCCACATCATTCATCCTCCCCTTGTTCCAGACCTGTGGTCAGACTGAGTCTCCCCCTCACAGACAGGTAACACCCACATCATTCATCCTCCCCTGTTGTTCCAGACCTGTGGTCAGACTGAGTCCCCCCTCACAGACGGTAACACCCACATCATTCATCCTCCCCTTGTTCCAGACCTGTGGTCAGACTGAGTCCCCCCTCACAGGTACACCCACATCATTCATCCTCCCCTTCGTTCCAGACCTGTGTCAGACTGAGGGTCCCCCCTCACAGACCACAAGCGTCTCTGACTGTGTGCGACCTTGGTGAGGGGAAGGTCTGACATGTTGTGTGTGTTTTATTGTTATCTTCCCGTGTGCAGAGGGTTGACATGTTGTGTGTGTTTTATTTTATCTTCCCGTGTGCAGACCTTGGTGAGGGGGAGGGTTGACATGTTGTGTGTGTTTTATTTTATCTTCCCGTTTGCAGACCTTGTGAGGGGAAGGTTGACATGTGTGTGTTTTTCTATCTCCTTGTGCAGAGAGAATCTTGCGGATGAGATCCCTACCTGTGCTAAGGAGGACTGCTCAGGGGTTGTGAAACCAGGTGAGTGACTGGGCACATGAAACAGGACACAGGCACATGCATGCACACACAGACATGCACACATGCACACACACACACACACACACACACACACACACACACACACACACACACACACACACACACAGAGGCATGCAGACATATGCGCACACAGGTACGAGCACACACACACGCATGCACACGCACACTCACACACACACACACACACACACACACACACACACACACACACACACACACACACATGCACACGCACCACACCACATCACACTCACACACACACACACACACACACCACACACACATACACGTACACACACATATACACACACAGATATGCACACATATGTGCACACACACACACGCATGCACGCGCGTGCGCACACGCGCCGCACACACACACACACACACACACACACTTGCATGGCTTCAGTAATCCATCATGTCTCTACTACTACATCCTGGTACATAGTTATTACAGAGAGAGAGAGATGAGTGGCTTCATTTTTGTGTCCAGGTGTGTATGTGTGTGTGTGTGTGTGTGTGTGTGTGTGTGTGTGTGTGTGTGTTTTTGTGTGTGTGTGTGTGTGTGTGTGTCTGCGTGTATGTGTGTGCATGTGTGTGTGTGTGTGTATGTGTGTGCATGTATGTGTGTGTGTATGTGTGTGTGTGTGTGTGTGTTTGTGTGTGAGTGTGTGACTGTGTGTGCGTGCGTGTGTGTGTGTGTGTATGAGTGAGTGTGTGGTATGTGTGTGTGTGTGTGTATGAGTGAGTGTGTAGTATGTGTGTGTGTGTGTGTGTGTGTTGTGTGTGTGTGTTGTGTTTGTGTGCACACACAGCCATGCTTGTTATTATTTACTGTCCACAGACATTGTGTTCTTTGGAGAGGCGCTGCCACCTCGCTTTGCCCAGTGTGTGCCCAAGGTGAGGTGGAGGAGGGGAGGGTGGCTGGCCTGCCACTCTCTCTCTCTCTCTGTGTTTATATGTGTAGATATGTATGTATGTGTGTGCATATATGTTTATCTATCACTCTAACTATCTATCTATCTATATTGATATGTAAATTTTTTTTGTCCCATGTAATGCTTATCTTCGTTAGCAAAATGATAAAACGTCAGTAGGTCCTAATCTGTCAGGCACAAATCTGGTCTTCTAGGTGTTCTAGGTGGTCATTTTATATTACCTGTGAACTGTTTTATAGACTGCGGTTTGATTGACAGAGAGATGTACCTGTCAGTGTGGTTCTGATGGTGGTCACATGAATGATTGACATAGAGATGTACCTGTCAGTGTGGTTCTGACCATGGTCACATGAATGATTGACAGAGGATGTACCTGGTGGTGTGGTTCTGATGGTGGTCACATGAATGATTGACAGAGAGATGTAGCTGTCAGTGTGGTTCTGATGGTGGTCACATGAATGATTGACAGAGAGATGTACCTGGTGGTGTGGTTCTGATCATGGTCACATGAATGATTGACATAGAGATGTACCTGGTGGTGTGGTTCTGATTGTGGTCACACGAACGATTGACAGAGGGATGTACCTGTCAGTGTGGTTCTGATCGTGGTCACATGAATGATTGACAGAGAGATGCACCTGCTGGTGTGGTTCTGATGGTGGTCACATGAATGATTGACAGAGAGATGTACCTGGTGGTGTGGTTCTGATGGTGGTCACATGAATGATTGACAGAGGGATGCACCTGGTGGTGTGGTTCTGATGGTGGTCACATGAATGATTGACATAGAGATGTACCTGTGGCGGTTCTGATCGTGGTCACATGGATGATTGACAATAGAGATGCACCTGGTGGTGTGGTTCTGATGGGGTCACAATGGATGATTGACATAGAGATGCACCTGGTGGTGTGGTTCTGATTGTGGTCACATGAATGATTGACAGTGAGATGTACCTGTGGTGTGTTCTGATTGTGGTCACATTTTTGACAGTGAGATGTACCTGGTGGTGTGGTTCTGATCGTGGTCACATGAATGATTGACAGAGAGATGCACCTGGTGGTGTGGTTCTGATCGTGGTCACATGAATGATTGACAGAGAGATGTACCTGGTGGTGTGGTTCTGATTGTGGTCACATGGATGATTGACAGAGAGATGCACCTGGTGGTGTGGTTCTGATCGTGGTCACATGAATGATTGACAGTGAGATGCACCTGGTGGTGTGGTTCTGATGGTGGTCACATGAATGATTGACAGAGAGATGCACCTGGTGGTGTGGTTCTGATCGTGGTCACATGAATGATTGACATAGAGATGTACCTGGGTGTGGTTCGATTGGTATTTTGACAGTGATCACTGTGTTTTGATCCACATGAATGATTGACAGAGAGAATGTACCTGGTGGTGTGGTTCTGATTGTGGTCACATGGATGATTGACAGAGAGATGCACCTGGTGGTGTGGTTCTGATCGTGGTCACATGAATGATTGACAGAGAGATGCACCTGGTGGTGTGGTTCTGATGGTGGTCACATGATGATTGACAGAGAGATGCACCTGGTGGTGTGGTTCTGATCGTGGTCACATGAATGATTGACATAGAGATGCACCTGGTGGTGTGGTTCTGATGGTGGTCACATGGAATGATTGACAGAGAGATGCACCTGGTGGTGTGGGTTCTGATCATGGTCACATGAATGATTGACAGAGAGATGCACCTGGTGGTGTGGTTCTGATGCGGTGTCAACATGGATGATTGACATAGAGATGCACCTGGTGGTGTGGTTCTGATTGTGGTCACATGAATGATTGACATAGAGATGTACCTGGTGGTGTGGTTCTGATTGTGGTCACATGATTATTGACAGAGAGATGTACCTGGTGGTGTGGTTCTGATTGTGGTCACATGATGATTGACAGAGAGATGTACCTGGTGGTGTGGTTCTGATTGTGGTCACATGAATGATTGACAGAGAGATGCACCTGGTGGTGTGGTTCTGATCATGGTCACATGAATGATTGACAGAGAGATGTACCTGGTGGTGTGGTTCTGATGTGGTCCACATGATGATTGACAGAGAGATGCACCTGGTGGTGTGGTTCTGATGGTGGTCACATGAATGATTGACAAGAGATGCACCTGGTGGTGTGGTTCTGATGGTGGTCACATGGATGATTGACAGAGAGATGTACCTGGTGGTGTGGTTCTGATGTGGTCACATGGAATGATTGACAGAGAGATGCACCTGGTGGTGTGGTTCTGATCATGGTCACATGAATGATTGACAAGAGATGCACCTGGTGGTGTGGTTCTGATGGTGGTCACATGAATGATTGACAGAGAGATGTACCTGGTGGTGTGGTTCTGATCGTGGTCACATGAATGATTGACAGAGAGATGTACCTGGTGGTGTGGTTCTGATCGTGGTCACATGAATGATTGACAGAGAGATGCACCTGGTGGTGTGGTTCTGATCGTGGTCACATGAATGATTGACAGAGAGATGTACCTGGTGGTGTGGTTCTGATTGCGGTCACACATGGATGATTGACAGAGAGATGCACCTGGTGGTGTGGTTCTGATCGTGGTCACATGGATGATTGACAGAGAGATACACCTGGTGGTGTGGTTCTGATTGTGGTCACATGGATGATTGACAGAGAGATGCACCTGGTGGTGTGGTTCTGATTGTGGTCACATGGATGATTGACATAGAGATGCACCTGGTGGTGTGGTTCTGATTGTGGTCACAAGGATGATTGCATGACCTCATTTGGCCGCTCCTTTTTCTGTTCAAATAATGGTAACAACAATAGTGATGATGATGATGATGATGATGATGATGATGATAGTAATGACAATAGCAATGATGATAATGATAAAAAGAATATGAATCTTAATTCAGTTAAACTCCCGGTCTTTGATTCAAGGTGCACTCACACAGGGGGTGAGGGTTGTACAACTGTCTCACACAGATTCTAGGTGCTCTCATACTGAGGTTGTACAACTGTCTCACACAGATTCTAGGTGCACTCATACAGGGGTAAGGGTTGTACAACTGTCTCACACAGATTCTAGGTGCTCTCATACAGGGGGTGAGGGTTGTACAACTGTCTCACACATATTCTAGGTGCTCTCATACAGGGGGTGAGGGTTGTACAACTGTCTCACACAGATTCTAGGTGCACTCATACAGGGGGTGAGGGTTGTACAACTGTCTCACACAGATTCTAGGTGCACTCATAGAGGGGGTGAGGGTTGTACAACTGTCTCACACAGATTCTAGGTGCACTCATACAGGGGGTGAGGGTTGTACAACTGTCTCACACAGATTCTAGGTGCTCTCATACTGAGGTTGTACAACTGTCTCACACAGATTCTAGGTGCACTCATACAGGGGGTGAGGGTTGTACAACTGTCTCACACAGATTCTAGGAGCACTCATACAGGGGGTGAGGGTTGTACAACTGTCTCACACAGATTCTAGGTGCACTCATACAGGGGGTGAGGGTTGTACAACTGTCTCACACAGATTCTAGGTGCACTCATACAGGAGATGAGGGTTGTACAAATGTCTCACACAGATTCTAGGTGCACTCATAGAGGGGGTGAGGGTTGTACAACTGTCTCACACACAGGGCGTGAGGGTTGTACAACTGTCTCACACAGATTCTAGGTGCACTCATACAGGGGGTGAGGGTTGTACAACTGTCTCACACAGATTCTAGGTGCACTCATACAGGGGGTGAGTGTTGTACAACTGTCACACACAGGGCGTGAGGGTTGTACAACTGTCTCACACAGATTCTAGGTGCACTCATACAGGGGGTGAGGGTTGTACAACTGTCTCACACAGCCAAACAGGGGGTGAAAACTCTGCAATCATCTTTTCTTTCTTTTTAGAGAGGAGGCAAGGAGTGCACCCCTGTAAATTCTCCTTGGGTTGGGCGGTTGGGTAGAGAACTGGGGGAGGAGGTTAAAGGTCAAAGTTCCCATATATCAGCTGCAGGGGCAGAGAACTGTCAAAGATTCATTGTGTTGAGGGCATGGTATGATGGAAGGCAGAGCCCATCCCTCTCCTTCCCCCGCCCTTAACCTTCCCTGAACAGAGTCAGGTCCCCATTTACTGCTGGGTGGTCAGAGAAGGTTTCCAAGCTGAAAAATCTGCTCCCATGAGTGGTTCAAATGCACAACTGTCAGATTGACAGGCAAATGCTTGCAGCATTTGAATACACAGTATATCTTACCTCCCTTTCCTCTTACTCATGTCATGTCCCCCCTGCTCTCCCCTCCCCCCTCCCTCAGTAACATGACTCCCATGCCGCTTACATTGGCTCCCCATACACTGCTACACCCAGAATTGTCGGGTCCCGATCCCAGACAACAGTCCACAGGGAGCAGTGAACGTCACGCCACCATGAGGCAACCACCAGAGAAGAGGCTGCACTGCTGCTGAGTTCCTTCAGTTGTGTTCTTCCTTGTTGCCAGTGCTGGTCTGAGACACTGCTAGTTGTGTATCTCCATTGATGTCTGTGCTGCTCTCAGACACTGCTAGTTGTGTTCTTCCTTGATGCCAGTGCTGGTCTGAGACACTGCTAGTTGTGTATCTCCATTGATGTCTGTGCTGGTCTCAGACACTACTAGTTGTGTTCTTCATTGATGCCTGTGCTGGTCTGAGACACTGCTAGTTGTGTTCTCCATTGATATCTGTGCTGGTCTCAGACACTACCAGTTGTGTTCTTCATTAATGCCAGTGCTGGTCTCAGACACTGCTAGTTGTGTTCTTCATTGATGATGTGCTGACCTGAGACACTGCTAGTTGTGTTGATGCCTGTGCTGGTCTCAGACACTGCTAGTTGTGTTCTTCATTGATGCCTGTGCTGATCTGAGAGAGGCCTGACACAATCTGCGAGGCCTTCTGCTGGTGACGTACACTAGTCACAGAGCAAATGTGAGTTTTGTGTGCCTCTGTGGAGCCAACACATCTAAGATAAGCTGGACCCAGTCTGCTAGGCCTTCTACCGGCGACACATGCTATGTCTCAAAGCAAGTGCAAGTTTTGTGTAGCTTTATGGAGCCAGCGCATTCATTCAGCAACAGTCCCCAGGATGTTGCAGGTATTGACAACTTTGACAGAATGTCAGTGTGGGCGTGGACATAGAGAGGAGATCCAGACTGAGGTCACCATGAGAGCAGGGCATGAAGGGCCACAGAACCTGAGACTTCTTTTGAAATGACCAGTCTTTGAGGGTGAGGGGGGAGCAAGCGTGTGCTTTGGAGTTTTCTTCAGGTCAGAGATGATGAAGTAGGTCTACAGGCTGTACTGCACCCTTTTTGTCATACACTGTGGCATCACCTAGGCCAGAGAGATACAGACAACTGCAGGAATTGTCAGCTATTTACTCCTCCATCAGGAGGTGAAACTGGACTGTGTGGGTCCAGTCTCTCTGTTAAAGCCCAAAGAGCCATCAGCTGTGGGTAAGAGCTGGCTGAGGCTGAAAATCCCCACACAAAGAGCCATCAGCTGTGAGTCCGAGCTGGCTGAGGCTGAAAATCCCCACACAAAGAGCCAACAGCTGTGGGTAAGAGCTGGCTGAGGCTGAAAATCCCCACACAAAGAGCCATCAGCTGTGAGTCCGAGCTGGCTGAGGCTGAAAATCCCCACACAAAGAGCCATCAGCTGTGGGTAAGAGCTGGCTGAGGTTGAAAAT
>CM065744.1:1356497-1358997 GCA_033310375.1 Conus canariensis | reverse complement strand
AACACCAAATGATCTGGCAGAAAAGTCCACTCTGAGCACAAACACCAGACAATGCTGCTTCACAACACCAAATGACCTGGCAGAAAAGTCCACCCAGAGCACACATACCAGACAATGCTGCTTCACAACACCAAATGATCTGGCAGAAAAGTCCACCCTGAGCACACACACCAGACAGTGCTGCTTTACAACACCAAATGACCTGGCAGAAAAGTCCACTCTGAGCACACACACCAGACAATGCTGCTTCACAACACCAAATGATCTGGCAGAAAAGTCCACTTGAGCACACACACCAGACAATGCTGCTTTACAACACCAAATGATCTGGCAGAAAAGTCAGCCCTGAGCACACACACCAGACAACAAAAAAATGATCTGGCAGAAAAGTCCACTCTGAGCACACACACCAGACAATGCTGCTTTACAACACCAAATGACCTGGCAGAAAAGTCCACTTTGAGCACACACACCAGACAATGCTGCTCTACAACACCAAATGATCTGGCAGAAAAGTCCACTTTGAGCACATACACCAGACAATGCTGCTCTACAACACCAAATGACCTGGCAGAAAAGTCCACTTTGAGCACACACAACAGACAAGGAGACATCCCAAAAGAATAATGTTCCCAGCTTGCACATAAACCAGTTACATGTACTCAGCTACAAGTGGAGAAGTCAACACACAGAATTAACATTTATTCAGGACTGACACACCCTTTTTTATCTTGAAGATACTTAATCAAATAGACGGATAAGTGGTAATAAGTACAGTTAAGCTAATCAAACACACAGATGAATGGTAATAAATACAGGTAGCTCAGATTGATTAGTTTGAAAGGACATTTTTAATGAGACAAGGAAGAGTAATAGCGTTGGTGTTTCTGTTTGTCCATTCTGTTTATGTTTTACTCTCCAGATTTAAGATTTCCTTGCAGTCTGTAGTGAGTATCCCCACCCCTGCATTCCCCAAGACAGTTGACTCCTGCCTCGCCCTCTGTTTCGTTGCTGACAGGACGAACTTCGCACCCTGTTGAAGGACGACCACGCCCGCATCGACAAAGAAATGGCGTCCCAGGGGGCAGCGTCCAGGGGGCAACGTCCCAAGGAGGAGGAGGAGCAGGAGGAGGAGGGGCAGCGTCAGCCCTCTGACCTCATCCCTGACCTCATGGTGACCTCTGTTTTCTTGTCCTGCTTTTAGGGCATGGCTTCCGTTACACCGAGAGACAGTGCTACGCAAGTCAATGAAAAAAAAGAAAAAAAGAAAAGAAAAGAAAAAAAAATGTAGAAATATGTTGTATTGATTCGAAAAAGTCCAAGACATGATTTGAATCCAGTTGGATGCTTGCTATTTTTGTTTTGTTGTGGTTGTTGATGTATTGTTGTTGAATTTTCCTCACATTCATTGTGAAGGTTTCAACAAACCCAGTCATTTTAGATGGAAGTCCAGCGATCACTCAGGCAAACACTGATGTAAGACAGTAAAACGTGAGATACCACCAAACAAGTGAAGCAAGTGTAGTGAACCAAGCTCAGGCCTTGCGGCTTTCTTCAGGCCAGGACAATGAAGCAGAACAGTAAGGTGTATACAGCTCCAGCCTCCTGGTGTGGGCGAGTTAATGGTAAATTCTGACTGGACCTACTGATCGCTAAGAAGTGTACAGACTTGGTGCATCACATGCTCTGACATTTGTATCAGTACCATTGAAGAGTTGAAAAAACAAAGCTGAAGCTTGATCAGTCAAATCTCTAATCCATGCTCTTCTTTTCTGTTTAAAATCCGTTTTAAACAGTTTATTTTATTAACTGTTTAAAACGGATTTTCTTTGTACAGAAAAAAAGAAGATATGTTTTACCCATAATGGCTAGAGGTGGAAAGAAAATTTCTAAAAAAATTTTTGCAGCCATCCTTTTTTACCCATATATTAAAAATGATAACATCCTCTGATTGGTTCGACTCACATGTCAGGGTATTAAATCTCAGTAGGGCATGTTGCAGGCGTGATCTCTCTTCATCTCGGTAGGGAATGTCACAGGAGTTATCTCTTTATCTCAGTAGGACGTGTCACAGAGTTGTCTCTCTTGGCTTTCACTTCCTGTTGGTGGATAGGAAATGTCTCAAGAGTTATCTCTCTTGGCTGTCACCTCATATTAGTGAACAGGAAATGTCACAAGGGTTGTCTCTCTTGGCTTTTGCCCAGCGCAGCGTTGGTGGGTAGGAAATGTTATGTGAGTTATCTCCCTTGGCCTTAGCCTCATGTTGATGACTAGGAAATGGTGTCTTGCCTATTTACAGGTCAGGAAATGCTTCATTTCCGTGCAGATGAACTGTTGTGTGCGCTGTGTAACATCAGACTCATCATCCACTGTCAGCTTCACCATGCAGATGAACTGTTGTGTGTGCTGTGTAACATCAGACTCATCATCCACTGTCAGCTTCACCAGGATGTCTGTGCCACTCCTCAAAGGAAGGGGTCAACAGATCATGTGAAACTTG
>CM065744.1:1318997-1351497 GCA_033310375.1 Conus canariensis | reverse complement strand
AACAACATGTAGGTCCTCTTAGTATTAGCTGCATCATATTTCAAAAATTCAATGGAAAACAAACAACATGTAGGTCCTCTTAGTATTAGCTGCATCATATTTCAAAAATTCAAAGAAAAACAAACACAAGATGAAAAGGATGGGGATGGGATAGCCAGGGAAGGGGTAGGGGTTGGGAGGGGAGGGGATGGGGGGGGGGGGGGGGGACAAAAAATAGAATGAGAAAGTTGAAAGAAAGAAAGAGGAAATAAGTGAAGTCTGGGAGTGAACCCTGTGGCCCCACGGTCTGGTTCAGTTCCCGTGGTCTGTTGGCTCAGACCTGTATGTCTGGAATGAAGCCTGTGGCCCCACGGTCTGGTTCAGTTCCCGTGGTCTGTTGGCTCAGACCTGTATGTCTGGAATGAAGCCTGTGGCCCCACGGTCTGGTTCAGTTCCCGTGGTCTGTTGGCTCAGATCTGTATGTCTGGAATGAAGCCTGTGGCCCCACGGTCTGGTTCAGTTCCCGTGGTCTGTTGGCTCAGACCTGTATGTCTGGAATGAAGCCTGTGGCCCCACGGTCTGGTTCAGTTCCCGTGGTCTGTTGGCTCAGATCTGTATGTCTGGAATGAAGCCTGTGGCCCCACGGTCTGGTTCAGTTCCCGTGGTCTGTTGGCTCAGACCTGTATGTCTGGAATGAAGCCTGTGGCCCCACGGTCTGGTTCAGTTCCCGTGGTCTGTTGGCTCAGACCTGTGTGTCTGGGCTTTGCTCACCTCCATGGGGCATCAGCTCACCAGATGGCGTGTCCAGAGAGGACTCATCATTCCAGGAGTTACAGACCGTCCAGAAAATGGCAGACACTTTACGAGGGTGCCAGAAGGTGTTTCTCGCCATAGAATGTTCCGTGCATTTTGATTGGTTGTGCTAAGTCACGATTCCATGTTCCGTCATTTTGATTGGTTGTGCTTAGTCACGACTCAATGTTCCGTCATTTTGATTGGTTGTGCTAAGTCACGACTCCATGTTCCGTCATTTTGATTGGTTGTGCTTAGTCACGACTCAATGTTCCGTCATTTTGATTGGTTGTGCTAAGTCACGACTCCATGTTCCGTCATTTTGATTGGTTGTGCTAAGTCACGACTCAATGTTCCGTCATTTTGATTGGTTGTGCTAAGTCACGACTCAATGTTCCGTCATTTTGATTGGTTGTGCTAAGTCACGACTCCATGTTCCATCATTTTGATTGGTTGTGCTAAGTCACGACTCCATGTTCCGTCATTTTGACTTGTTGTGCTAAGTCACGACTCTGTGTTCCGTGCATTTTGATTGGTTGTGCTAAGTCACGACTCAATGTTCCGTCATTTTGATTGGTTGTGCTAAGTCACGACTCCATGTTCCATCATTTTGATTGGTTGTGCTAAGTCACGACTCAATGTTCCGTCATTTTGACTGGTTTGTGCTAAGTCACGACTCTGTGTTCCGTGCATTTTGATTGGTTGTGCTAAGTCACGACTCTGTGTTCCGTGCATTTTGATTGGTTGTGCTAAGTCACGACTCTATGTTCCATCATTTTGATTGGTTGTGCTAAGTCACGACTTCCATTCTATCTTTCACGTTCAGAGCTTTCCAAGATTGGCTGTTCTATTCGTCATGATTCCTGACTGTTCTAGAAAGTTCCATACATTTGTCATTGGCTAGAATATTTCATGGTTCTGAATTGTAAAGAACACTCTACGCACTTCGCGTTTTGACTGGCCACAATACGTCCTCATTCGCACATGTTCCAGATAATTCCATGTTTGGTGATTGGCTGTATTATTGAACAAAAACCATAAGACATGACAAAACCACATGACACAAAACAACAATGCTATGTAACACAACACAACAAAAACAACGCAGGGCAATGTACTGCAGAAAGGGAAACAATACAGAGCAGTACAACAGGGTGATAGTACGCAGCACAGTACAGTGCAGTACACACAATACAGGGTGAAAGTACATAACACAGTACAGTGCAGTACAACACATTACAGGCGATAGTACATAACACAGTACAGTGCAGTATAGCACAATACAGGGTGAAAGTACATAACACAGTACAGTGCAGTACAACACATTACAAGCGATAGTACATAACACAGTACAGTGCAGTACAACACAATACAGGTGATAGTACATAACACAGTACAGTGCAGTACAAGACAATACAGGGTGATAGTACACAACACATCACAGTGCATTACAACACAATACAGGGTGATAGTACATAACACAGTACAGTGCAGTACAACACAATACAGGGTGATAGTATGCAACACAGTACAGTGTAGTGCAACACAATACAGGGTGATAGTACAAACACAGTACAGTGCAGTACAACACGATACAGGGTGATAGTATGCAACACAGTACAGTGCAACTGAATACAACATAATACAAGACGATGAAATGCAATGCTACACACCACAGGACAAAATAAGCACATGCAAGATAATACGATGCAGCCTGATACAATATCAAACAATACATTACATGCAGAACAACACAACACAAGACTATGATTGTAATGGTATTAAATGCAATAAAAGACAAAACAATGTGATTCAATGCGATGCTATCGTCGTAATGGAATGTAATACAAGACAACACAAAATTCAATGCGATCCAAGATAATGCAGTGCAATAAGTACAAGACTACAATGCAATGTAAGATTATACAATACAAGACAGTGTAATACTATAGAATGGAACACGTCACACCACAAAAGATAGAAATGAATGCAAAGTTACCATGACGCTGAGCTGACAGTACGACTGAGGTTACTAAGACAACCAATGGCAGCACCCTGAGCGTCCTCTGCAGGTCCATTACTATTTCCTGACGACCGATAACTCTTCCACTTCCTGAAATCAAAGTCCATGAACTGATGCTTATCGCCATGTCCAATGCAGCAGTCTCCCAAAGCCCAGATATCACAAAGACCCATGCACACTTAAAAAGCAAAAATCCCAGATTTTTTTTTTCTGGTAAAGCAATTGCCAAACAAGTTGAAAAGCAGAATAAGAATACTTCATCGAAAATTAGCAAACTTGGGGCGAGGATAGGGGGGCTGGGGCGTTGGCAGAAAGAGATCAGTTCAGGTCAGTTCAGTGGTTTATTTATTGTCTTTTCATCGCCAGATGATATTAGACATGGCAGAAAGAGAGAGACGAAGGAGGTTGAAGAGATCCGCAGACACTGCAGAACACCGAATGCCTGACGCAGGCCTACACTATCAGGGGCCCAATATCTCCATCCACTGGAAATGAAACAGCTGTGATGTGTCACGTTTGTCTGCCGTCTGCCGTGGTGTGGGCAGGGTGTCTGCAGTGTTGGTCACGTTTGTCTGCCGTCTGCCGTGGTGTGGGGAGGGTGTCTGCAGTGTTGGTCACGTTTGTCTGCCGTCTGCCGTGGTGTGTGTGTGTGTGGGGGGGGGGGGGGGGGGGGGTCTGCAGTGTTGGTCACGTTTGTCTGCCGTCTGCCGTGGTGTGGGGAAGGTGTCTGCAGTGTTGGTCACGTTTGTCTGCCGTCTGCCGTGGTGTGGGGAGGGTGTCTGCAGTGTTGGTCACGTTTTCTGCCGTCTGCCGTGGTGTGGGGAAGGTGTCTGCAGTGTTGGTCGCGTTTGTCTGCCGTCTGCCGTGGTGTGGGGAAGGTGTCTGCAGTGTTGGTCACGTTTGTCTGCCGTCTGTCGTGGTGTGGGCAGGGTGTCTGCAGAGTTGGTCACGTTTGTCTGCCGTCTGCTGGTCGTGGTCGTTGTGGGCTAGGGGGGGGTGTCTGCAGTGTTGGTCACGTTTGTCTGCCGTCTGTCGTGGTGTGGGCAGGGTGTCCGCAGTGTTGGTCACGTTTGTCTGCCGTCTGTCGTGGTGTGGGCAGGGTGTCTGACACAACACACAGGGCTGGGTCGTTTATATACAGCTACATGTGTGTAAAATGGGCTGGGTCGTTTATATACAGCTACATGTGTGTACAATGGGCTGGGTCGTTTATATACAGCTACATGTGTGTACAATGGGCTGGGTCGTTTATATACAGCTACATGTGTGTACAATGGGCTGGGTCGTTTATATACAGCTACATGTGTGTACAATGGGCTGGGTCGTTTATATACAGCTACATGTGTGTGCAATGGGCTGGGTCGTTTATATACAGCTACATGCGTGAACAATGGGCTGGGTCATTTATATACAGCTGAATACACTAAACAAACAAACAAAAACTCTTACGGCAAAATTCAGAATTTTTAGCCCCCATTCCCTCTCCTCTCCTCTTCACCCATACACACACAAAACCCACACTCAAGACAAGTAATAAACCCAGAAGCTATACTAACAAAAGCTACAATACGTGGACACTCCTGATGTATGCCTTACTTTTCTCCGAATTCACAAGTCTGCCCTCAATATTGTCGATTCAAAACAATGGGGTTTCGACAAAGTGAAGGCGATATCTGTCTGGGTGACAACTTCAAGATGGCCACCTTTGTCAGCGACCTTTAACTGACACTCCTCAAAGCACGTATCCTTATTGAATCAAATGGTAATGCACGAGCCAGTCTTCAGTGCATGAAAGTTAGCTCCTCTTAAGTGCTGCTAGCAAGACCAAAAGAAACAAAAACAAAACAAAACAAAAAAAAACAAAGAAACAAAACCAAAACAAAAATAAAACTAGAAAAAGGTAGAAGAAGAAGAAGAAGAAGAAGAAGAAGGGAAAGCAAACAAACAAAAACCTGAAACATAATTTTTAGCCTCATCCATTTTGCTCTTGTGAGGTAAGTAATCTCTAGGCAAACTTTTTGTCACGTGACTTATTAGTTATGTGATTTTTATTAGCGTTACCATCTGGTTGGATGGGAAAAATAATGCCCGGATGTCAGGCATTGGTTGTCTGCCCTTCACTGGTTAATTGTTACATTTGCGTGCTTGTTGTTCTTTAAGTCGTACTAATCGGGCTGTGACCCCTGTTGACCCCGGGAGAAGGGTCCACTGGGCCTCACACCCCAATTGACGACTGTCAGCTGTGTCATAGTGGTGTGCGAGCTGCACGAGGGCCCAGTGCCCGCACTGCCCTGTGTCACCTTCCACCTGGCAGGTGGGTCACGGTCAGTTCTTGGTGTGTGGGAAACGGTCAGTTCTTGGTGTGTGGGAAATGGTCAGTTCTTGGTGTGTGGACAATGGACTGTGGTATTTTCTTTTATTCAAAATTCAGCGCTATTTTGTATTTTTGGCTGGAATTTACCAACTTTTCCCTTTTTATATATTTTTAATTTGTTATTAGCATTACCTTTATGTCTATGAGAATGATTATGACTGTAACTGCATACCTCTTAGATTTTTATCTCACTATCTTTTTCAGACGAGAATATAAATTTCGAAGAGAAGAGAGAGAGAGAGACGAGAGAGGACAGACAGACAGACAGACAGACATGCAGACTAGCAGATAGACAGTATGTGTGTGTGTGTGTGTGTGTGTGTGTGTGTGTGTGTGTGTGTGTGTGTTTGAAATAACAGTACACAACATAGTAATGGAAAACACTGGGGATTTTTTCTCCAAATACTGCTGGAAATAACCACCACCACCACCACCACCACCACCACCACCACCACCACACCACACAACAACAACAACAATGATAATGATGATGATGATAGCAACAGCAACAACAATAACAGCAACAACAATAACAACAACAATGATAATGATGATGATGGTAGCAACCAGCCCAAAAGCAACAGTGACAACAACAATAACAGCAACAATGATAATGATGATGATGATGATAGCAACAGCAACAGCAACAGCGACAACAACAATAACAGCAACAACAATGATGATGATGATGATGATGATGATGATGATGATGATGATGATGATGATGATAGCAAAAGCAACAACAACAGCGACAACAATAACAGCAACAACAATAACAAGAACAGGCTGACTATGCATAGGTCTGTTTTAAAATGGATCAAGGTGCACGGTGAGTTCTAACGACAAAATAACTGTGAAATGAAGGATGATGTCCGCCATTCATTCTCACGTGGAGTGAAAGGATCGCCGCACAAAGCTGCCTAACCATTGTTGCTGACACTAAGGATGACCCGGGCCACAGGATTAGGGAGCTGTGATCACAATACCTGAGTGTGCAGCAGATGTACACAGCTTTACATGCAGGGAAAGCATAGCTTAATGTATGAATCTGCTCATTTTACTGTGATTCCTTCATTTTTGTTTTCCTTTACCAACCGGCTTTCTCTTGCTTTCTCTAATTTTCTTCCAGTTCCATCTTCATGAGGAATTTCCTTCTGCTCAGTCTTTCTGCTCGTAGATCTTGCACACCGGCGCAGAATCTTAGGAGTTTACTAGGGGATCTTGGAATGAGTATTTTTCATCTTCATGTTTCTTGCCTAACAAGCTCTTGGATACATAATAGCATGTCTCTGACTCCAAAACACAGCAAAGATACGAAAAGAAAAAAAAAAAAACAGAAAAACAAAACAAAACCTAAATGTACACAATATATCCAAAACTGCTTTGATTTGCTGAAGCGAAAATGTCCGTCAGCAGCTCAGTCCGGGAATATTTATTACACAAACTTAAAGCTTGTACTTAAAAAAAATATTGTACATTGTAAGTTTATCTAAAAATAATGTTTTACTTAAAGTTGAAGTTTTAAATAAGATTTCAGTTGACAAGCATTTCCTGGTAACCCATTTCTTCCCATGCACGCTCCATGCGTGCATTCACATCAGTCAAGTTATTTTGAGAACGAAATAAAGAATTGCTTCGGTTTTGGTTTTAAGACATTGCTAATAGGGTTGCCTACCCTTGTTCAGGTGTTGTCTTCATTCCAGCCATGACGTCTTTTTTAAAGTGGTGTCATTTGTGAGCACCTGCAAAAAGATGGCCACAAAAATCTGGAAATGAAAGTCGGTGAGTGTCATTTGATTTCTAAACCCATTTTTTACTTGATGATTACATTATTGGATAGTTCAATGTCTATGGAGAAACCTGTAAGAAATGATTTTTGTGGCAGTGAAAGTTTCCATGCAACCTTGAACAGCAATAGAACATCACCTCCATGCAAGCTTCAGGCGTGCATGGGAACGAGAGGCCTCACTGTTTTCTGTGGGCTTTGCACGTTCTGTGTGTCCATGGGAATGAAGGCCTCACTGTTTTCTGTGGGCTTTGCACGTTCTGTGTGTCCATGGGAATGAAGGCCTCTTGCTTTTATGAGAGCTAACATTACTTTTACATCAATCTTTTGAGCAATATTCCTACTCCTCCCGCCCTCCCTCCCCTTCCTCTCTCTCCCTCTCTCCTCTCCATCTCTCCTTCTGTCTCTCCTCTCTCCCTTCCCCCTTTCTCTCTCTCTCTATCACACACACACACACACACACACACACACACACACACACACACACACATATATATATTATATATATATATATATATCGGCTGACGATAGCCAAGCGCTAGAAACAAATTTGTAGATAATTTTAATATTCCTCTTAACACTTGTTTTAATGTTGCTCCCCAAAGGGTTGAGCACTTGTAGAATTGTTTTAGGCTTTTTAACCACACTGATCTATATATATTATATATATATATATATATATATATATTTGTGTGTGTGTGTGTGTGTGTGTGTGTGTGTGTGTGTGTGTGTGTGTACCACAAGCATGTGCATGTCTGATGATTGAAAATGGGGTGTTTGCCAATGTGTTCCAGATATCACCAAAGGCTAACAGTTAACGATGTCCTCAATCAACTTGAAGAGGAAAGATTTCTTGAAGCAGCAGTTAATTACACTTTCAGGAGATAGTTATCTGACGACAGTGGGGATAAAAATGAGGGAGGAGAGATTCATAACCTAAACTGTCAACAGCTATTGGCTTCAGCCGAAGGTGTAATTTTTCGCAAGGATGGACAAAGTGACAGAGTAGGTGGAGATGAAGATGAGGTGGACTTTCCTTAGTCCAACCCAGATCTCCCCAGCCTCAACGTGCCCCTGTTCAACCAAAACCACAACCTGCCCATGTTCAACCCAAACCACAGCCTGCCCATGTTCAATCACAACCACAACCTGCCCCTGCTCAACCACAGCCACAACCTGCCCCTGTTCAACCAAAACCTGCCCCTGTCCAGCCACAACCACAACATGTCCCTACTCAACCAAAACTACAATCTGCCCCTGTTCAACCACAACCACGACCTGCCCCTGCTCAACCACGACCTGCCCCTGCTCAACCACAACCTGCCCCTGCTCAACCACAACCTGTCCCTCCCCATCTGAGGCCCGCCCCCTGTCACCAACCACGACAACAGCAGGCAGGTCGCTTGCTTCATAATCAACGGCAACAGAACTTGCAGCAACCAGGCCTGCGTGTTTTGGAGACAAGAGGATTTGCCTGGTCGTTTAAACACTCAGCAACAACGGCCTGATCTTCCACAACCTGCATTCATCCATCTCCATTTAAATTCAAATGAGATTTTTGAAGTGTTTTTTGATGATGAAATTGTGGACTATATGGTTGAGCCAACAAATCTCTATGCAGCAAGAGACAAAGGCAACCATGCTTCCACGACTAACAGGGAAGATTTCTGTACATTTTTGGCTTTCCTTCTCTTATCTGGATACAACCAACTGCCATGGAGACACATGTACTGGGAAAGAAATGCTGACTGCCACAATGCTGCTGTAACAAGTTCAATGAGCAGAAATCGCTTTGATGACCACATGAGATATGTGCACCTTGCTGATAACAACGGACTGGACCCACATGACACATTCACCAAACTAAGAGCATTCTTCTCAATGATCAACGAAAGGTGTCTCCTCTACTTTCCAGTTCAGAGGGAGCTCTCTATTGACGAGAGTATGGTTCCTTTTTTGGTTACCATTCAGCAAAACAGTTCATCAGAGGGAAACCTATCAGCTTTGGTTTCAAGCTGTGGACTCTCGCTGATCCGACAGGATGCATTGTTCAGTTTGATCCATATACTGGTGCTCGCATGAGACAGAATTATGGCCATTTGGGTCTTGGAAGGACAGTGGCCATGGATTTGATGTCTGAGCTTCACAAGCATCTGTTCCACTTGACATTTGACAATTTTTTACATCACTGCCACTGCTGACTGAGTTAGCTGCCAATGGGTTGGGGGCAACTGGAGCCATCAGGAGAAACAGAATGGACAACTGTCCACTTAGAGATGCAACTCAATTTATAAAAGAACCCAGAGGAACTCTTCCCTTCCAACATGACAGGCGCAGTAATGTGCAGGTGGTGCCATGGAATGACAACAATGTGGTGACCATGGCAACAAACAGTGATGATGATGTGCCACTTGCCCAAGTTCGACGATGGTCAGCAGCACAACGTCAATTTGTCAACATTCAACAGCCACACCTTGTCAGGATCCACAACACAACAATGGGAGGAGTCGACAGGGCAGACTAGAATATCAACAAGTAACGCATTTCCATGCGAACAAAGAAGTGGTGGTGGCCACTTTTCGCTCATACAGTGGAGATTGCCGTGCAGAATGCTTGGTTGTTGTTGAGGAGAACGCCTGCTTATGACGCTGGACCTCTGGATCTCCTTTCCTTCAGGAGGCGTGTGGTGAAGGTCGACCTGATGCCACATGCTGCCATTGCCTTGCCAAGAAACCCTGCTCAACAAGCCCTTCCTGATGTCCAAAGAGTGCCAAACGAAGTTCGCTTTGATGGTACAGGACATTTTGCAGTTGCTTCACCCACAACAAAGCGCTGTGCACTGTGCCACAAGAACACTCAGAAAATCTGCCTCAAATGCAGAGCTGTTGTGCACAACCAGAGCTTCAATGTCTTCCACAGCATCCAGTAGTGTCCGTTTATTTGAAAGCCACTGAACTGCCAATTTTTGCAACACTGTGTGTGTGTGGGTGTTTGTGTGTGTGAGTGTGTGTGTGTGTGTGTGTGTGTGTGTGTGTGTGTGTGGGGTGTGTATGCGTGCGTGCGTGCGTGCGTGCGACTGTGTGTGTGTGTGTGTGTGTGTGTGTGTGTGTGTGTGTGTGTGTGTGTGTGTGTCCGTTGTGTGTCCGTTGTGTGCACGCGTGCACATGAGAAAAGTAATAGATTGGCTTGATTGCCTACTAAGAAACGATCATTATACGGGATTCGTCTGCACTGGGACTGAAGTGCTTATTTTCATTTTGATTTACCTTATTTATTTACCAGTAATTTATTGTTCAAAACCAATGACAGAGTGTCAATAAATGAAAGAGAGGACTATGTTGAACAAAATCAGTGCTATTTTGTTTCCCAACAAATTTTTATTATACTGGATTTGTCTGCACTGGGACTGGAGTGCTTATTTTCATTTTGATTTACCTTATTTGTTTACCAGTGATTTATTGTTCAGTAACAATGACAGTGTCAATAAATAAAAGAGAGGACGTTGCTGAACAAAATCAGTGCTATTTGCTTTTATTCGTGTGTAAAGAGTACATTTTATGAACAGAACCTGTATGGTCTTGTTCCAATGCACGCTTGAAGCGTGCAAGGTGAAAATCACTTCATGTTCCCTCTCATTCCCATGCACGCTTCAGGCGTGCGTCCTGCAAAACTCACTCAGAAATTTTTTCCTGTGATTTATGCAAATATTCATGCTATTGGACTTATTATCACATGCATAAATTTAAAAACAATCACAAAAAAATCAAAAATAATTTTCTTGGAGAGAACTGGGTTAATTTGCTTTCCGTTCATCCATTCTGGAGTGACGGCGGGGATTGAGCTGGAGTCACATCTCTGAAAACCACATGCATGTCTGTGTGCACTTCAACACACAAACAATCATGTCTGTGTGCACTTTAACACGCATACAATCATGTCTGTGTGCACTTCAACACGCATACAATCATGTCTGTGTGCGCCTCAACACGCATACAATCATGTCTGTGTGCACTTCAACACGCATACCAGAGTTGGGGAATTAGCTGGAGTGACATCTATGAAATCCACATGCATGTCTGTGTGCACTTCATCACGCATACAAGAGGCCCTGAACATTACATGGATCAGAAATGTAGGTCCCATACTGTGACGGACCGTTTTTCATCCGGTCACAAAGTTTCATGTGCGACCGTGCTTACCGGAAGGTAGTTGTCCGGAAGCCGGTTGCAAAAGTTAGCTGACTGCTACTCACCGGCGCATGGCTATAAGCCGGGTAGGTTGCACCGGTTAGGCAGTCTCTGCAGTGATTCCGGCAATACAAGTCATAGAAGGCCGAAGAGGGACTCAGCCGTTTGCTAGTAGCAGTCAGGTATTTATCATTGAATGTGTATTTATTAACAAACTAAAACTGTATTCCCGTTTAGGAGCGACTGAAACTTCCTCAGCGCTCTTGTGAAGGTTTTATTTTTTTTTTTAAAGGAAAGTATTGTTGTTCTGTTATCCTATGACTTGATAGGGTAACAAAACGAAATTGTTTCGGAAAATGTGAATAGATGAAGTGAGTGTTATAAGAAGTGGTCTTCAGAAAAAAGAAAAACGATTTTGTTTATTTTATAACTTAACTGGCTATGATCTTCATGATGAAGAAAAAAGTGTCTATATGGAGAGTTTTGATGCTATGGATAATAAGCTCCCAGAGTGAGCGACATAGACTTTTGTTTTTCATTCTGATGTGTGATGTGTTTACATGGGTATCAATATATGTGTTGTTAAACAAAAGTGTGGTGGAAATCTTTCCCTTGCATATAGTGAAGTTGATGAAGTGAAGTGAGCGTTCTTGTGTTACAAGAAAAGAAATGAACATTTCCTGGGTTGACAAAAGACATGGTGATTACATGAAATGAGTTGAACATTCTTGTTTACAAGAAAGCAAATGAACATTTCCTGAATTAACGAAAGACATTTATAGTTTGAAAAAAATAATCATCAATTAATCATTGTGTGTAATGAATTGTATTCATGGTTTATTGAAGAGGATCCAGATGGAAATCCTTTTCCCTAATTTGGAAGACTAGATTATGAAAGGTTTATGTGGAAATCCTTTCCCCAATTTGGAAAACTAGAGTCTGAAAGGTTTATATGGAAATCCTTTCCTGTGCAATGTTATGATTCCGGAAAAAAAAAGAATATTGTAATGAACATGAACGAATATGCTGATGTATGGCTCAAGTTCTAATGAAATATGATGTGGCTAATGAATATGGACGAATATGCTGATATGTGGCTCAAGTTCTAATGAAATATAATGTGGCTAATGAATATGAAGATAGTTATAATTGCAATGAATAGTGGCCATGATAATCAAGGTAGTTAATCAGTTGCCCCCAGGTTGATAGTGTTCCCTGGACTGACGGGGACTGGCTGCTACCGGGTTAGGGCCGGGGCCGTAGCTGTGTTGACGCCCCGTTCTCCACCTGTTTGCTGCTGGTGTTGAGAGGCCGGCCTGAGCGCCGACAATTGCACTACCTGCCACTGCGCCCATGACCGACCACTGTTGGGCCAGTGGGTTGGAGACGTCGCTGCTGGTGAGCCAGGACGTCGCTCCTTCTTTTGTGCCAGCGACCTGCGTCCGAGGCCGTCGCTGTGTGTGTGGTGTGTGTGCCACAGCTCTTGGTTGGTGTTGAGCCACAGGTGGTGTGTGTGCCACAGCTCTTGGTTGGTGTTGAGCCACAGCTCTTAGGTGTTTGAGCCACAGCTCGTGGGTGAGACTGTCACCGTGTTGCTGACAGAGACGCCACGAACGTGTTAGTTTTTCTTTCCCTCTTTCTTCATTGAGAACCACAGCTTGGAAGAGACTGTGTCAGACTTGCCTCGTCGCGGCCGTCGTCGTCATCAGCGCTGGACCCGGCAGTTGATAATTAAAATTGTATTAATTTGTTGTATATGTACACCTAATGGTGGGTGTACCAACCTATGTTTAATTGTGTGTTTTGTTTGATGGCTCGGGCGGCATAAAAAAAAAGTTATTTTGTTGCCTGGCTGTCAATGTTCGGATGAGTGGGTGTGCGTATGTGAATTAGAAAAAAGTGCATGCATCAATAATTCTGAGTGAGAGTCAGACATTGAGACTTCCACACACACGCACTTCCATCCGTAACACATACGAGATCATGAATACATCCCATATACGATCTGAACATTGACATGGATCAGTCGGTCCCATATGAGATGATGAACATTATGTTGATCAGAAACATACGCCCCATATGGGATCATGAACATTATGTTGATCAGAAACATACGCCCCATATGGGATCATGAACATTATGTTGATCAGAAACATACGCCCCATATGGGATCATGAACATTATTAAACTTGTCCCATATGAGGTTCAGGACATCGTTTGGATCAGAATGATAGGTCCCGCATGAGGTGCAGGACAATATATGGACGTTATAATATGTCACAGAAATAAAGGGCATTGTGACACCCAGCTGTATGTATGTATACACGAGGTCTAGGACATTATATGGTAGAACAGCACCAGGCATTGTGACACCAAGCTATATGTATGTATACATGAGGTCTGGGACATCATATGGTAGAACAGCACAAGGCATTGTGACACCCAGCTGTATGTATGTATACACGAGGTCTGGGACATTATAGGGTAGAACAGCACAAGGCATTGTGACACCCAGCTGCATGTATGTATACACGAGGTCTGGGACATTATAGGGTAGAACAGCACCAGGCATTGTGACACCCAGCTGCATGTATGTATACACGAGGTCTGGGACATTACAGGGTAGAACAGCACCAGGCATTGTGACACCCAGCTGCATGTATGTATACACGAGGTCTGGGACATTATAGGGTAGAACAGCACCAGGCATTGTGACGCCCAGCTGTATGCATGTATACACGAGGTCTAGGACATTATAGGGTAGAACAGCACCAGGCATCGTGACACCCCGCTGTATGCATGTATACAGGAGGTCTAGGACATTATAGGGTAGAACAGCACCAGGCATTGTGACACCCCGCTGTATGCATGTATACAGGAGGTCTAGGACATTATAGGGTAGAACAGCACCAGGCATTGTGACACCCCGCTGTATGCATGTATACAGGAGGTCTAGGACATCATATGGTAGAACAGCACCAGGCATTGTGACACCCCGCTGTATGCATGTATACAGGAGGTCTAGGACATCATATGGTAGAACAGCACCAGGCATTGTGACACCCAGCTGTATGTATGTATACACGAGGTCTAGGACATTATATGGTAGAACAGCACGAGGCATTGTGACACCCAGCTGTATGTATGTATACACGAGGTCTAGGACATTATATGAACGTCCTTTCGTTCCAGACCTGCTATGAGGGTGCACGTTTCGCGTAGATACAGGAAGATGGAATATAGCAGTGAATGCAGATCTTGTTGTCTGTCACGGAGATGGTTACAAAGTGAGATGACTGCAGGGGAAATTGAAACAAATCTTTAAAAAGAATCAGTGGTAAGTCCGCCAAACAACAGGGAGGACTTGTGATTTGTTTGTCCCTTTTGTTTGGCGGGCTTACTAGTAATTCTTTTTAAAATTTATTGTGGAGATGTGTTTGGTGTGAACAGTGCCAGTATTTTCTGTCTTGCCTCTCAGAGGATGGGTCCATCATTACCATTAATGGATCCCATGTCAGTAAGTGCTAGAACATTGACAATGATACTGATATTGATGGTAAGATTGTGGCTGAGATCCCTCATTACCATTAATGGATCCCATGTCAGTAAATGGTAGAACATTGGCAATGATACTGATATTGATGGTAATGTTGTGGCTGAGATCCCTCATTACCATTAATGGATCCCATGTCAGAAAATGGTAGAACATTGGCAATGATACTGATATTGATGGTAATGTTGTGGCTGAGATCCCTCATTACCATTAATGGATCCCATGTCAGTAAGTGCTAGAACATTGGCAATGATACTGATATTGATGGAAATATTGTGGCTGACCATCAGCCTGATTATGATATTGATGGTAATGTTGTGGTTGACCATCATCATGATACAGATGGTAATGTTGTGGCTGACCATCATCATGATACTGATGGTAATGTTGTGGTTGACCATCATCATGATACTGATATTGATGGTAATGTTGTGGTTGACCATCATCATGATACTGATACTGATGGTAATGTTGTGGCTGACCATCATCATGATACTGATGGTAATGTTGTGGCTGACCATCATCATGATACTGATGGTAATGTTGTGGCTGACCATCATCATGATACTGATGGTAATGTTGTGGCTGACCATCATCATGATACTGATGGTAATGTTGTGGTTGACCATCATCATGATACTGATGGTGATGTTGAGGCTGATGATCATCATGATACTGATGGTAATGTTGTGGCTGGCCATCATCATGATATTGATGGTAATGTTGTGGCTGATCATCATCATGATACTGATGGTAATGTTGTGGTTGATCATCATCATGATATTGATGGTGATGTTGTGGCTGATCATCATCATAATACTGATGGTAATGTGGTTGACCATCATCATGATACTGATGGTAATGTTGTGGCTGATCATCATCATGATACTGATATTGATGGTAATGTTGTGGCCGGCCGTCATCATGATACTGATGGTGATGTTGTGGTTGACCATCATTATGATACTGATACTGATGTTAATGTTGTGGTTGACCATCATCATGATACTGATAATGATGGTAATGCTGTGGCTGATCATCATCATGATACTGATGGTAATGTTGTGGCTGATCATCATCATGATACTGATGGTAATGTTGTGGCTGATCATCATCATGATGCTGATGGTAATGTTGTGGCCGATCATCATCATGACACTGATGGTGACGTTGTGGCTGGCCATCATCATGATATTGATGGTGATGTTGTGGCTGGCCATCATCACGATACTGATGGTAATGTTGTGGCTGATCATCATCATGATACTGATGGTAATGTTGTGGCGACCATCATCATGATACTGATGGTAATGTTGTGGCTGACCATCATCATGATACAGATGGTAATGTTGTGGCTGATCATCATCATGATACTGATGGTAATGTTGTGGCTGATCATCATCATGATACAGATGGTAATGTTGTGGCTGATCATCATCATGATACTGATGGTAATGTTGTGGCTGATCATCATCATGATACAGATGGTAATGTTGCGGCTGATCATCATCATGATACAGATGGCACTGTTGTGGCTGTCCATCATCATGATACTGGTATTGATGGTAATGTTGCGGCTGACCATCATCATGATACAGATGGCACTGTTGTGGCTGTCCATCATCATGATACTGATGGTAATGTTGTGGCTGGCCATCTTCATGATGCTGATGGTGATGCTGTGGTTGACCATCATCATGATATGATGGTGATGTGGCTGGCCATCATCATGATACTGGTATTGATGGTAATGTTGTGGCTGACCATCATCATGATACTGATGGTAATGTTGTGGTTGACAATCATCATGATATTGATGGTGATGTTGTGGCTGGCCATCATCATGATACTGATATTGATGGTATACTGATATTGATGGTAATGTTGTGGCTGACCATCATCATGATATTGATATTGGTGGTAATGTTGTGGCTGACCATCATCATGATACTGACATTGATGGTAATGTTGTGGCTGACCATCATCATGATACTAATGGTAATGTTGTGGCTGGCCATCAGCATGGTTTCATCAGTGCTGTTTTCCTTGCCATGTCTTTTGATGTTTCATCTGGCATTTTGACAAGCTTTGCACGCTAATCTTCACTACCTGCTCATCTATGTCACGTACAAAGCGAAGGCTCGTGATGTTTCTTCCTGTAATACTGACTTTGCTGGCATGATATTCTGGTGCATCAGTCATGATGGGTTCCAGGAATTATGGAAAAGTATGAGAGATTTCTTTTCTTTCTTTCTGCGTACACAGGCTGATACTCCTGCAGACACTGCCTTTATAGACAGGCAGTGGAGTTTTGTGTGCATGACCGTTTTTTTTTTATCCCGCCATTAAGGCAGCCATACTCCATCTTCGGGGAAGGTGCATGCTATGTGTAACGTGTCGTCCATACCAACGGCCAAACTGACCTTCTCTTCTGAAAGTTGGTGATGGGATTTTACGTGTGTGCAAGATGTTGTGCGTGCGTTCACGCACAGAACCTCGGTTTATAGTCTCATTCGAAGGACTGTATGGGGAATGGAGTCAGAACTAATGTTAACTCCGAGGGATAAATCCCCCTGTACCGAAATTCGAACCCGCAACCCCAGGATTACGAGTCCGGCACTCTACCAACTGAGCTATTCCAACCCTCCAGTGTGAGAGATAATAGGCAGGCCTTGCAAACTAAGCATGAAACACATCTCCAATAGCACCCTGTGTGTGCGATGCGTTAACTGCTTTGGAAAACAGTTGCTAGATGGTGTTAATTAGCTTTTGACCAATGTCAAATATTTTTAGTATGGCCCGGTGTGCCTCCTGACAGACTCTGTCAAATGTTTTCTAAACATTTGATGGAATAGAAACATATGGGTTCTATGACATGAGGGACATACTGTGAAGCAGAAATATAGCATCCAGTAGCCAGGATGACATCCAGAACATTGTCAGGAAAACAAATAAAAGGTTTGCATTACGTCAAAGACATTACACAAAATAGAAATAGTGGGCCCGTATGAGGCCACGGACATTATATGGAATAGAAATATAGGATCTGTATCCAATTCGGCTATATAGAATGGAAATATAGGATATGCATGACATCCTGTACCTTATATAGAGCAGAAATGTCCGGCCTGTGTCAGGTTCTAGGACATGGGGGAAATCTACAGTTTAGTCCCATGTAAAAAACTGAAGTCGGGTGAAATGCAGCCACAAATTTAATGGCTGTGTGGAGGAGCAGAGCGCTGACTTTCGTGTGTAGACATGACCTTAAAAATGCTTTGATTTTGTACTGTTTATACCTCTACAGAGAAAGCTGCCATTGCCTTTGTCACACAAGTAATTTGAAAATTCAACGAGACTTACCTGGAAGTTGAAGTTTAATGGAGATTATTTTGAGGATGCTGTTGGGTAGAGGTATACATGTGGAGGACGAATCCGCCCGCACGCCCCACACTTCAGCTATGTGTGATCCCCGAGAACAAACTCGGAAAGGCGGGTTCAATGGAAGTACCTCGAGTCGCTAATGGGTGGGCACATGTATACCTCTACCCAACAGCATCCTCGAAATAATCTCCATTAAACTTCAACTTCCAGGTGAGTCTCCTTTAATGTTCGAGTTATTCCTCGTCTGCTGATTGGTCAGATGTATACATGTGGAGATTTTAGTCTGCTGATTGGTCAGATGTATACATGTGGAGATTTTAGCGACGGGGATCCCACGTTACTCCTTAACACGTCAGGCTCTGAAAAGCAATCAGCTCATAATGTGAGTTACTTCCCTTTGTCTACAAATGTGTCCAGCACAGACTGGGAAAAGCTTTAAGTCTTCATAGAACCACCATTTCCATCTTCATTCTGTTTAATTATCCAGTGGTAGAAATGTAGAAAAAGTGTTCCTGTTTGACCATCCACCTGCTTGAAGGATGCTGTCTATTGGTGCACCTCTGCTTAGTGCTGTAAAAGTACTAGCAGCTAGAGTGCTGTGAACCGAGTACTTCGATATGTCTATTCCAGCCATAAGCAGCACATCTTTCCTCCAACGAGAAATGGTGTCTCTTTTCACAGGTGTGAAAGGCTTTATGCGACTGATCTTCTTCTTCTGCGTTCCCTGGTCAGATAGAAAGTCTGGTAGCTTGGGCAAAGTCAGCGGTCCATTGGAGTGAGTCCGCTGTTCCCCACAGCTTTTCTTGGAGTTCCACTGCACCGGGCCAAAACTCACGCTGCAGGCTGTCGAACGTGGGACAGGACTGAAGTACGTGGGCTGGGTTTTGTGGGCCAGTGCCACATGGGCACTCATCTGTGTGCGATATGTTCAGGCGATAGAGGTGGGAGAGCAACTGACAATGTCCAGTTCTTAGTCTGAAGATGGTGACTTGTTGGGCACGCTCAAGATGGTGAATGTCATATGCGACTGATGAAAAGTGCTTTCGCAGTTTGTACGTGGGCAGTCTTTTTCAAATACTGCCGAAGGTGGTGAACCAGACACAATCTCTTGTTTTCAAAACAAGGTATGACTTAAGGCTTTAAGTGAGTCTCTGGTTTGGTTTGTTTTAAAAGAGAGCTGTATACAAGTACACATTTAGACTCATGGATTTTTACATCATCAACAGTAAGACTATGGAGAGTCTGTCCTCTCTGACCAGAGAGTAAAGCAAGTAACATAAGTGTTCTGAGTGTGGGCTTCAGAAAGCTGAGCTCTTCTGCATCTGGCCTCTGTGCTAACATATCAATGACAGTGTCTACATCCCATGTGTCACAGTACTTTGGGAGTGATGTTCTATTGTTTGGGAGTGATGGTCTATTGTTGAACACACCTTTGACAATTTTACAGACTACAGGATGTTGACCTATTGTTTCTGCGTTATCAGAACAAAGGTATGCTGAAACGACACTCCTAGCTTGGTTAACTGTACTATAGCTAGCACCTGCAGCATACAGTTCTGCCAAAAAATTGCCACATGCACATGAATACAAGTAATGATTTTATTTCTGCTTACAAATTTCTGCCACTTTTGAATGTAGGTGTTGTAGGACTTATTGGTGCCGAGTCTGCATGAATCCATGACTAGAGCAACTGAATTTCTTGATAAACCAGAAGTTAAGAAAGTTTTGCTGAGATCGTGCAGACAAGCAGGTTTAGCCGACGTTTCTGAATGAGAGGATGAACTGCTCTGAGGTCGCTGGGTAGGTGAAGAGGTGGCGTCTGCATCTGAGTTCTACTGGAGGGCAGCAGAGAAGATGTTGAAGAACAGCGAACCATGGTTGTGTCAGCCAGTTGGGTACCACAATTATCCCCTCTGCATGGTCTCTCCAGATCTTCTGCAGCACCCATCCTATGGTGCTGAAAGGTGGAAACGCATACTACTGTAAATACTCCCAAGAGATGGAAAAAGCATCGATTGCTTCAGCTTCTGAATCCGGCCTGTATGAAATGTATCGCCGCATTTGAAAGTTCAACCTGGAAGCAAAGAGGTCAATGTGTGGAGAAGTCCTGAGCTGTTGGAAGGCAGACTGCAGAGCCTGCTCGTCACATTTCCACTCTGCATCAGTGTTCTGATGCCTGGACTCCTTGTCTGCTGTCCTGTTCTGCTTCCCTGGAATGTGCGCTGCACTGATCCAGATATTCCTAGAAATGCACTATGACCAAATTGTAAATGTGATGTCATTACAAGCATCCGAATGGCTTGTTCCCACGCAATTGATACAGCTGACTGCTGTTGCATTGTCTATCGTTAACCAGGCATGTTTGTTTTCCAGCTTTCCCTGAAATGACTGCAAAGCAAATATAACAGCTTTCAATTCCAAATAATTAATGTGAAAGACCCTAGCATCAGTGGTGACAACTATATCTGGTTCAGTACTGCAAATGTCATTCTCTGTATCAGACACATTGACAATACACCATTTAAGTTTGTCACCGATCGGCGGTACTAAATCAGCACGTCCATGTGTTTAAAAGTAGTGGTGGTTCAAGGTAGAGAGCGTGTGCGCGTATGCGTGCGAGCGTGCATGTATGCGTGCATGTATGTGTGCGTGTGTGTGTGTGTGTGTGTGTGTGTGTGTGTGTGTGTGTGTGTGTGCACGTGCGCGCGCGCGCGGGGTGAGACTGGGGTTTAGTTAGCTGGGGTTAGGCTAAGTTCCTCAGGGTTAGGTAGTAAGGTTAGGCTAGGTAGGGGGCAGGTGAAGTAGGACATACAGTATTTTTGCCTTCCAGTCTTCATTTATTGAGGGAGTGGTAGGAGGAGGTTGGTTTCGTTCCCGATTGTTACCCTTTTGCTACTTTGGTTCTACACCAGAGAAGGCGGGGCAGGATATCGGTTGTTGTTGTGTTGTCAAGTCTGTGAGTTGTGGTGGTAAATTGTCGTGTTGTTGCACGAGCAATAACTAGTCCGTTGGTCAGGTGTGTCAGCTCTGCGGAGGGATACACTGCTCTGACCAATCGTTGTTTTGTGTGGTGAGTAGAGTTCGCTTGATTCCGACCAGGGCGGAATGCGTTGGGGTAGCTTCACTTCGGTCCCTGGTGTTCGTCGGAGTGGACGTACTCCTTGTAGGTGCGGCGGCAGCGCCGTTAGTTTTTGAAGAGTGACTTCAAGTCATAGTTAGGGCCAGGTCCTCGTCGGGTTTGGGTGCCCTTGGCCTGTGCTGAGTCGGTGTCGTCCTTGTTGGCAGCCACTTCAGCCAGTTGCAGAACTGGTGTGGTTGAACGTCTGTCTGTCCAGGTTGGTGATTTGTTAGGTTCGTGGTGTTTTGGTTCGTCGTGTTGTCTTGTATTGTGGCGAGTTGAACTGTAGTTGTCTCCTGTTGCGATTAGTTGTATTGTGTTCGTTGTGTATACTGGTTGTCTGGTATGATGTCGTCTTGGTTCCGTGATTGAAATTTGTTGTCAGCCGGTTTGAGTTGTTACCTCTTTCCTGTATATTTTTGTAAGTAATGTACATAGTGGTTCCTGAGTTCGATTTCCTCAGGACAGTTTGGCTAGACAATGTGGGTTCAATATAATGACCGTTGATGGACAGTGATGTAGATATTGTTTGTGGTTAGTTCATGGTAATGTCAGTGGGTTCAATAAGAGGGTAGTACGAGGTTGCATTTGGTTGAGGATCATAATATGAGTCAGGTGCAGATGTGTCTGCGTGAATCATAGAGGGGTTTGATGATTGTGCTCAATCTCAATTGTAAATAGTAGGAGTTCGTTGAAATTGATTAACGATTCCGGAGTTGACCTGCACAGCATTGGAATCGGTTAACTGTGTAGTAAGGCCAAGGCCAATTTGTGGTCAAGTGGTTTATACTGGGGTACGGTCGTAACCATTCAACTTATATTGGTGTCTTTTCACTTTCGTTACGGGTCATGGTTCTCGACGCGGGTCTCGTACGCGTGCGGACTGTATCTGTGACGTTTGCATTTGGTACAGGATAGTGAGTCCATAGGGTAGAAGTTTTTGTAATACAAGTGACAGTCGTCACACATGCAGGGATGTATGTGTTTGTGACAGAACGGGGTTGGAGAAAGATATCTTAGGTTGTGGGGAGGCAGCCCAGTTATGAATTTTGGTAGTCGGAAAGAAGGGAAAGGTAAAGTTTAAGGCGAGTAGCTTAGCAGTCGATAGGATAAAAACGGATGATGTGCAGCAGGTAATATTGTATGAAGTGTGGTTGTGTTGGCATAACAAGGATTAACCACTGGGTTATCTGACAAGAGGTGACATGAGAGTGAGGTGCTGGATGGAAATTTTGGCGAACAAACCATGTTGTTTTTGATATATGATTATAATTGACAGTGCAAAGAGGGGTAATAATGTGAAGGATTGTGACTGCGAGCCGATTCTCTTGTGTGAACATGCTGGAACTGTGAACCGCTAAAATTGATGTTTTTTTTTGTTTTGTTTGTTTTTTTTTCTCTGAGAGAGAAATAACAGGACACACACAGACCAACAGACAAGGACTGGGGGTGACCAAAACTGAATGGTGGTCAAAGGCCAAGGGAAAAGCCAAAAGAGACATGATGATTCAGGAGATGAGAAAAGAAGAAGACCAAAAAAGACTCCAAAAAGCAGTCCAGCAGAGCAAGCAAGGGCAATGGACAACGTGGGAGAATGCACTCCAAAGAAGTCTCACTTGGAATGACATTTGGCACATGGCCCCTCTCAGGATCAGCTTCATTCTCAGATCTGCATATGACCTTCTGCCCTCAAATGCAAACCTGGTGAAGTGGGGGAAAACAGACGATCCTGCATGCCCCCTCTGCCATGAAAAACAAACAGTGGAGCATGTCCTAAGCTCATGTAAAGTAGCCCTGGCTCAAGGAAGGTACACATGGAGGCACAACCAAGTGCTCAAAGAAATTGTACAAGTAGTCTGGGCTAGTACCAACACCACAAAAGGGAAAATCAGGACTCCAAAAGCACCCGCAACATTCTTCACGGCAGGAGGCAGCAAATCATGGCCAAGAACAACAGTGCCACTCGAAACATGCAGGCAGAGTCTGCTGGACGGGGCAGATGACTGGGAGTGCACTGCAGACCTCCCAGAATGGAAGAGTCACCCAGAGATCATCAGCAAGAGTGGCATGAGACCAGACATAGTAGTCCACTCTAAGTCAACCAAGCAGCTGATCATGATCGAGCTCACGGTGCCATATGAGAACAGAATGGAGGCAGCTCAAATCTACAAGACTGAAAAGTATGCTGATCTGGCAAACAGCCTGAGGAGAGAAGGCTATCAGGTCAAAGTCCTCACTGCAGAAATTGGAGCTAGGGGTTTGTAGGAACGTCTGCATACAGCCTCATGAAACAGCTCTCAGTTGCAGGGAAGGAAAAAACCAGAGCCCTGAAAGCAATGGCAGAAGCGGCAGAGAGGTGTTCAAGCTGGATCTGGTCAAGGAGGAACAAAAGTGAACTTCATAAGGCTTAATTTCCCTACAAATATCAGGTGTCCCTGTGGCTCAGTGGTTAAAGCGCGAGTCATTAAGTGGAAAATGAGCATGTCCAGAGGGTCATGGGTTCGAATCCCAGCCATGGCTCGTCCCAAGATGGGAAAAAAAAAAAAAAGGGGCAGCAGAGGGACATCCGGAGTCATGAACCGGGTGTGGCCCAACCCCCCTAGAGTGTCAGGAGATAAGGGCCGAAACACTTGCTTGAAGGGGGCTTCTCTTCTGAGGACTCTCTGCTGCCACGCTCTCCACGAGTTTCTTTCTACTACTACTGGTTATTGTGTGGAGACATTTCCTTGTGAAAGTGGCCATTTCCTAGATTATTTAGTATGTCCTAAGGGGGTCCAATGGAGTCCGTGTTGGATCGCTTAGATTGGTTTATTTCTCCGAGAATTGGGTGCGATTCATAATTTCATATGTAATAGCGTGGATGGGCTCAGGGAGAATATTGTTTTACCGCTGTTGTAAGGGTTGGCAGGAAATGGGTCTGATAACCCCAAAGTGAGTAATGGGTTGGGGGATGTATTCGAAATTTAAGGGGTCACTCTCATGCCCGAGTGGGAAGTAGGCAAGGGAGATGGAGAGTTAAAGCTTTACCAAGTAGCCTATGTGCCTTGATGACTCAGGTAGTAGCAACATTACATTAGGGGCCTACAGTTGTGTCAGCAGGTATCCTGTTCCGTCCTGAGGCTGGGGCCAGATCACCGCAGTCTACTGCCGCGTGCCGGCAGGTGAGCGGCGCTTTCCAGTGCCTGTTGTTTTCCCGGAGAGGGAGACCACCCAGGCCATCTGCCTTCTGTGGGGCAGCTCTCCTCCGGCTGCCGGTACTCTTCCGGGAGTTCTCCGGCACTGGTTCCTCGTCCCTGTTCAGGCGTCCTGTGAGAGGGCGCTGCACCAGGCCTTTTCACCCTTGGTGTCCGGCGGGGCCTTCAGAGGAGGAGGCGTCCTACGAGCCCCGGACCCGTCGAGAGGGCGTCTGGTGTGTGTACGTTGGGCGTCGTGCCCATCGCGGGGAGGAGTCAGACTGCGGGAAGCCACGGTCAGCGCCGGGGTGCAGAGTCTTCGGGGAGGGTGTCGGCCCGCGGAGGAGCCACGGACAGCGCCGGGGTGCAGAGTCTTCCGGGGAGGTGTCAGCCTGTGAGGGGCCACGTACAGCGCCGAGGACTGGAGCTTTCCGGGCCGGGATGGGTTGTCCCATGTTTGTGATAGAAGGGGTGTAGCGTTAGGCAGTAGGGTTAGGGGTGTTAGCTACTGCCTCCTTTTAGGACGTAGTGGCCGGCACAGTGTAGGGTACTTGTCGTTGCCTCCCTTAGGGACGCAGCGACCAGTTTGGTAGTGGTTCCGGGTTAAAAGAGAAGGGTGAGTCCTGGGGAGAGGTGTGGGTGGTAGCAGTCGTTAAGAGATTAGAGTCCCTTTGGTAAATCCTTGTCCCTAGTAGTTAGTCACCACGTGTGCGGGCTATCGCTGTGTCCCCAGGTCACAATGATATACTGTAACTGGTGTTTTAGGTTAGGTTAGGGTCTTCCAGGTCATTATAGTAGAGTAGGGTGAGTCAGCGGGAATTGGGATACTTGTGTGCAGTTGTGGATGTGCGTGAGTGGTGGCGCCATGGAGTGTGTGTGAAATAAAGAAGCGTGCGTGATTGTAAAACTGTGTTAGTGTGCTGTGTTGTCTGACCTAGTGTGTGATAGGCGTGGGTAAGGGTGGTAGGGCCGTCCGGCTTAGCGACCGTGACACAGTTCCTCCTTATTCTCTTCAGACAACTGCATGAGTTTGTCAAAGTCACCTCTGTTCCTCTTCAAAGCTAATTTTTTTTTGTCTTTCGCAAGGTGTCTGTAATAGAGAGGTCCATACTTGAGAGCAGCAAAGCTAGCAACGATTTTTCCTATAACATGAGCAGCCTCACAGATTATGTGACTTTGCTCATCAAGAAGCTTTTGACAACTAGACAGTGTGCTGACAGCCCTTTCAGCAATAAGAGTGACTTTCATGGAGACAGAATCTATGATGACTTCAAAGTATTGAATACTTGTTGTGGGCTGAATAACCGACTTAGTTGGGTGAATGATAAATCCTAACTTTTGAAACAAATCAGTGGTGTCTGTAACATTCCTCATGCAGTTGCTCTCTGTGAGTCCGATCAACAGAGAATCATCCAAAAACCGTGTAGATACATGATCTTTCATTCTAAGAGAGGCATAGACAGGTTTCAACTGCTTTGTGAACAAATGGGGAGCTGATGATAGGCCATTGGGTAAAGCACTGAATTCATAGGGTTGATCTCTCCATTCAAATCTGAGTAGTGTCTTGTGCTGTTCATGGATTGCTACACTATAATAGGCATCCTTCAGATCAATTGAGGCCATAAAGCATCCTTGAGTTATCGAAGTCAGGGCAGTGTTCAGAGCATCCATTTCGAAATGATGATAACTGACTTTTAAATTGAGTCTTTTTAGATTTAAAATCATGTGATAAGATCCATCTTCCTTTTTCCCTGGTAAAAACTGGATAAATAACTTCACCAGGGCAATGCTCACAAGGGGAAATTACTTTCTTAGCTATCAACTTTTGAACTTCTGAATCAATGATCTTACACTCTTTCTGATTTGTGACATTTGTTTTAATGCAAGATAGCCTGGATAACTGGTCTAAAGGACAGTCGAATTCAACCTTAAACCCTCCTATCATGCTTAAAATCTCTGGATCTGAAGTGATTTTAGACCATGCATCTTCAAACCGTCTTAATCTTCCAGCAGTAAACTCATGTTTCTGAGGTTTTGAAGATGGAACCAAGCTCACCTCTTCCATTGCGATCTGGGATTCTGATGTCCCCGTTTCTGCTGAAACCAATGCTGTCTTTTGTTTGTTCTGTTCCTTTGGCTTGAAAAATGACCACGTGCACGACCCAACTCAGAGTAGTAAGAACCGTCTACTTGTCCACGAAAGTTGCAGGCGTTTCCGTGGTATCTGCACTCATGGCCTACACTGGAGCTGATGCGGTCGGTTTCACACGTCTTTCTGTGTCGCTGACAAACTGTCCCCAAACAACTGGTCTGTGATCGGGACCTATTCATCACAGATCTGCCCAAACTGCTTGTTTACATGTGGTCTGATGCCACTGCGTCTGCGCAACGAAATTTCGCGCGAAACGTGACCCAAAATAGCCACTGCATTGGTACAATGTTTAACGGCTTCAGAATTGGCCTCTGAAGTGGGGAAGCCACTAGGCATATCAAGTAATCCGTTTGCGGCACGCACGCACGCAGTCGCTGCCTTGATGACCGCTCTCTGAATATGCATTTTCAGGTCGCTTTTGATGGCCTCAGACGGTAATTTCAACCTTATTTCGTTATTTACCATCGGGACGATGCATTTCTGACAATTTGCTGGTCTATTGTAGGCTTCAAATTTCTTCTTCTGCAGATCCGGGCTAAGTTTGTTCATGAACCGACCATAACAATTTCTGCCAGTTCTTCTCTCACTTCTTCGCTTACAGGTTCACTGTACCGCTCAATTCAGCGGCTTTTTCTTTCAGCAAGGTCAGATTTGTCTCTGACTGGTCAGCTTTTTTTATTCTGCAACGCGAAAAGCTGCGCCTCTTTTCCCCCTAATTCTTCCAGTTCCCCATCTTCTCTCAGCTCCAGCATATCACTGTTGTGTTCCTGTTCTGACCCTGAATCGTCTTCAGAAACTCAGGCAAATTTGGTGGGTCTGCAGCGCTGTCTTTGTCTGGATTTTCAGGTTCTACATGCACCACGGTTTTCAGGTCCTACATGCACAACGGTTTTCAGGTCCTACATGCACACGGTTTTCAGGTCCTACATGCACACGGTTTTCAGGTCCTACATGCAATAGCGTCGTGTTTCGATACAATCAAAGTGAGCCTGATAAACGACGAGCTCCTAAACTGGCGATCAAACATCAATGAAAATTATCAATACAGTATGAACAGACACTTCCGATATGTGGTGGTGATCCACACCGAACATCACCGCTTTACGGTTCCAGACCTCTCTGGGTCTCTGGCACTTTCAGACTGGTCCTTGCTGGCTTGCTGTGTCCCTGAACTGCTACAGCAGCGACAACACAAACCTGTCCACTGTGCCAGGTCTGTCAATAGCCCACGGCCTGTGTCACCGTCAGTGACCACGTCAGGTTACCATGGATACCCCTCACCATGGTAACTAGCCGCCAGAGTGGTGGAAGAAAACCTTGTGTGGCGGCAAAGGACGAACCAGAAACGTGGCAGTCGTTAGCTTCGGCCGCATTGATCTGTGCCAAATCGTTCATTTACACACGAATTATTGTGGCTTCAAGCAAAGCAACAGCAGCATGCAGAAAGTCAAGCATTGTTACGCATGGGTTCAGTGATAAATATAGCAATAAATATAGCAATGGCAGATAAATATAGCAATGGCAGATAAATATAGCAATGGCAGATAAATATAGCAATGGCAGATAAATATAGCAATGGCAGCTCACCTTCCTGGTGTTTCTAGCCCAGATGACTGGAGGGGAGTTTCAGAGATGGTTAAAGTTGTGTGTGCATATATCTATGTTCATCTCCCTGTGTGCCTGTATGTATGTATGTGTGTATATATGTATGTATGTATGTATGTATATGTATGTTTTGTATGTATGTATGTATGTATGTATGTATGTATGTATGCATATATATGTGTGTGTGTGTGTGTGTGTGTGTGTGTGTGTGTGTGTGGTGTGTGTTGTATGTATGTATGTATGTATCTCTCTCTCTCTCTCTCTCTCTCTCTCTCTCTCTCTCTCTCTCTCTCTCTCTCTCTGTGATACTATCTGCCAGGTTAGAAGTCATCGTGTGCCTCATCTGCCCAATGAATGAACGGAAGATCTTCACAGACGATCCTCATACATACATTGTGTGGAGGACACACAGTCATCTGCCCAATGAATGAACTGAAGATCTCCACAGACCATCTTCATACATACATTGTGTGAAAGATTCACAGTCATCTGCCCAATGAATGAACGAAAGATCTTCACAGACGATCCTCATACATACATTGTGTGCAGGACACACAGAGCAGATCCACGTGAAAACTGCACAAAAGGAAGGTAGATCTCTACATACGATCCTCATACATACTTTGTGTGGAAGACAGACAGGAAGGTAGATCCACGTGAAAGCTGCACAAGAGAAAGTTGAGTGATGCAGGCCGTACAGTGGGAATGCCTTGCTCTGCTGTACAACAGCTGTACAGTTGAACAACACATCAACACTCAATACCACAGCACCGAAACACGTGGAAATCTGTCCAAGTGTTTGTACATCAAGATATGAAACACACACACACACACACACACACACCACACACACACACACACACATGCACGCACGCACGCACGCACGCACGCACACACACACACACACACGTGCACACACACACACACACACACACACACACACACATGCCTGCGTGCGCACGCACGCACACACACACACACACACACACACACACACACACACACACACACACACACATATACACGCACACACACAGAGACACACACACACACACACACACACACGCACGCACGCACGCACGCACGCATGCACGCACGCACGCACACACACACACACACACACACACACACACACACTCACACACATGCCCACGCACACACATGGGTCCATGCCCACACATCATACACACACGTGTACATTCACAACACAGACATTATATATATAAAAAAAAAAGAACATGGTAGGTACGCACTCAAGGTCTGACCAGCGCACTGGCTAATGCGTAGGCCAAACATCCGCTAAGTCGTAGCCACGAGACCCTCTTCTTCTATTGCCTCATCTTAGTTGTTAATTCATTTCTCCATTAGCTTCAAATCATGCGTAATGTGGTCTCAAAACTTAGCGGATGTGGTGTAGCGTATATGGACTAGTCCGCACGCAGTGAAGCCTCCTTGATGAAACTGAAACTGAAACACGATATGAAAACTTCCATCAATACTAAAATTTCTAAACGTAGGCAAACAGCTTTTGGTCAAGAATACGAAACATTTTCCATGAAGTTTCAAAATGGAGTGACTGACGGCGGAGAACGAAGCAAAATTTAGAAAGAGAGGGTGTTAGTTACCGCCAATGACATTGACAAACAAAGCACATGACAAGACACGATGCATTTCAACCACTTGGGTCTTCTTCAGGCGAAAAAAAATCACATTTAACATTTAAGACAGTACAAACAAAGAACGAAAATGACTCATCTGTTGTTAGTCCATGTGGTGGGGAGAATAGCGCTAGGCGGAAATGACAAGGGGATTATGGAGAGGAAAAGGAGGGGGGGGGTTCGTGGGGGGAGGGGGGGGTTGTGTGATACGATAGGGTTGTGTGTCTAGTTTAGTGGGGTGGTGTGATATCTTTGTGACGTTGTGATAATGGTGGATTGATAATAATGGTAAGGGGGGGGGGGGGGAGTGGGACGACAACTGAAAAAAAAAAAATAAATAATAAGAGGTAATAGTACATGAACAGAAGAAACTTAAAAAAAATAATAATAAATAAATAAATAAATAAATAAATAAAAAAGTTTAGGTGAATAAAATAAATGATTTCGCTGGGTGATGAAAGAGGTGGTGGTAGTTATGTGTGGGTAGTTGTGAAAGGTGTGTGGGTAATGTTAATGAGGAGGGAAGGGGATGAAAATAAATGGGTGATAAGGTATGATTGGGAGGGGGGGGGGGTGGAGAGAGAGAGAAAAAAAAAGGGAGGAGGGTAATGTGTGTGTGTGGGGGGGGGGGGGGAAGGGGGGCAATGGGGGCATACTTTCATCCACTATGGGGTGGGGGGTGGTGGGTGGGGGTGGAGGTTGGGAGGTTCATATTAATTGTGTTGTTTAAAAAAGTAAACAATGCTGTGGGATGATGTTCATTGTAACAGGTGAAATAATGTGTTGGCATCAATATGCTGCTGTTTGTTGAGAGAAGATAGCAGTGATCAATGAAAAACAGGGTATCATGTGTTGCACACACACACACACACACACACACACACACACACACACACACACACACCACACACACACACACACACACACACACAAAGGGGGCGGGGGGGGGGGACACATGTAAACAATGTTCTAGGTGAGTTAAGATCGTGTGATCATAGTGAGACTAACTGTGGAAAATTTTTTACACACATATTCATACACACACACACACACACACACACACACACACACACACACACACACACACACACCACACAAAGAGGGGTAAAAATTATTATCATTAATCAGTCACTGATGGGTGATGATCATATGAGATCAACGGTAGTGTAGGAAGAGATTCTTCTCCGTTCCCTTAGGCAGGAATGGTGGAGGTACTGGCAAGGGCTTCTGTATGGTGAAGGCCCTCCAGTGGTCAATAAGGTTTTGCATTCATCAGTGTGTTGGCAGGCCAGGATTCTTCTTTTGGTGTTGTTGGGACTGTTCCACCGTCATTGGGGCTGCATGGATTAATTGCAGACCCGCCAGGGTGGAGTATTGCAGAGATGTTATGTCATAGTCTGGAGTGCCCGGTTCTCAGTATCACAATGATGGTCTTCTTCGTTTACTTAGGTCGGAATCCTGGAGGTAGTGACGGAGGCTGCTGTATGGTGAAGACCCTCCAGTGGTCAGTATGGTTTTGCACTCATTGGTGAGTTGGCAGGCCAGGTTTCCACTTTGGGCCAAGCTGGGAATGCTCCGCTGTCTCTGGGGCTGCACTGCATTGATGGTTTGAAAGACTCACAGGTGTGGAGTATAGTGGACCTGTCATGTTGAGGTCAGGGGAGCCTTATCCTCAGTCCAACAATGTTCACTTGGTCTGATTTGGGCGTCCGGTAGTATGCATCCCTCTTGTTGAAGTCTGGGTGCTGCTCAAGTCATCTTCCTATTTGTCTCCTTGGAAATATTTTAGATTTATTCCAAGGAGACTACCTTTTACAGTTGGGGCTGCTGTCCTTCCTTTGTCAGTTGGTCAGCTTCTTCATTTCCATATAGTGCAGTGTGAAGGTATTCACTGGATGGGAGTATTTTCAGTGACTGATAATGGTAATAATTTTAAATCAGTAGTACCAAGGTGGTGACCATTGTTATACAAGTGGAAAAATGCAGTGGTGATGGTGCAATGGTGCAAGGTGGGGGGGGGGGGGGGGGGCATAGGAAAATACCAATGACCTGTGGGTGATGCTCACTGGCATGGGTGAGATCAATGGTACTGTAGGATGATAGTCACTGAGGTAAGTGGAATAATAAGGTGGCATTGGTATAATATTGCAGGTTGAGAAAGTGGGTGGAGGGGGGTTGGGGTAGATGACTGGTGGGTGATGGTCATGTTTCATTGGAGATACTGTAGGATGATGATAATTGTTGGTATAAGTGGGATGATGTTGTGGCATGGTGTAAAGTGTCGGTGGGGGAATGGGGCAGGTGTTTAAAGATGGGTGGATGATGATGATGGTAAAGGTGTAGGTATGGTCATAGTGGTGTAGGATGATGGTCATTTTTGTAAAAGGAGTAGGAAAGTGCATTAGTAAGTGTGATAATGCCAGTGGTGGAGTAAAGGAAATGATTATAAAGACTGATGGATGTTGATAGCTGTGATGAGATCTACAGTACTGTAGGGGGGTGGCAGTCGTTATAAGTGAAATAATGTCATGGCATTGATGTAGTAATGCCAGTTGGAAAAAAAAAAAAAAAGGGATGAAGAATAATGGATAATTGGTCATTGTCTTGAGTGGGGTAAACAGTGCTATAGGATGTTGTTCATTGCCATAAGTGAAATAGCATGATGGCATTGGCATGATAATGCCAGTTGAGTTAAAAAAAAACAAAAACAAACCCAGAA
>CM065744.1:1283997-1308997 GCA_033310375.1 Conus canariensis | reverse complement strand
GCAGATCCTTTTCTCTAGGGAAATGGTTCTCTGTATTTACGGCAAAACTGTATGCTATTCTTATGGCGTTGATTTTTATGTGTGATGATAACACTGCTGTCTGTAATATACTTTTTTTGCGTTCATTCCAAGTCAGTTTTATATAGCTTGCAAAACTGGGAATCAAAAATAAGAAAAGATTTACTTTGTGAAATAAGACATTACATACATGTTATTATGTTGAAAGGAATTGGGGTATCTTTTTGCTGGATTCCATCACACTGTGGCATATCTGGTAATGAAACAGCAAATAAATTAGCTAGAGATGGTGCGTTAAGAAAAACACCTGAGAGTATTTTAAAACTTGACGTTCAAGAAATTAATTCGCTATTAGAAAAATGTGTGAACAGTGAACACCTTCCAGAGAAGTATGAAATCTTATCATGTCCACGATATTTGTCATCTTTAATATAAAAGCTTCGACTCAATTCGTGGAAAACCAAGTTTTCCCAAAGTGTAGTATGTGACTGTTCAAATCTTCTATCACTGGACCATATTCTTTTTCATTGTTCAATATTTAGTTCATGGTATAAAGAATCGAACGTGGATGTGACTATCCACGATTCTATCAAAACAATAACCCACAAACCAGAAATCGTGCAAATAGCAAAAGTGTTTTCCATGCATCACATTAAGAGATTTTTATAAACGCTCCCCTTCCCCTTGCTTCCTTCTTTTTTTCTTTTTTTTTTAAGTCTAATATCACCAAGTTTGAACAGACTCTAAATTAATGAACTCACTCACTCACTCACAGAGAGAGAGAGAGAGAGAGAGAGAGAGAGAGAGAGAGAGAGAGAGAGAGAGAGAGAGAGAGAGAGATCAATTCTTTTGAAGGACTCTATTCTGACAGTGACTTTGCTATATATTGTGATGCTATGTGAAGTATTTGCGATTGTTTCACTGTTGCACATTGTGATGACGTGTCCACTAACTTTTCACACCTATAATTTCGTGTTTTTCTGTATGAGGTATCGGTGACAGTGTCATCGCTGTATATTGTAAAGACATGTTGACAGATTTTCTGTACTACAATAATATGATGTATGAGTTATAAATAATACAGTGTCTATCGGATTGTTCGGTATAAATAATACAGTGTCTATCGGATTGTTCGGCGGTCGAGGACAGCACTTCTCCAGGTCCTACTCGCACCTTCGGGTGTCTCTTTTTCTTTCTACATAATGCGGTGTTGATTTCTACATAATGCGGTGCAACATCCTGCCCTTTGCTGCAGATATATTGCCCTCACATAGGGCGGGGGAAAGGTGAGTGGATGGTGGCAAGAAGGCTGGTTTAGGGGTGGGGTAAGGTAATGTAATGTTGCTTATAGCCCAGCCGACCACAAAGGGACATATCAGGGCTATCAGAATGGTGAAGTCGCTGAGAAGTCAATATTAGAACACAAACAAACAAACAAACAAAAGCCCTCAATCACATAAGTCCCTTTAAAACGCACCTTCCGAAAACACACCGGAAATTTTGTTAAAAATCTGTCCTCCGATCAGATGAAAAATGTTAATCTCCCTCCGAAATTCAAAGATCACATCACGTGGGACATCTCTGAGCAAGATTTTCATCTGGAGTCTGCTGTGAAATGTTTATGTCTTACATCATGCAAGTCGCTACACTCTAAAAGAACATGCCTCACTGTGAGTAGCACATGACATGAAATTTGGGGGTGGGGGCAAAGTTGTTAAAATAGATGTTTAAATTAAAAAGTGCTGGGAATAAGTTCATTACTATTGGCAGAACATTCCAAGCTGAAGGATTCAAATGTGTAAAGGCCACATCAAATGTGTAAAGACAATGTCAAATATGAAGAGGCAACGTCAAATGTGAAGAGGCAACGTCAATTGTGTACAGGCTACGTCAAATGTGTAGAGGCAACGTCAAATGTGAAAAGGCAACGTCAATTGTGTACAGGCAGCGTCAAATGTGTAGAGGCAACGTCAAATGTGTAAATGCTACGTCATATGTGTAAAGGCGAGGTCATGTGGTTTGACCACACTGTGATGGATTGTACTGAATGACGTCATTGTCTACCGAATTGTGGTGTGTCGTGTTATTCGTTGTACTCCGTTGTACTGTGTTGTATCGTACTGTACTGTCTTGTGTTGTATGATGTTATACTACATTGTGTTGTGGTGTATGTATAGTGTCATTTTGTATTGTGTTGTGCTATACTGTATAGTCTTGTATTGCGTTGCATTGTACCGTTTAGTGTTGTATTGAAGTATACTGTAATGCATTGCCATATATTTATTGTCCTACAGTGTATTGTAATATGTTGCACTGTTTCGTGCTGTTTTGCATTGTGTTGAGTTTTAGTGTATTGTATTGAACTATGTTGTACAATGTTGTGCTGCATTACGTCATGCTGTGCTGTATATTAGTGTAGTGTGTAGAACTGTGCTGTGTTTAGTGTGTTGCATTGTTGCGCTGTATATAATTGTATTGCGTAGTACTGTACTGTGTTTACTGTGTTTTATTGTTGTGCTGTATCTTACTGTGTTGCGTACACTGTACTGTGTTTACTGCGTTGTCTTGTGCTGTATATTGCTGTGTTGCGTAGTACTGTACTGTGTTTACTGTGTTATCATGTTGTGCTGTATATTACTGTGTTGTGTAGTACTGTACTGTGTTTACTGTGTTGTCTTGTTATGCTGTATATCACTGTGTTGTGTACACTGTGCTGTGTTTACTGTGTTGCATTGTTGTGTTGTATATTACTGTGTTGCGTGGTACTCTACTGTGTTTACTGTGTTGTATTGTTGTGCTGTATCAGTATACAGCACAACAATACAACACAATAAACACAGTATCGTGTAATACTGCACTGTGTTTACTGTGTTATATTGTTTTGTGTTGGCTTATTTGGTATTGTGCTGTATTTTACTACACTACGTTGTATTATAATGTGTTGTATATCTTGTGTCGTGTTGTATTGTTGTACTATGTATAATTGTATAGCGTTGTGTTGCATTACATTGTCCTGTGTTGTATTGTAAAGTAACATGTTTCTGAGCTAACACCACCACCACCGCCACGACCACCACCACCACCACTGCTACTGCTGCTGCTGCTGCTGCTGCTGCTGCTGCTGCTGCTACCACCACTACCACGACCACCACAACCACCAGCACTATTACTACTACTATTATTACTTCCACCACCACCACTACCACCATCACTACTACTACTATTACTGTTACCACCACCACCACCACTACCACCACTACTACTACTACTACTACTACTACTATTACTACTACTACCACCACCACCACTACCACTACTACTACTACTACTACTACTGCTGCTGCTGCTGCTGCTGCTACTACTACTACTACTACTACTACCAGTACTTCTACTACTATTACTACTACTACCACCACCACCACTACCACCACCACCACCACCACCACTACTACTACTACTACTACTACTGCTGCTGCTGCTGCTACTACTACTACACCACTACCACCAGCACTTCTACTACTATTACTACTACTACCACCACCACCACAACAACCACCATTACTACTTCAACTACTATTACTACCACCACCACCACCACCACCATCATCACCAACACTACTACTACTATTACTGCTACCACCAGTATCACCACCACCACTACTACTACTACTACCACTATTAATACCACCACCACCACCACCACCATCACCATCACCACCACCACCACTACTACTACAACAACAACTACTACTACTACTACCACTACTACGACTACTACCACCATCATCATCATCACCACCATCACTACTACTACTGCTTCTACTACTACTATATTACCACCTCTACTACGACTTCTATACTACTACTATCACCACCACTACCGCTATCAATTCATAAGTGCTTTTAGTTCTCTCTTCTGTAGCCCTCATATCCCACCTCTTTCTCTCTGTTCTCTCTCTCTCTCTCTCTCTCTGTCTCTCTGTCTCTTCTGTCTGTCTGTCTCTCTCGTCTGTCTGTCTGTCTGTCTGTCTCTCTCTCTCTCTCTCTCTCTCCCCTCTCTCTCTCTCTCTCTCTCACACAGTGGATTCGTTTTGACAGAAGTGTCCATGTACACAGTCTAGACATCCTGTTCACGAGGTCATGAGAGAGTCTGAGTCCAACACCATCTGTGACTGACGTCTGCATTGGCTGCCTTGGAGGGAGGGAGGTTGTCATTGATTGCTTGATCGATTGGTGGATTGGCTGATTGATTGATCAATCGATTGATTGTCTTCAAATTCATGACTGCATGTTTGCCAGCGTACGTGTCTTTCAATAATCGACGAATGTGACGTACACAGTGTTGTCTGTTGTGTAGACTAAACCCTCCAGCCACCTCCACCATGATAACTGGAGTGACCCACGCTCCCTTCACCAGTTCTTTGATGTCCGTGAGCAGAGGGATGAGGAACGTGACAGACGGTGGGAACATCCCATGGTGGCAGCACAAGGACTGGCTTCAGACATACCAAGCTTATGTAGATGTCGGCAACCTGATCTTCGTATACAGCTTGCCTGTGGTGCTCGTACTCGGAGTCTTCGGGAATTTCCTGATCATCGTCATCATGTTTCGCCTTCCTGAAGCCAGTCTGGGAATCTGGTTCCACTGTCTGGCATGGTGTGACCAGCTGGCGTTACTGACCAATGCCCTGTACGAGTGGCTCTACGAGACCTTTGGGGTGCCCTATTTTGACAGCCTGGGATCCTGGCCTTGCAAGGTGGAGAGGGTGGTCACCTACGCCGTGCCCGTCGTGTCGTCCTGGTCACTCGTGGCGCTGACCATGCTGAGAGCAGCGTCTGTGCTGTGGCCACACCGTATCGGGGCTGTGTGGACCAAGAGGCAGTCCAGAATTGCTGTGGTGGTGCTGATTGTGGTCGTCCTCCTTATGCATGCTCACTTTTTCTACGGGATTGATTACGACGAGGACCTGTGTAGCACAACAGTGACTAAGTGTTGTCAGCGCCGTGTCCAAGACGTACCAATGGTTTTTCCTTTCCGTGTGGTCCTGGGTGTCTCTGCTGCAATTATGTTTCCTTCCTTTTGTGCTTTTATTGATCAGCAACAGCGTTCTTCTCTGGAAGCTGGTGGGGTCTGTCAGAGCCAACAGACAGCTGTCTGTGCAACAGAGCACTCAGGACTCCAGGCAGCAGAAGGTGTTGTCACTGTCTGTGACCCTGCTGACCGTCAGTGCCGCCTTCCTTCTCCTCACCACGCCAGTCTCCGTCTACTTCGTCCTGTATCCCTACATCCTGGTGATGCCAGACCCGGTGGTTCATGGACAGTTTTTCATTCTCTACTCCATCAGCACTACCCTGTGGTACGCCAACAGTGCCATCAACTTCTACCTGTATTGTCTGACTGGCAGCAAGTTCAGAGCAGCGTTCTGGAACGTGGTGACAGAATGTTTCAGCCTGTGCAGAAACAAACAGAGAGTGAAGACTGAGCCCAGGTCCATCCCACCATCAGTGACGTCGTTATCTCCTGCTGGTGTAGGTGTCGACGTTAGGAATGGAAAGCATAAGAATGGAGCTGTCACTGACAGTGACTTCTAGCATGACGTGATCGAGTGCTGTTGTGGTTATTGTCCCAATAAGTCAAAATGAGATAACTTTTTCAGTGACGTTCATTTTAAGCATGATGCCAGCTTGCGGTCATATAGTCATGGACACAATGAACAGGTACTGATAGAAATGATGTCATTAATGTCAGTACTTTCGACGACACATAAAATAAAAATGGCAGGAATAGAAATGTCACTGATTGTAACGGTGAGTATGACGACATAGGGATGAGTGTAATGATTGAGTTGAAGACAGGAATGGACAGGAACAGTGTTGTCAGTGATAGTGTAGTTTAACATGACGTCATTCAATGTTGGTTTAGTCACTGACTAATGAATGGAAACGACAACAATATCCCACATCTCCTGCATACACCTGACATTCAGAAGCTGTATGACTGCGTGTAACTCTACCCCTCCCCCACTCTCTCTCTCTCTCTCTCTCTCTCTCTCTCTCTTCTCTCTCTCCTCTGTCTGTCTGTCTGTCTGTCTGTCTGTCTGTCTCTCCTCTCTCTCTCTCTCTCTCTCTCTCTCTCTCTGTCTCTCTCTCACATACATACACACAAGCACGTGCCTGCACACACAAACAAGCGAGGTGTGCACACATGCAGGCAGACACAGAAACACACAGAAACACACAGAAACACACACACACACACACACACACACACACACACACACACACCACGCACACACACACACACACACACACACACACACACACACACACACACACACACACACACGTGAAACGACCAGTTTTTTTTAAATTTCCGATTGTGCCAGGTCTCTGAAAACACACACACACACACACACACACACACACACACACACACACACACACACACACACACACACACCAAGACATAGTGTACGTATGTAAATAATTGATTTAATCCTTCAGTTGTATATTGAAGCCTCTATTGAGCTTGGATGGTTTTCTTATTCATGATGTTTTTTTCTAATTTGAGCACTAGGAAGTTGGGATATGCACACACACACACACACACACACACACACACAACACACACACACACACACACACACACACATGCACACACACATCCCATCTCAACCATGCCTTCAATCAACAAACTGGGAGCCAAAAATATCTACAATGAATTTTTATTCCCACAAATAATTGCACATTTTTCCATATTAGCTGAGAGAGAGAGAGAGAGAGAGAGAGAGAGAGAGAGAGAGAGAACAGAGACAGAGACAGAGAGAGACAGACAGACAGACAGACAGACAGACAGACAGAGACAGAGACAGAAATAGACAGAAATAGACAGAAAGGGGCAGAGACAGAGAGATGGAAAGAGAGAGAGAGAGAGAGAGAGAGAGAGAGAGAGAGAGAAAGAGAGACAGAGACAGAGAGAGAGACAGAGAGACAGAGAGAAAGTGAGAGAGACACACAGAGAGATAGAGAGACAGACTGTGACGATTCACTTGACAAGGCCACCCGATCAGTCCCAAGCAGCCACCCTCTTGCACAAATTGTACAAACACAGGCGCCATCCCCCCCCCCCCCCCCCCATTTCTCTTTCCTATCTGTCTCACACATGGCAGTATAAAATTCTAATCTATGCCACCCCACCCCCCTTTCTCTCCTTCCCTCTCTCCCTGATGTAGCGAGTCAAGACAAAAGTTTACGTCACGTCACGACTACGTCGCCATTCTCTCCCCACCTTCCTTCCCTACTGCCCTCTGCCCCCTCACTCCCTAATGTGGCAGCGTGACACAGTGAAAAATGTATCTCGCATTGCAACAGTGTTGCCCGTTTCTCTCCCTTCCACATTTTCATCCCCTCTCTCGTAGCTCGTGTGCAGAGATCGTCTGGGGTTGACACAAAGGACCAGACAAACCTAATTCCTTCTCCTTGCTCCCCTCTCCCTCCCTCCCTCCCCCCCCCCCTCCCAGAGTATTCACCTGTCCACATGCGGATGGTCACGCACAGCTGGGGAATGATGCAATTGTGTTATCCCGTGTGTGGTCAGATTAACATTCGTTCTACAGATGCATGCACGAATGATCATACGTTGATTTCAATCCTTCACAAATGTAGTTTCCATCGTTTGTGATTGGTCCAATCCATGATTGGGGGAGGGAGTTGACAGACAATTCCCCTCCCTCTCATTGCCTTGAGTGACTCTCTCTCTCAAGGGAATAATCTAGAATGCACAATTTAGCATTAAAGATAGGGACACCGGCCGCCATTCACTGTTCAAATTTTCAACCCGCACGTGCAACATGCATGGATTTTCAGTGAGGTGCGGCATCGTGCTGTGACAGGTCAGTGTGTTTCGATTCAGTACACACGTGTGCAACTGTTGTCAGTGAGTGCTGCGCCTTTGACCTCTGCCCTGACCTCTTGACTCCGCGAACTCGGTATTGGTTACGCCTTGCCACGCAAGCGCACTCGATGCGGTGGCAGACATAAACAAAGGAAAATTCCGGTGATTGTGTCCCCTAGACTGCTAACAAAAAAAATCCTTGTTTGTCAACTTTGGAAACCTGATCCGAATCAAGACTCTCCCTAAAACCCAAACTACCCCTGCTTCATTTATGTCTGTGTATTCTTTTAACGCTCAGTCCGCAGCAAAGAAAGAAAAGATACCTGTAATAAACTCTTTTATTCTGGACAATGCCCCTGACCTTTTCTGCATCACGGAATCATGGCTACGTCCTCAGGGCGATGAAGCAAAATGCAAAGGACTGGCCCCACCAGGATACTGCACTCTGTCTTTCCCCCGTCCCTCACGTGGTGGTGGCATTGCCATCATTATGAGAGAGTGTCTGTCCCCCAACGTCAAAGTCCAGTCTGACTTACCATTTCAACACTCTACATTTGAAATAGTGCACCTCATCATCACCCTTTCACAGCATTCTATTAACTTGTTAACCCTTTACCGCCCATCCCCAAACAGGAAAAATAAACTGACTGAAAAAGAATTCTTTTCTGAACTTCCAGACCTCTTGGACTATTGTAATAGTTTGAAGGGAAATCTTCTGATTGTTGGCGACATCAATTGTCATCTAGACCAGCCCTCTCACCCTTCCACTGCCAAACTCCTTGACATGCTGAACACATACGGTCTCGCCCAGTCGGTGGATGCTCCAACCCATTGTCGTGGTCATATGCTGGACTGGGTTGTGTGCTGCCAGGATGATACCCTTATACAGTCGACCACGGTGGACAAAACATTACCTTCAGACCACTACTGTTGGTCATGGAACTATCTGTGCCTAGGCCCTCCACCCAGCCTAGGTACGTGGAGAAGAGGAGGCTGGCTGACATCAATATCTCCTCTTTTAAGGATGATTTGAAGACCTCCCTGGACTCTGCCCCCCAGCCCCTCACCCCTCATCAGCTGGACCAGTGTCTCCAGGACACCCTCAACACCTACGCCCCTGCCAAACGCTGCAAGGTGACGAATCGTCCCTCCTGCCCGTGGTACAGCGCTGCAGCCGACCGGATCAAAGCTGCCAAGGCTGATCGATGGAGAGCTGAGCACCAGTGGGACAGATCTGGCCTTCATGTCCATAAAGAAATATTCAACAAGAAGAAACATTTTGTAGAAAGAATTGTGTTTAATGCTCAATCTTCCTTCTTTTCAATGAAAATATTAGATTGTAAGACGTCTGCTCAGCTGTATCAGCTCACAAACAGTTTGCTAGGCAGGAAAAGTAATGCTGTGCTCCCCACTGTTTTCGCTCCTTCCGAACTCCCCATCCTTTTCTCTGACTTTTTCAATACCAAAATCAAAACAATCAGAGACAATCTGAACAGTTCAAATTTCACAGGATCCCCTCTAGATAGTGGTCGTTCTTTTTCAGGCCAACCTTTGACTGTTTTCAGTTCTGTGACTGAGGATGATGTAAGAAAAGTGCTAGTTAGTTCGCCCAGAAAATCATGTGACCTTGACCCATTGCCTGCATCCATCCTGTTCCGCTGTATTGATGTTTTGCTCCCCTTCATAACCCACGTCATAAATGCTTCCCTCTCGTCTGGCGTTTTTCCCCAAGAATACAAATCTGCTGTTGTTCGTCCCCTTCTCAAAAAGCCTTCCCTGGATCCAAATTCACTCAAAAATTACAGACCTGTCTCGAATCTCCCCTTCCTTGCAAAGGTCCTCGAGAAAATCGTGCTTGCTCAGCTCTCAGTTCATCTTATTCAAAATAATTTGAATGACCCTCACCAGTCTGCTTACAGGGCTGGCCATAGCACAGAAACCACTCTCCTGAAAGTTGTAAACGACTTTCTTCTTGCCCTTGATGATGACAAAGTCTCCCTTCTCTCTCTTTTAGATCTTTCCGCGGCATTTGACACCATTGATCATGACATTCTCCTTTCTAGACTCCAAACTTCTTTTGGCATTCACGGCACTGTTCTTGCGTGGGTTAGGTCCTATCTCAGTGATCGTTCCCAGAGAATTGTTGTCAATGGTCTTTCTTCATCTCCCACACCTCTAACCTGTGGGGTACCACAAGGTTCCGTCCTTGGGCCGGTTCTGTTTGCTCTGTATGTCAGACCTGTGTCAGACATTATCGATCAGCACTCATTGCTGCATGAGAGTTTTGCTGATGACACTCAGATGTACAAGTCAAGCACTGTATCTCAACTCAAGAACGTTGTCAGTGATGTTAAAAGCTGTTCACAGGATTTAAAGAATTGGATGACTGAATAAGTTGCAGCTGAATGACGACAAAACTGAAGTTCTTCTCCTTGCTCCTGCCAAATTCCAAGGTCATCCCTCCCTTCCTTCTTCAACAGTATCGGAAGTTCTGATATTCAACTCTCATCCCAGGCTCGTAACCTTGGTGTGACTTTTGATTCCACCCTCTCTTTCAAGCACCACGTGTCTGTTTGTAAGGCATCGTATCTGGAAATAAGTAAGATCAGTTCAACCAGACACTTCCTTTCCACTGAAGCCACAAAAACTCTGGTTTGTTCCCAAGTTCTCTCAAGGCTGGACTACTGCAACAGTCTCTTGGCTGGCTCACCAAAGTACCTACTCAATAAACTGCAGAAGGTTCAGAATAGCGCTGCCAGGCTTGTTTGCAAAGCGTCTAAACATAAACATGTCACTCCTCTGTTGCAGTCCCTCCACTGGCTTCCAATTCAGAGGTGAATTGACTACAAGCTGGCGTCCATCTGTTTCTCTTCTGTTTCTGGTACTGGACCAAAATATCTTTCCGACATCCTCCACATCTACATCCCATCCCGTCAACTTCGTTCCTCTGCCGACAGTCGACTCTTGCGCATTCCTTCTGTCAGAACAAAATCTTTTGGTCAACGTTCTCTTTCCTTCCAAGGACCAACTGTCTGGAATACACTTCCCATCAGTGTCAGACACCTACCTTCACCCTCTTCTTTCAAATCTGCGGTCAAAACTAACTTCTTTCATCAGTCGTAACCCCCCCCCCCCCCCCCCAACTTCCCAATCCACCTTGAGTGGGTATGTGCATGCACGCGTGAGTGCCTGGTGGTTGTGTTGCTTGTACAAGCAGGCCGTGTTGATGTGAGTGCTTGCGTGCGTGCGTGCTGGTGTCTGAGAGCGTAGGTGTGTGGTCATGCGTGAGCTCGCGTGCGCGCGCGCGCGCGCGCGCGCGCGTGTGTGTGTGTGTGTGTGTGTGTTGTTGCTGCTGTTGTTGTTGTTGTTGGTAATGTAAAGCGCTTAGAGCCCTAAATTATAGAGAATAGGCGCTATATAAATTAACATTATTATTATTACACTGAGCTCTTCCCCTTCACTACTCAGGACCAGCTGTAGATCAGAACTAAGTAAGAAGACAGATGCCAGGGGTAAACCAGAGAGGAGGCACGGTTATCTCTTCCACTCTAACCCAGTCTGAGTTACTAATTCTCCCAGAAATGTAAGTTGAAACTATGTTTTACCTTTTGAATCTATGCATTGATTATATGTATGCCGTGGAGTTTAACAGTTTAATTTTGTGCTAATACTTGACAACATTTATCAAAAGATGATTGATTGTTCTGTGTTTGCTTGCCACCATGTGGTAAAAGCTATCACCATGTGGTTATGATTCTTTGTTAACAATCTGACCCCTATGTCAGCATGCACCCTGCGTAAGAAATGGAAAGAGTGAAGGAAGTAAAGAAACTGAGTGAACGATATTGAACAATATTGACTGGATGACACGGGAAACGACTGAATGAAGCGCCAGCTGGCAGCTCTTCAGTCGGCACTACCCAGGTAGGCAGCCCGTTGTGTAAGCGAGTGTTGATTGTAAAGCGCTTAGAGCTTGGTCTCTAGCCGAGAATAGGCGCTATATAAGTATTCATTATTATTATTATTACTATGTTTTGTGTACTTTTGCCAGTTTGCAATTCTATTGGTTAAAATGATAACTGAATGATAAACTTTGATAAGAAAAAACAACACACCTGTACTAGGTGAAAACTGCTAAGTGGATTTATGAATACTGGTGATTGTTAGAATGCTTTGTAGTGTATGACTTTAAGTCTACACCACATGCGTACATGGGCTAAGTGTGTTCCAGGTTAATGTAATTTAACTCATAGGGAAACATTGAAGAGTTATTTGACTGAAATTGTTTAGCAATGTATTACTGTTTCCTACCTTTTGTAAACTCCACTCCACCTCTAAACAAAAGTGGAGATCGATAATTATAGCAAACCCATTATACTCAACAAATCCTGAGTTCTCACACCTCTTCTGAAAGATAGAGGGCAAATGTGTGAACTCGACATGCCAGAGTTTCTGCCACTTAACTACAGACCAGGTTCTCTTTATCTCAGACCTGGGACTGTAGCTACGCTACAAACCGTGGCTACACTACATACCCTGGGTAAGACAGGTTTTGAAGACACACCACAGCCCAGCACTACAACAACAGGTCTACACAGCAGGATCAGTCACCTGCCACAAGAGAGAGGTCAACTATCCTCTCTGACTCTAGTTAAGTCCCGTTATTCCAAGTGCACTTCAATTCAATTCAACTCATCCAAAGCTTTCCCTCAATTAATGATGAAACCAACGAGAACATTATCTATTGTTATGAACTTTAACTACTGCACTGGGTGTAAGCAAGTGAAGTTGATGTGTAAAAGACCACGTAATTAAAGTTACATTGACATGTCCACTGGTTACAAACTTTAACTACTTTCTAGTGTGTAAGCTAGTAAAGTTGATGTGTAGAAATGCATTTAACTTGTATCAAGTCTTTGTTGTTCAACCAGCACTAACTGTTTGAACTTCTCTCTGATTCTTTATTTCAGAACTACAAGTATTCTTAAGAGTACAAGCCTAAGGAAACTTCTCCCTGAGCCACTTTTCAGTATTTTAACAGTCCCGGGATACATACATTTCTTTTGATGACTAGTACCAGAAAGTTGCTCCTTCCACCGCTAGTAAGAGAGAGGGTGGAGGTGAAATTTTAACATAATTCTCATAGAGAAAATATTCCAAGTCCTTCCCCTAGAAGACCCACCAATCCACTCCCAACTCTCGTCACACAGACAGACAGACAGGCGACACAGACAGAGACAGACAGACACATACAGAGAGAGAGAGAGAGAGAGAGAGAGAGAGAGAGAGAGAGAGAGAGAGAGAGAGAGAATGGTACGGATGAGAGAGAGAGAGAGAGAGAGACAGAGACAGAGAGAGAGACAGAGAGAGAGACAGAGAGAAAGAGAGGAAATAGAACCATTTGCAATAGAGGTGAATAAATGAGAAAGGAATGGCGAGAGAAAGAGAAGGAAAGAGAAACAGAGAAAGGAAAAGAGAAGGAGGGAGGGAAAAGATCAAATGGACAAATCTTAAAAAAAAAAAAACTCTCCAAGGAAAAATACAGCAAAAAGGGTTAGTAAATATTGCAATGCTATCTATCCTATGCTGGCACAAAGTGATGTAAACTCCTCGCATTGTGGACGTCGGTGGAAGTACTTTGTGAAACTCACTCGCCAAGAAAGATACCATCATCGTAAATGATGATGATGATGATGATGATGATGATGATGATGATGACGACGACGATGATGACTATGATGGTAATATTAATGAAAAAACAACAACAACAACAACAACAACAGCAAACAACAACACCATTATCATCATCATCAACAACAACAACAATAATGATGATAATGACAAAAACAACAGCAACAATAACAACAACAACAACAACAATAATAATAATAATAATAACAATAATAATTCATCTCTCACCATTACACTGTTCTTTCAAAACCATACGAAAAATAATGTCTACAAGTCTGTGTCACTGCCTTGTGTTTTTCACAACCTGCCTCCAACACTGCACAAGACATGAAACTAAAATTGACCCCTCTCCCCCCCCCCCCTTCCCCCCCCCCCCCCCTTCCACCTTCTATACAGTATCAAACAATACGCTACATGCAGAACATCACAATGCAATACAAGGCTGTGTTTGTAATGCTATAGAATGCGACAACCTACAAAACGTAGAATGCGACAACATACAAAACGTAGAATGCGACAACCTACAAAACGTAGAATGCGACAACATACAAAACGTAGAATGCGACAACATACAAAACGTAGAATGCGACAACATACAAAACGTAGAATGCGACAACATACAAAACGAAGTGATACAATACAATATAATACAATAGTCGCAATGAAATGTAGGACAAGACAATACCAAATACAATGCGATCAAAGACAATAAAATGCAATAAATGCAATAAATGCAATAAATACAATAAATAAATGCAATGTAAGATAACCCAATACAATACTCTGTCATGCGGTACAACTCACCGCAAAAAAAGAAATCAATACAATACTTTATAATGCAGTACAACTCAAAACAAAGAAATCAATACAATACTTTATAATGCAGTACAACTCAAAACAAAACAAAGAAATCAATACGATACTTTATAATGCCATACAACTCAACACAAAACAAAGAAATCAATACCAATTTACCATGGCGCTGAGCTGACAGTACGACAGTGGTTTCCAAGACAATCATTGTCATCACTGTGAGCGCTCTCTGCAGGCCCATTACTATTTTCTGACGACTGATAACTCCTTTTTGTGATATCAAAGTCCGTGAACTGACGTCTATCACTATTCTCAGTGTGGCCTTCCCAAATCCGATGAAACAAAACAGACACAGGCAAGATAACATAAAGATCCAAGCACACTTGAGCAGCAATTTTTTTTCTAGTAAAGCAAGTGCCAAACAAGTCGACACAAACAGATGAAGAATACTCCACAGTAAGTATGGGAGACCATCTGGGGCGAGGATGGGGAGAGAGAAAGGGAGGGAAGAGGAGGAGAGTGGGAGAGGAGGGGGGTTGGCGCTGGGAGGCACACTACTGAGAAATCCACAGACATAGCATAACCCTGAATACCTAACGCGCATCATCAGGGGTCCAGTCTCTCTGCTTACCATAAAAATGAGACGGCTGTAATGACCGACTCATATTACCACAGGCCCAGTATTTCCATCCATTAAAAAAAAAGACGACTGTAACGTGGTAGTTTTGTAATTGAACTGAGAGAGAGAGAGAGAGAGAGAGAGAGAGAGAGAGAGAGAGAGAGAGAAGACGACAGACAGACAGACAGACAGACAGACAGACAGACAGACAGAGACAGAGAGAGACAGAGAGAGAGAGAGAGAGTATTTTGCTAAGTCTATACTGGGCAGACCCACATCTATCTGAAGTCTGGAACTGGTGATGAAACATGCAAGCTGACGTTGAACACACACACACACACACACACAACACACAACACACACACACACACACACACCACAAAATTACAAAGCAGAGAGGGGCTGGAAGGGGAGGGGGCTGGGGAAAGAGGGGGGGGGACGTACGTACACACAGAGAGATTATAAAGCAGAGAGGGTCTGGAAGGGGAGGGGGCTGGGGAAAGGGGGGGGGACGTACGTACACACACACACACACCACAGAGATTACACAGCAGAGAGGGCTGGAAGGGGAGGGAACTGGGGAAGGAGGGGGGGACGTACGTACACACAGAGATTACAAAGCAGAGAGGGTCTGGAAGGGGAGGGAGCTGGGGAAGGTGGGGGGGGGGGGATTCAAAGTGATACAGCGCACTTTATCACAACACACGGATGGCCAGACAGATGGAACTGTTGATAGACAGACAGATAGGAGAATTATAGAGTGTTAGAATACATTATGTCACAAGACAGATAGACAGATAGATGCCATTATTGACTTGGCAGAGGTAAAAATTCCGGAGTGTTACAGCACACTCTGTCACAACATACAAATGGACAGATAGCTGGAATTAACTGGACAGACAGAGGGGGACTCCGTCACAGGTTATAAATGGACAGACAGAGGGGGACTCCGTCACAGGTTATAAATGGACAGACAGAGGGGGACTCCGTCACAGGTTATAAATGGACAGACAGAGGGGACTCCGTCACAGGTTATAAATGGACAGACAGAGGGGGACTCCGTCACAGGTTATAAATGGACAGACAGAGGGGGACTCCGTCACAGCTTATAAATGGACAGACAGAGGGGGACTCCGTCACAGCTTATAAATGGACAGATAGCTAGAATTAACTGAACAGACAGAGGGGAGGGGAAATTTTCAGAGTGAATCAGCGCACTCCGTCACAGGTTATAAATGGACAGACAGCAGGAATTTTTAACTGGACAGACAGAGTGTGAATTTCGGTGATACAGCGTAGTCTGTCACAATCTTTTATTTCCTAGCACCTGAACAGCGTTCAGGGAAGACGTCTCCGCCGATGAAATTCGCTCTCTCTTTTGACATGGAAAACATGGACGACCATGGCTTTGGCGTTGACAAACCTTTGATTACTGCCACGTACAATGAAACGGAAAACACTATGAGCAACTAAAGGCTACATGTTTATAGTGTACTATGCAAAATAATGCTTGGCAATGGATGGACTGGGTGGCTTCAGGAACAGATGACAGTTACTTCAGAACTTGACGATTCATGCTTTATAACTAGACAGTAAAACAGAGAGAGAGAGAGAGAGAGAGAGAAGGAGAGAGAGAGAGAGAGAGAGAGAGAGAGAGAGAGAGAGAGAGAGAGAAAATAGGAAGGAAAAGAAATGAAAATAACAAAGACAAGGAGATAACTGCACTGTCCATATAATGAGGGATCGATACGTGCACAATTCCTGTTGACATTTCCACCTGAATCTGTATGCACGAGTGGCCATATGTCTGACTCCAGCGATTTTCAGAGATACAATCAGTGGTCATTATATACACGTATCCATCTGAACAGGATTTCCTTTTAGAAGGGCGATAACATGTTTATAGTTCAACGAAAGATTAGAAATGGAATTTGCACAAACTTCACGAAAAAAGAACCTTTGGCAAGGCGCTTTATAAATGCTATGTTATTATTACTGTTATTATCATTTTTATTATCATAATTAGTATAATCATTATTATTGTTATCATTTTTATATTACTATTATCATCATTATTATTGTTATCATTATCATTGTTATTATCATTGTTGTTATTATTATTATTATCATCATCATTATCATTATCATCATTATTATTATTTATTATTATTATTATTATTATTATTATCATCATAATTATAATTGTTATTATCTTTGATATTAAAGAAGGCATGCAGATGCTGCGCTGTTGTCCACACGTTGGCTGCAAGCAAACTGGGAGGGGAGGAGGTGAAACGGAGGTGAAGGAGGAAGTGGGGCCATCAGTGGGGAGGTGGTCAAACCTGATTTAGCTCGCTAACTCCAAGACAAAAGGCAGCAATGGACCATTTGTTCTCCTGTCTCACCCGGCTAGAAATGGCAGCAATGGATCATTTGTTCTCCAGTCTCACCCGGCTAGAAATGGCAGCAATGGATCATTTGTTCTCCTGTCTCACCTGGCTAGAAATGGCAGCAATGGATCATTTGTTCTCCAGTCTCACCCGGCTACAAATGGCAGCAATGGATCATTTGTTCTCCAGTCTCACCCGGCTAGAAATGGCAGCAATGGATCATTTGTTCTCCTGTCTCACCCGGCTACAAATGGCAGCAATGGATCATTTGTTCTCCTGTCTCACCCGGCTACAAATGGCAGCAATGGATCATCTTGTCTCTCAGCACACTGCTCCTTCCACCGGCTAGAAATGGCAGCAATGGATCATTTGTTCTCCTGTCTCACCCGGCTAAAATGGCAGCAATGGATCATTTGTTCTCCTGTCTCACCCGGCTACAAATGGTAGCAATGGATCATTTGTTCTCCTGTCTCACCCGGCTACAAATGGTAGCAATGGATCATTTGTTCTCCTGTCTCACCCGGCTAGAAATGGCAGCAATGGATCATTTGTTCTCCAGTCTCACCCGGCTACAAATGGCAGCAATGGATCATTTGTTCTCCAGTCTCACCTGGCTACAAATGGCAGCAATGGATCATTTGTTCTCCAGTCTCACCCGGCTACAAATGGCAGCGGTGCTACAATACCAACGGACAGGTAAGGTGTGATTGATTACTGGGTTTGACGTCACTGGGGAGACAGTTCCATGGGAATGTGGTCGAGGGAACTGAGGTTTTCAGGATGACGTTATGGTGCTACTCGCTCCAGAACCCTAAGACTTTAGCATGAGAACCTAGGCCAGTGCGACTGTGGTGAGATCCTAGGCCAGTGTGACTGTGGTGTGACATCCTAGGCCAGTGTGACTTTGGTATGACATCCTAGGCCAGTGTGACTGTAGTGTGAGATACTAGGCCAGTGTGACTGTGGTGTGACATCCTAGGCCAGTGTGACTGTGGTGTGACATCCTAGGCCAGTGTGACCGTCGTGTGAAATCCTAGGCCAGTGTGATTGTGGTGTGAGATCCTAAGCCAGTGTGACTGTGGTGTGACATCCTAGGGCAGTGTGACTTTGGTGTGAGATCCTAGGCCAGTGTGACTGTGGTCTGAGATCCTAGGCCAGTGTGATTGTAGTGTGACATCCTAGGCCAGTGTGACTGTGGTGTGACATCCTAGGCCAGTGTGACCGTCGTGTGAAATCCTAGGCCAGTGTGATTGTGGTGTGAGATCCTAGGCCAGTGTGACTGTGGTGTGACATCCTAGGGCAGTGTGACTTTGGTGTGAGATCCTAGGCCAGTGTGACTGTGGTCTGAGATCCTAGGCCAGTGTGATTGTAGTGTGACATCCTAGGCCAGTGTGACTGTGGTGTGAGATCCAAGGCCAGTATGACTGTGTGTGAGATCCTAGGTCAGTGTGACTTTGCTATGACATCCTAGGCCTGTGTCACTGTGGTGTGATCCTAGGCCAGTGTGACTGTGGTGTGACATCCTAGGGCAGTGTGACTTTGTGTGAGATCCTAGGCCAGTGTGACTGTGGTCTGAGATCCTAGGCCAGTGTGATTGTAGTGTGACATCCTAGGCCAGTGTGACTGTGGTGTGAGATCCTAGGCCAGTATGACTGTGGTGTGAGATCCTAGGCCAGTGTGACTTTGGTATGACATCCTAGGCCTGTGTCACTGTGGTGTGATCCTAGGCCAGTGTGACTGTGGTGTGAGATCCTCGGTCACTGTTACTGAGGTGTGACATCCTAGGCCAGTGTGACTGTAATGTGAGATCCTAGGCCAGTATGACTGTGGTGTGACATCCTAGGGCAGTGTGACATTGGTATGACATCCTAGGTCAGTGTGACTGTGGTGTGACAACCTAGGCCAGTGTGATTATGGTGTGAGATCCTAGGCCAGTGTGACTGTGGTGTGACATCCTAGGCCAGTGTCACTGTGATGTGACATCCAAGGCCAGTGCGACTGTGGTGTGACATCCTAGGCCTGTGTCACTGTGGTGTGAGATCCTAGGCCAGTGTGACTGTGGTGTGATATGCTAGGCCAGTGTGACTGTGGTGTGACATCCTAGGCCATGTGACTGTGTGTGAGATCCTAGCCAATGTGACATTGGTAGACATCCTAGTCAGTGTGACTGTGTTGACAACCTAGGCCAGTGTGATTATGGTGTGAGATCTAGGCCAGTGTGACTGTGGGTGACTCCAGCCAGTGTCACTGTGATGTGACATCCAAGCCAGTGCGACTGTGGTGTGACATCCTAGGCCTGTTACTGTGTGTGAGATCCTAGGCCAGTGTGACCGTGGTGTGATATGCTAGGCCAGTGTGACTGTGGTGTGACATCCTAGGCCAGTGTGACTGTGGTGTGAATCCTAGGCCAATGTGACATTGGTATGACATCCTAGGTCAGTGTGACTGTGGTGTGACAACCTAGCCAGTGTGATTATGGTGTGAGATCCTAGGCCAGTGTGACTGTGGTGTGACATCCTAGGCCAGTGTCACTGTGATGTACATCCAAGGCCAGTGCGACTGTGGTGTGACATCCTAGGCCTGTGTCACTGTGGTGTGAGATCCTAGGCCAGTGTGACGTGGTGTGATATGCTAGGCCAGTGTGACTGTGGTGTGAGATCCTAGGCCAGTTTGACTGTGGTGTCACATCCTAGGCCAGTGTGACTGTGGTATGAGATCCTAGGCCAGTGTGACTGTGGTGTGAGATCCTAGGCCAGTGTGTCTGTGGAGTGACATCCTAGGCCAGTGTGACTGTGGTGTGACATCCTAGGCCAGCGTGACTGTAGTGTGAGATCCTAGGCCAGTGTGACTGTGGAGTGAGATCCTAGGCCAGTGTTACTGTCGTGTGAGGTCCTAGGCCAGTGTGACTTTGGTGTGACATCCTAGGCCAGTGTGACTGTGGTGTGACATCATAGGCAGTGTGACTGTGGTGTAAGATCCTAGGCCAGTGACTGTGGTGTGAGATCCTAGGCCAGTGTGACTGTGGTGTAAGATCCTAGGCCAGTGTGACTTTGGTGTGAGATCCTAGGCCAGCGTGACTGTGGTGTGACATCCTAGGCCAGTGTGACTGTGGTGTGACATCCTAGGCCAGTGTCACTGTGGTGTGACATCCTAGGCCAGTGTGATTGTGGTGTGAGATCCTAGGCCAGTGTGACTGTGGTCTGACATCCTAGGCCAGTGTGACTGTGGTGTGACATCCTAGGCCAGTGTGACTGTGGTGTGACATCCTAGGCCAGTGTGACTGTAGTGTGACATACTAGGCCAGCGTGACTGTGGAGTGAGATCCTAGGCCAGTGTGACTGTGGTGTGAGATCCTAGGCCAGTGTGATTGTGGTGTGAGATCCTAGGCCAGTGTGACTGTGGTGTGACATCCTAGGCCAGTGTGATTGTGGTGTGTTATCCTAGGCCAGTGTGATTGTGGTGTGAGATCCTAGGCCAGTGTGACTGTGGTGTGACATCCTAGGCCAGTGTGACTGTGGTGTGACATCCTAGGTCAGTGTGACTCTGGTATGACACCCTAGGCCCGTGTTACTGTGGTGTGACATCCTAGGCCAGTGTGACTGTGGTGTGACATCCTAGGCCAGTGTGACTGTGGTGTGAGATCCTAGGCCAGTGTGACTGTGGTGTGAGATCCTAGGCCAGTACCACAGACGCCAGACCTGGCATGGTGGCCAGTTCATCCTTGCATAGAAGGGTGTGGAAGGTGAGGGGGGGACAGAAACGGGCGAAAGACACAAATTCAATCTGACAGTAACTACTTCTTCAAGCTCTTCTCGCTGTTGAACAGTCAACATTTTGATCATTTGAAATACTAACCAGAGTCTGTTACTATTTTTAGAGCACCAATCGCAGGACGTAACGACAGTCGGCCATTTTTCCCCGCATGCCAGACAGCCCCAGGACAGTCCTGTGAACTGTCGCCTTTCTCTAGTCCCGCTCTCCGCTAGGCCGTGCCATGACACGTTCACACTCACCAAGCAAGAGAGAATGATGTGAAGCCTCCAGGACACAGACCAAGTTGTTTAGGGCCGTAAATAATGGACAAGTAGAGAATGATGTGAAGCCTCCAGGACACAGACCAAGTTGTTTAGGGCTGTAAATAATGGACAAGTAGAGAATGATGTGAAGCCTCCAGGACACAGACCAAGTTGTTTAGGGCCGTAAATAATGGACAAGTAGAGAATGATGTGAAGCCTCCAGGACACAGACCAAGTTGTTTAGGGCCGTAAATAATGGACAAGTAGGGTAACTGTTGCTCCCATCAGCAAGTCTTGAATAAATGTCAATTTGTGATTGTTCATTTCTCCAGTTGTTGCTGCTGTGTACATGTGTTATTGTAGGGTACATGGACATGCTTGGAACATCCTTTCATGGGGATGTCTCCTTGTTTGTTCTGTGTACTCTGTGCTGTCATTTCTGCTTGTAGATTCGGTTTTCTCAGCAGCATTCGTTTGGAGTTATGGGCGTGAATTTATTTCACCATGGGTCTGGCAAGAGTGACACTACTTGTTTGTTATTTACTGTTTACTGTTCCTGCCTCATTTCAGATTTTCTGTCGTACCAATCAAACTGAGGTTACATGTATTTGTTACCGTTCGTCCATGTGTGTGTTGTTTTTTTTTTGGTCCATATTGAAGATGAACAAGGATGTGCCAGTTTTGAATAAATGTTAATTTGTGTTTGTTCATTTCTGCAGTTGTTGTTGCTGCGTAGATGTCAAACACAGGGTATATGGGCAAGCTTGGAACCTCCTTCAACGGTGATGTTTCCTTGTTTATCTGTGTACTCTGTGTTGTCAGTTCTCCTGGGTGAATCGGTGTCATAAGCAGCATAAGTTAGGACTGATGGCGTGATTTTATTTCGTCATGGGAGCAAGAGTGTCCATACTTGTTCCTTATTTACTGTTCACTATTCCCTGTCTCTTTTAGGATTTCCTTTCAGGCCCAGAACAGTCTAGCGAACCCTGGCTTTTTCCTAGCCCCGCTCGCCGCTAGGCTGTGCTGTGAAACACTCACACTGACCAAGCAAGTGAGAATTCTATGATACTTCTAGGAAAGCCGCTAGGCTGTGCTGTGAAACACTCACACTGACCAAGCAAGTGAGAATTCTATGATACTTCTAGGAAAGCCGCTAGGCTGTGCTGTGAAACACTGACACTGACCAAGCAAGTGAGAATTCTATGATACTTCTAGGAAAGCCGCTAGGCTGTGCTGTGAAACACTCACACTGACCAAGCAAGTGAGAATTCTATGATACTTCTAGGAAAGCCGCTAGGCTGTGCTGTGAAACACTCACACTGACCAAGCAAGTGAAAATTCTATGATACTTCTGGGAACGCCACTAGGCTGTGCTGTGAAACACTGACACTGACCAAGCAAGTGAGAATTCTGTAATACTTCTAGGAATGGACAAACTTGTCTAAGGCCAGTCTAGGAACGGACAAACTTGTTTAAGGCCAGTCAAGGCCAATGGTAACTGGAACAGACAACCAGTCAGAGAGAAAGGCTGTATCACAGCTGCCATGAGTTACTCACGTGTCTGCAGCGTTGGTCACGTTTGTCTGCCGTCTGCCGTGGTGTGGGGAGGGTGTCTGACACAACACACACAGGGCTGGGTCGTTTATATACAGCTACATCTGTGTACAATGGGGGGTGAGACTGGTTGTGTTCCCTGAGTGACAGATGGTGGGATTGTGAAATAGATCAACTACTTGCGAGTGAATCAGTCTCTCTCTCCCCTGAAATATGACACTTGTTGGAGAAGCTCTCTCTCTCTCTCTCTCTCTCTCTCTCTCTCTCTCTGCATACTTTGTATCATTTTATACTAGCTTTGTAGAATAGTAGTGGCAAGTATGAAAATGGCTATCTAAGCCAATGCGGTTACTGCTATAGAATAAAGAATCATTATCATTGTTATTGTCATTGTTTCTCTCTCTCTCTCTCTCTCTCTCTCTCTCTCTCTCTCTCTCTCTCTCTCATTCTCCTCTCTCTTCTCTCTCATCCATCTTTTGGCAATGCGACAGAGAATTCTAAAATACCACCCCTAAGTCTTGACCTCCATACGCACACCCTTACAATAGCCCATCCCTGCCCACTGTATTGTGGTCCACGACATTGAATGAACACACAGCATCAGATGAAGACCTACGACCCTCACCCACTCCACAGACCTCCCCTCTCCACATCCTAACAACACACTGTTAACATCCCCCTTCCTTTCACTTCCACCACAGCTGTCACTTTCACACACCGCGTGCTTCCTCTCCGACATCCCGCCTCTCACCTCCCCACACATCACGCTCCTCCTCCCCCCTCCCCATCTCTATCCCCCTTTTTTCTGCTCCCCTCCACCCCCCCCCCCCCCGCCCGTCCACACACACACACATCACTCATGTCCCACTACAGTATGTACAGACCAACACCCCCCAACATCATTAGCTGTTCCATAGCTGGCTGCACACCAAAAATTAATGCGGCAAGGCCTTGCTGAAGGAATCATGGATTTATCAATTGGCGCAATTAGATTGTTTTGAGAATTTGTATCGTGTCTGAAAGTTGATTCTTCTCGTTTTCGTTTCCATGGCCATCAAGGTACAAGCCAGGTGGTTCCAAACAGACAGATTAAAATCAAAAGACTGGGACTATTTTGGCGCTTCCAGCTGACGCAAAGATGGGTTCATGAGTGGGTGCAAAGGCCTGAAATGTGACGTCAGCTAAGGGGAAGGTCATGTATGTCAAGATCGTTTGTGATTTCATCGGTAAAAATCCCCCCAAAGAAGGGAAATTATTGTTGGGGAGTTGTTCTGTTGATCAATAATCAGTGTAACATTGAATGTTGGCTCAGATGTACGGAGAACAGTGTTTTGGTGCAAAATCCTAATTGTGGCGTGTGGCCTGCTGAACTCGGTGACTGCTCAGTTCCTGTCACAGCAACGTTCTCATTCTCTCCAGGACCTGAATGCAGGAGTCCTTTCCAAACTACTACCTTCAACACACACACAGAGGAATACACTAAACAAAAAATCAAACAAACACACAGAAACTGTAACTGCAAAATTCAAGTTTTTCTGCCCCCTTCCCCCACCTCCCAATCCCCCCCCCCAACTCACATTCAACACAAATAATTAGCCACGAAGTATTGCTAAAAAAAACATAAGATACGTGACATTCAGATGCATATCATATTTCTCTCCAAATCCACAAATCTGCCTTCCATTTGTGGATTCAAAACAATCGGGTTTGGGCAAAGTGAATGTGACATCTGTCTCGGTGACAACTTCAAGATGGCCACCTCTAACTGACTTGTCTGAAAGCACTTAATTACATCAAATGGTAATGCAAGAGCCAGTCTTAATTCAGTACTACAAGCAAGACAAAGAAAAGCAAAAGCGAAAAAAAAACCATAAATCAATAAATAAACAATGAAAAAAATAAGAAAATTAAAAAAATGCGAAAGCAAACAAACGAAAACCTCCACCATGATTTCTAGCCTCATCCATTTTGCTTTTGTCAGGAAAATAATCTGCAGGCAAAATTT
>CM065744.1:1263997-1281497 GCA_033310375.1 Conus canariensis | reverse complement strand
TCACTTTTGTTATTAGCTTTACTTTTATGTCTATGTGAATGATTATGATTGTAACTGTACACCTTTTAGATTTTTATCTCACTATCTTTCGCAAGTTCAGACGTGAATGTAAAGTTCAGAGAGAGAGAGAGAGAGAGAGAGAGAGAGAGAGAGAGAGAGAGAGATGCAGACAAGGAGACAGACAGGGAGAGGTAATGTGTATGTGTGTGTGAGTGAGTGAGTGAGTGTGTGTGTGTGTGTGTGTGTGTGTGTGTGTGTGTGTGTGTGTGTATGTGTGTGTGTGTGTGTGTGTGTGCGTGTCTCTGTGTGTGTGTGTGTGTGTGTGTGTGTGTGTGTGTATGTGTGTGTGTGTGTGTGTGTGTGTGTGTGTGTGTATGTGTGTGTGTGTGTGTGTGTGTGTGTGTGTGTGTGTGTGTGTGTGTGTGTGTTTTGAATTTATAGTATATAACATAGTAATCGAAAACACTGGGGGGATTTTCTCCAAATACTGCTAGAATTAACAACAACAACAACAACAATGATAATGATGATGATAATAACAAAAGCAACAACAACAACAACAACGACGACGACGACAACAACAACAACAATAACGACAACTATGCATAGTTCTGTTTTAAAATGGATCAAGGTGCGCAGTGAATTCTAACAACAACATAACTGTGAAATAAAGGATGATGTCAGCCATTTATTCTCACGTGGAGTGAAAGGATCACCACACAAAGCTGCCTAACCATTGTTGCTGACACTAAGGATGACCCGGGCCATAGGATTAGGGAGCTGTGATCACAATACCTGAGTGTGCAGCAGATGTACACAGCTTTACCTGCAGGGAAAGCATAGCCTAATGTGTGAATCTGCTCATTTTTGCTGTGATTCCTTCATTTTTGTTTTCATTCACTAACCAGCCTTCTCTTGCTTTCTCTAATTATCTTTGAATTCCATGTTCATGAAGAATTTCCTTCTGCTCTGTGCCTTTCTATTTGTAGATCTTGGACACTAATGAGAGATCTTAGGAGTGTACTATGGGAGGTGATCTTGGAATGAGCATTTTCATCTTCATGTTTCTTGCCTTATTAGCAATTGAATACATGAAAGTTAGACTCTGACCCCAAAATGCACCAAAGAAACACAATGAAAACTAGATTTAACCACATAAATCCAAAATACATTTACCAAAGCATAAATGTCCATCAGTGGGTCAATTCAGACATATTTAGTACATAAACTCAGAGCGAGTACCTTTGAACATATTCTACATTGTAAGTTTATCTGAAAACACATTATTACTTGAAATTGAAGTTTTAAATAGAAAATCGGTTGACAGGCATTTCCTGGTATTAACTTAGATTCAGTTTTCATCCATTCTGGAGTGACGGTGGGGATTGAGCTGGAGTCACATCTCTGAAAACTACACGCATGTCTGTGTGCACTTCAACACGCATTCAATAATGTCTGTGTGCACTTCAACACACATTCAAGAGGCCCTGAATATTACATGGATCTAAAATATAGGTCCGGTATGAGATCATGAACATTATATTGATCAGAAACATAGGTCCCATATGAAATAATGAAATTACATGGATCAGAAATGTAGGTCCCATATGAGATAATGAAATTACATGGATCAGACATATAGGTCCCACATGAGATCATGAACATAACATGCATCAGAAATATAGGTCCCATATGCGATCATGAACATTATGTGGATCAAAATTATAGATCCCATATGAGATAATGAACATTATATGGATCAGAAATACAGGTCCCATATGAGATCATGAACATAACATGGATAAGAAATATAGGTCCCATATGACGTCCAGGACATCCGTTGTATCAAAATGATAGAATCAGAAATGAAATGAGGCAGGGAACAGTAAACGATAAACAGTAAACAAGTGGGGTATTTTTTGCTCCCATAAGAAAACCTAACACAGAGTAACTTTTATTCAAGACTGGCACAGCCTTTTAAACTTGAATAAAGTCAGACAAATATAGATGAACAATATAATAGTGGGGGAAAAAACAAGCGCAGGCCAACAACTGAACTGTCTTTGTAGTAATGACTTGGCAAAGATTTGGACTTAAGGGGGGGGGGGGGGGGGGGGGGGGGGGGGGGGGTGAATTTGAAGATGGAGAAACTGGGAACATGAAATTAAGAAAATATGTTACAGATATGAAAACTCTTCATTAGCTGCATAAGGGAACCATCGCAATCCCTTCTGAAGGCAGATATATTTGTATTGCCTGCTCTGAGGCCTTTCGTCCGCTGGGTCGGAACTCATCAGGGAGACACGGCTGGTTGTGTCTGCACTCCTGGCGTCAAATAGAGACACACCACAGTCCATAATACTGTGGTGTTTTCACCACCAAGGGTGCAAAAAAGAATCCAATCGCACCCCCAAAGCAGCCAGCGAAGAGTAGTAAATGAAACGAAACGAAAGTGTGGGGAGGAAAAAAGTTGCTGAAAAACTAAAAACATAACAAATCTTAAATAAATGTTAGCGAACCGCCCAGAGAACGTGGACAAACGAGTCACAAGACGAAACACAACTAGTTTCGACCTCTTAGGTCTTCATCAGGTGAGACATTAACGAATAAAACAATGAAAATTCACTTAGCTTTGATCGCTTCAGATCACTTGGTAGGGTTCAGCGCAAGGAAGAAGGTGTTGAATGATGCAAATAAAAACATAATGCAAATAGTATCAAATGTAAGGGACAATCTTTGAGCCTACGCTTGAGGATCCACCCAAAGATGCAAGGGAGATCAAAAGACAAACACACAGACGGACAGAAACAAAAACAAATAACCTCAATTTAATGAAAACAAAATCGGAAATGAAATGAGGCAGGGAACAGTAAACGATAAACAGCAAACAAGTGGGGTATTTTTTGCTCCCATAAGAAAACCTAACACAGAGTAACTTTTATTCAAGATTAGCACAGCCTTTTAAACTTGAATAAAGTCAGACAAATATAGACGAACAATCTAATAGTGGGGGGAAAAAACAAGCGCAGTCCAACAACTGAACTGTCTTCGTAGTAATGACTTGGCAAAGATTTGGACTTAAGGCGGGAGGGGGGGGGGGGGGGGGGGGGGGGGGGTTTGAAGATGGAGAAACTGGGAACATGAAATTAAGAAAATATATTACAGATATGAAAACTCTTCACTAGCTGCAAAAGGGAACCATCGCAATCCCTTTTGAAGGCAGATATATTTGTATTGCCTGCTCTGAGGCCTTTCATCCGCTGGGTCGGAACTCATCAGGGAGACACGGCTGGTTGTGTCTGCGTTCCTGGCATTACCTGGCACACCACAGTCCATAATACTGTGGTGTTCTCACCACCAAGGGTGCAAAAAAGAATCCAATCGCACCCCCAAAGCCCCCCTCATATCTGTAACATATTTTCTTAATTTCATGTTCCCCGTTTCTCCATCTTCAAACTCCTCCCCGCCTTAATTCCAAATCTTTGCCAAGTCATTACTACGAAGACAGTTCAGTTGTTGGCCTGCGCTTGTTTTTTCCCCCACTATTAGATTGTTCGTCTATATTTGTCTGACTTTATTCAAGTTTAAAAGGCTGTGCCAATCTTGAATAAAAGTTACTCTGTGTTAGGTTTTCTTATGGGAGCAAAAAATACCCCTCTTGTTTACTGTTTATTGTTTACTGTTCCCTGCCTCATTTCATTTCCGATTTTCTTTTGATTAAATTGAGGTTATTTGTATTTGTTTCTGTCCGTCTGTGTGTTTGTCTTTTGATCTCCCTTGCATCTTTGGGTGGATCCTCAAGCGTAGGCTCAAAGATTGTCCCTTACATTTGATACTATTTGCATTATGTTTTTAGTTTTTCAGCAACTTTTTTCCTCCCCACACTTTCGTTTCGTTTCATTTACTACTCTTCGCTGGCTGCTTTGGGGGTGCGATTGGATTCTTTTTTGCACCCTTGGTGGTGAAAACACCACAGTATTATGGACTGTGGTGTGTCTCTATTTGACGCCAGGAGTGCAGACACAACCAGCCGTGTCTCCCTGATGAGTTCCGACCCAGCGGACGAAAGGCCTCAGAGCAGGCAATACAAATATATCTGCCTTCAAAAGGGATTGCGATGGTTCCCTTATGCAGCTAGTGAAGAGTTTTCATATCTGTAATATATTTTCTTAATTTCATGTTCCCAGTTTCTCCATCTTCAACCCCCCCCCCCCCCCCTCCTGCCTTAAGTCCAAATCTTTGCCAAGTCATTACTACGAAGACAGTTCAGTTGTTGGACTGCGCTTGTTTTTCTCCCACTATTAGATTGTTCATCTATATTTGTCTGACTTTATTCAAGTTTAAAAGGCTGTGCCAATCTTGAATAAAAGTTACTCTGTGTTAGGTTTTTTATGGGAGCAAAAAATACCCCACTTGTTTGCTGTTTATCGTTTACTGTTCCCTGCCTCATTTCATTTCCAATTTTGTTTGATTAAATTGAGGTTATTTGTATTTGTTTCTGTCCGTCTGTGTGTTTGTCTTTTGATCTCCCTTGCATCTTTGGGTGGATCCTCAAGCGTAGGCTCAAAGATTATCCCTTACATTTGATACTATTTGCATTATGTTTTTAGTTTTTCAGCAACTTTTTTCCTCCCCACATTTTCGTTTCGTTTCATTTACTACTCTTCGCTGGCTGCTTTGGGGGTGCGATTGGATTCTTTTTTTGCACGCTTGGTGGTGAAAACACCACAGTATTATGGACTGTGGTGTGTCTCTATTTGACGCCAGGAGTGCAGACACAACCAGCCGTGTCTCCCTGATGAGTTCCGACCCAGCGGACGAAAGGCCTCAGAGCAGGCAATACAAATATATCTGCCTTCAAAAGGGATTGCGATGGTTCCCTTATGCAGCTAGTGAAGAGTTTTCATATCTGTAATATATTTTCTTAATTTCATGTTCCCAGTTTCTCCATCTTCAAACTCCCCCCCCCCCCCCCCCCCTCCCGCCTTAAGTCCAAATCTTTGCCAAGTCATTACTACGAAGTCAGTTCAGTTGTTGGCCTGCGCTTGCTTTTTCCCCACTCTTAGATTGTTCTTCTATATTTGTCTGACTTTATTCAAGTTTAAAAGGCTGTGCCAGTCTTGAATAAAGGTTACTCTGTGTTAGGTTTTCTTATGGGAGCAATACCCCACTTTTTTACTGTTTATCAAAATGATATGTTCTGCATGAAGTTCAGGACATTGTCTAGACCTGACAGATAGGTCCCACGTGAGCTCCAGGACATTGTATGTGATATAAATATTGGGCCTTGAAACAACCAGAACCCCCTATCTCTCGCTTTATCTATCTATCTATCTATCTATCTATCTATCTATCTATCTGTCTGATATGAGGTCCAGAGCATTCTATGGAAGAAAAGCACAAGGCATTGTGTCATCCAGACATTGTACAGCCTTATCAGATCCTCACATGATCTGATGTGTTGGTTGATTGTTTGAGGCACATGTCCACTGGTGATAAGATCAGTGTATCTGATGTTTAGTATCTGGTGATAACTTAATGTCCATGACTATGATTCTTCTTTCTGGGTCTGCTATAAGGGTGCATGTTTTGTATATATACAGGGAGATGCAATGTACCAGTGAACGCAGGTCTTGTCGTTGTCATACGGTTCCAGACCTCTCTGGGTCTCTGGCACTTTCAGACTGGTCCTTGCTGGCTTGCTCTGTCCCTGGAGTGCTACAGCAGCGCCAACACAAACCTGTCCAGTGCGCCAAGACTAACCACGTCAGGTTACCATGGATACCCCTCACCACGGTAATTTGCTGCCAGAATGGTGGAAGAAAACTTTGTGTGGGGACAAATTACAACCCAGAAACGTGGCATTCGTTTGCTTCGGCCAGATTGTTCTGTGCCAGATCATTCAGTTATACCTTTCACAAAACTCCGTTGATTGCGACTTTAAGCAAAGCAGCAGCAAAATACGAAAAGTTCAGCGTGTTTAGGCATAGGGTCACTGATAAATGTACCAGTGGATGCTCATGTTATTGATGTTTATAGTCCAGCCAGTGCAATGGTCGTCTCTGGGATTGTTAAAAACCAAGCACGTATGTATGTATGTATGTATGTATGTATGTATGTATGTATGTATGTATGTATGTATGTTTGTCACATTAAGCACAAATGCATACACGCACTCAGCTCAGCATTCACTCTGTGCACACGCAGTCTCTCCAAACAACCAGAAGGCGCACTACAATAACTCTTCTTCTCCCCCTCCTCTCTAGGGAATAATTTATTAAACGATAATCAACTTTTTGAATAATAACAACACGTTTGTTTTTCCAATTTATAACTTCTGTTCCTCCACTCCAGTGGAGGTACAAACATTCCACAGATCCACTAGCTGGGACCAAATTTCATCTCATTATACAAAATACTTCACAAATACTTCTTTTAACGGTTTCTCCTCCTCACTGGAGAAACAATGTATGCATTTTCCAAAGAAGAATCACAAGATGGCTTAAAATATAGGAATATTATCTGAGTTACGACCCAGGGGGACAATTACAAATCATTGTGGGTCAACATGACAAACGCTTTAAGTTCTCTCACGACTGGTGCAGTCGTTGTCTTCTCCAGCTAGGTTCTCCAACTCTGGAGACAATTAGGTGCTGCCGCAGCACTGTCGCCCAAATACTTGTGCGACTGCCTCAGTCGCCTACCTCGTTACTGGTACTGCCACAGCACCAGGAAGGGCTGAAACACGAATGAAGTCCGTGTAAGTAATCTATTTCAAAATCTGAATAATGATAAATTCTTTTCCCTTTTTTCCTTTTCTTAACTCTCTCTCTTTTCTCTCCCCATCTGTCTATACCTCACCTGGTAATGGTAGATTGCAGGGAAAACTCGCTCTGCAAGCTCCAAACAACCTGTCTGGTCAGTGTCCCCAAGCCATCTCCTTCCTATACCTTATTTTTCCCTCCTGCGCTCTTCTTGAATACACATTCAGTGAGTACTCGTCTAACTCTACGCATTACCAGCCCTTGGTTACTTGACCAATGGACAACGTCCGTCCATTCAACCAATAATCACCCTACATCTATTTTACTGAACTGTTTTCATAGCCACCAGCGACACCGATCACACTGGTCAAGCCATACAAATGATCTTTTTTTTTACCTTTCCTCTTCCCTACCTAGGGAAATGCTTTATAACAAATAAGGACGTATGCGACGGAACGTCACATGTCGCCATGTGAGGCTACATCACATGACACCCCCCATCCCGGGGTGAAAAAAAAACTTTCGCCAAGAAAATTTTATTTGTTTAGATACATATACATATCTAGTTAATATAGAACTTCAGCCATCAATCATAAATTTTCCCTCCTACAAGAGTTTCCATTAATGCATAGAACTACCTTTATGAACATCGTAAAGATCCAAAATCTTAGCTTGAAATAAAAAAGTACAATCAGTTTTGTTTAGTTTTTAAAAACAAATTCATACTCCATCACCACAAATCACAAGTCACACATACACGAAGAACATATAATGATACTAATATTCCAAATGCCATTCATGTTTATATATACCAAAATGTAAACAGTTTTTTCTTGCCTGTTGTCACATAATCATATGTCCCAACATCCTCACAAAATGAGAATTTCCTCACGACTCACTTGATGAGAAAAATTTTCCAAGTGAAAAGTCTTTGTTCAAGCAAGAATATACAATACAGTAGTCCACTCGAAAGTTAAACACTTTTTGTTTTCATTCTTCATAATGGACCGACGTGAAAAAAACAACACTTGTAAGACATCAAATGAAGTATTCTGTACACATTCACAAAGTAGCATCCTACAATGAGCCACCAATGCCAATACATATGTACTTTTGGAAAAAGATCAATCACAACTACTTATTAATTCAGATTGACAGTAGCAGACATAACACTGCCAAAATGTCAATAAAGTCTTTCCACAATGAAAACAAACAGCAGAATAATAAAGTCTGTCCACAATGAAAACAAACAGCAGAAACAGTCTTTCCTTGTTTGCGCAGTTACAGCTGCACGAAGGATACTGTGCACTCACGCACGGGACAGAAAATCTGCCATGACATTCTGAGTTCCAGGTAATGGCTCAATGTCAAACTTGAACTCCTGCAATGACAAAGCCCATCTTAACAGCCTGCTATTTTTGGTCTTGGACGACTGCAAAAACGTCAATGGCCTGTGGTCTGTTTGTAACCGAAACTGTCTTCCAGTAAGGAATCTGGCAAATTTCTCACAAGCCCAAACAATGGCAAGACATTCCCTCTCAATTGTTGAGTATTTGACTTGTGTGTTAGAGAACTTTTTACTTGCATATTGCACAGGGTGTAACAATCCATTCTTTTCCTGCAACAGTACAGCTCCCATGCCTTTGGAGCTGGCATCAGTTCTCAAAACAAAATCCTCTGAAAGAGAGGGCAAAAGCAGCACAGGGAATGAATTGAGGGTGTCTTGAACACATTCCAGAGCTTTCTGGCACTCATCTGACCAGACGATACTTTCGTTTTTTTGTTCCTTTTGTTAAGTCACTCAAAGGGGCTGTCAAGGACGCAAAGTGCGTTACATACCTTCTGTAAGAGGACAACAATCCAAGGAGTGATCTTATCTGTTTCTTTGTAGTGGGTCTCTTCAAGGCCAAGATCTGTCCTACTTTCTTTTCCTCTGGTGCCATTTTCTCAACAGAAATGACACGACCCAAGAGTCTGGAATCCAACACGAATTTTGGACGGTCTAGCCGTCAGACCAAAATTCCGGAGTTTACAAAAAACAGCTCTCAAGTTTTCCTCCAGATCATTCCACGACTTTGCAGCAAGCAAAATGTCATCAAAAAAACTTACTGCTCCACACTCACGAAGTTTTAGTGCGTGCATCATTCTGACAAAAGAAGCTGGGGCGTTTTGTAATCCAAATGGCATTTTCATCCATTGAAACAGTCCAAAAGGTGTCTGAAAAGCTGTTTTTTCCTTGTCTGCTTCAGCCATCAGGATTTGCCAATATCCTTTAGTCAAATCTATTTTGAAAAAATATTTTCTTTCTGACAGTTGGCAAAGAAGTTCCTCAATGTCTGGGATAGGTTCTGCATCAAGCACAGTGATTTTGTTTAACTTCCTGTAATCGATGCAAAACCGCACCGAGCCATCAGGTTTGTCCACCAATACAACTGGTGAGCTGTATGGTGACGAGAACGGTTCAATAACTTTCAACCCGAGCATAACTTGAATCTCTCTCTCGACAACCTGTTTTTTTGCAAATGGGAGAGGGTATGGCTCGACTCGGACTGGGTTTTCCGTACTCAAGTGAATAGTATGGGGTTCAATTGCTGTCACTGTCCCTGGGGTATCAGTCAGAACATCCTGAAAGTCCTTCAAAATACCTTCCAATTGTTCTTTCTGAATCAAAGACAAATCATCACACACAACAACATCATGATAAGTTTCTCCCTTGACAGAAAGAGTGGGCAGAGGCACAGTATCATCTATACTGGTAGATGTTAACAATCCCACATTTGTTGTTTGCACAGTCTTTGCTCTGTCCATGTATGTGACATCAGGTTCAAAATCAGAATCAATGATTTCTGTAACAGCCACATCTGTTCCAGACATTGGACACATCCATTCAACTGACTCATTATTGGCAACATTTGTACGTTCAACATACTTTTTTAGCATGTTTACATGGAATACCTTTTCAGCATTTGCCATTTTCACTTTGTAGTTCACTCCAGAAAGTTTTTCAATGACATCAAAAGGACCTTTCCACATGACATGAAGTTTGTTGTGCTCGTCTGTCAGCAGGACAAGTACCTTGTCACCTACACTGAATGAACGTACCTTTGCTTTCCTGTCAGCAAAGTCCTTATACAAATCAGTTTTCCTGTCAGCTGACTGTTGGGCAAGTTCACATGCGTCTTTTATTCGGTTATGCAAATCATAGACGTAGTGGTAAACGTTCTTGTCTTCAGGTATGTCCGTCTTGTTCGTCCATTGTGTGACTAACAGATCCAAAGGACCCCATGGTGAGTGTCCAAAAAGCAGTTCAAAAGGCGAAAACCCCAAAGTTTCATTCGGCAGTTCCCTGTATGCAAACAGCAATGCAGGTATAAAACGATCCCATTCTTGGGGCTCCTGCCTTGTGACTTTTCTCAACATGGACTTTAATGTTCCGTTAAATCTTTCAACCATTCCATTGGACTGGGGATGGTATGGCGTGGTTGAAACAGAAGAGATCGACAACAGTCTGTATATTTCCATCATGAGTTCTGAAATGAACTGTGTCCCGCAATCTGACAGAATCTCCTCGGGAAGTCCTACTCTGGAAAAAAATAGAGAGCAGTGCCTCAGCGACAGATACAGTTTCAATTTTCTTCAGGGGAATTGCTTCGGGAAATCTTGTCGCCGTATCCACCAAAGTGAGGATATACTGATTCCCTGAGGAAGACGGTGAGAAAGGGCCGACAAGATCAATGGCCACCCTCTGAAAAGGAACCGAAATTAGGGGCATTTTGTGCAAAGGTGCACATGGGACGCGACCTTTTCGAGTTGTTTTTTGGCAAATGTCACAAGAGCGACAATACTGTGTAACTTCTCTTGTGACCCCTGGCCAAAAAAATGAATCCAGAACTCTTTTTAATGTTTGCTTGATGCCGCAATGACCTGCGAACAATGCATCATGGGCAGTATGTAATACCGTTTCCCTCAGTGGTTTGGGAACCACAAGCTGTCTGTTGTCTTGTCCAGGTACATGCCTGTAGAGGATGTCAGAGTCCAGTATGTACGTCGGCTTGTCCGTTGGTACGTCAGAGACAGTCTGCTTTGCAGAAGAAAGTACAGTCGTCAGTGTCTCGTTGCTTCTCTGCATGGTTTTCAAAACATCTGGCGTAACTTTTAGTTCATCCAGTTTTGTAACCTTGAGCGGTTTTGTTGGTTTTCCCTGCTCTGCAACTTTTGATCTCGTACTGATGAGACAAGGAACAAAAGATCCTCCAGCACCACCATGTACTGTCACAACACCTGGTAGATTTCCCAAAATCAAATCACAAACTGGATTCTCAATAACACAGGCGGTAAGAGACCCAGAGTAGTATGGTGTATCAACAGAAATTTTTGCAAGTGGAAAAGTTTCAATTTTGCCACCAAACGATCTGCATCTCTGAACACTGTCAAGATATTGGTCTGGTAGAACAAAACATTTCCTTACACAAGCTGTGGTGCAACCTGTATCTCGCAAAACAGAACCTTGTAAACCATTAATGGCACAATCCTCTAAAAGAAGATCATCAATGGACCGATCTGGTGCCAAAACAAGACCTTCTTCACATGTAGTGGAAACAAATCCAGTCTTTGCTCCACTTCCTTTGAAAGGACAGTCCCGTTTCAAATGGAATTTGCCCTCACAAAAATGGCAACGCATGGTTTGGTCGGCAGACAACTGGTTACGGTTAGTCTGTGAACCTCGACCTTGTCCACGAACTGGACCAAAGGGTCTGCGCGGTTGTTGTTCACCATGCCCTCGGAAAAGAAAAGGTCTTTCCGGTGGTGAGTATTGGTACTGACGGAAACGCCAGAACCGACATGGCCTTGACCACGGAAAGGTCGTTGTCTGTTGCCAAAAGACATGTAACCGTGAGGACCTTGGAATGAAGTGCGATTTCCTCATCTATAGTTTGCTTGTCCAGAATGCATTTGAAATGCCGCGTGAGACTCGAAAAGGGACGAATTTTCCTTGCGGGCAACACCTTTATCCGGGTGAGAAATACAGTACTGATCCGCCATCTGACACATTTTGTCAACGGTATCGAACTGTCTTTCCTTAAGAAAAGTGGCCAATCTGTGCTGACGCTTTGAAAAAGTTGCTCTCGAAGTAGCAAATCTCGCAGTGATTCTAAAGCCTTACTCGTCTTTGTTAGCTCTATCCATCTGTCTAAACAATGACTCATCAAAAAAAGACAGAAATGATTCTCCCTTGTCAGGACGAATCGATCGGAAACGCTCACAAAAACGGTCAGCTGAACACTGAAACTTCTTTAAGAGTTGTTCTTTTAATTGATCCCAAGTCAACCCTTCCTTTGCCGCGAGTGTGTGGTATAGTGCCAAAGCGCTCCCCTTAAACAGCAACGCAATAAACAACGTCCATTTCTCCTTCGGCCAACCACAAGAAGTAGCGTGGTTCTCGAACCGACAAAGAAAACTGTCAATGTCGTCGGTTTTTTCTTCGAACGGCGGTAATTTCGGAATGTATGTTGACTTCGGATGAAATGTACTCGCGGAAACGACCGGTGGAGGAGGTGGAGGTTCTCTCAATGCCTGTAATTTTTTAATTTCCACATCAGTCTCTCTAATTCAAGTTGTCTTAGTTTAAACTGCCGTTCCTTATCCTTATCCTTTAACTCTAGTTTTCTTTGCTTTTGTTCCATCTATTTCTGTAGATTTTTCTCTTCAAACGCTAATCTTTTTAGACTTTCTTGTCGTTCTTTATCTTTTTCTTGTCGTTCTTTATCTTTTTCTTCTAGTTGTTTCTGTTTTTCCTCTCTCTCTCTCTCTCTCTCTCTCTCTCTCTCTCTCTCTCTCTCTCTCTCTCTGTTTGCCCTATCCATACGTTGTTGGACATAGTTTGCCAATTTGTCACCTACAAAGCCTAAACGCTCGGCCTGTCGCACATATTCATCGAAATTTTCCATCATAAATAGTTGCCACAAACAAACAAGAAACAATGACTAAATATGACTAAAATAAGGCGATATGTGATGTTATATACGTTTCAAAAAAAAAAAACGACTTTGTTACAGTATGTACAAATAAAGAATTTAAATGCTGGTATAAACAGAAAAATAATAAAGGCTTACAAAAGAGAAACACTAATAAGAAGTGACAATGTGATCTTTCCAAAAGAGATTTTCACCAATATTCTTTCCTAAAGACAGCTAAAAAAAATCCAATACTAATAGCTCTTTTTTCCCAATGAAAAGAAAACAGATAAAATATAAAGTTTTTTCCCGGAAATAAATTCTTTATAATGTTTATGTTCTTAAATGTTCTTATCGTACTTGTTACTTTCTTACTTAGTTTCTTGGTACAACAAAATAGATGAGTTCACAAAACAAATGAATCGCCTTAAACAGTAAGTGAATACAAAGTTACAAAACAAATGAATCAACGAACAATTAAAAAGAGGGGGAGAAAACGTACACTAACGGAAATCCTACCTAACAGATGACAATGATGAAAAAAAAAACTAGATAGGCGCCTATTGAAGAGAAGGTTTGGAGATTTTTTTAAAGGGGGTGAAAATGAAATGAAAGAATAGACAGGTCCGGTATAGATAGGGAAAATCAGAAAAAGTGAAAGAAGCCCTCAGACAGCACCCTAATGGCAACTGTCTCCCGTAAAGCTGGAGACGGGGAAGTATTCAAATAATACACACAATATACTGAAACTCAATACCATAAACATTTAATCTAATAAATATACAATCAGAAAAACACACACAAAAAAACAACAACCCAAAAGATAATTAAAAAAAACAAATGTTTATTAGGAGTGAGCGGTAATCCACTCCACCACCTACACTAGTTGAGTGACGGAGGTGAAGTCGATCCCACACTCAGAGGGGTAAGGGGAAAAATCCAAATAAAACGATAGGAAAGATAAAGAATTAGATACTAATGAGAGAGGGAGGGACTATCGACTCCCCAACGCCATGCCCCCCTGCTAAATCAGAGCAGGAAGAGGTTGGGGCTATCAGTCCTGGGGAAGGGGACAAAACAGAATCTAATCTAAGGGAAGGACAACGACTCCTCAACGCCCTGCCCCCTTGCTGCCAGGTACGAGCAAGAGGAGGTTGAGGCTATCGGTCCCGAGGGGGGAAAAGGGTCAAAAGGAAATCCTACCAAAAAAGAAACAACCCTAACAGAGTAGAGCAACCAAAAGAAATCTCAAACACTCAAAAACACACATACAGAAACAAATGGAAAATACAAACTGTAAACAGTAATTACAACAATCAATTATACAAATCTTTTGTTTTTGCCAACAGTCAATTATACAAATCTTTTGTTTTTGCCAAATGAAATCTGTGCACAAATAGAAATCCTTTTCTTTCGTTGGAGGGGGTATAAAAAAAAAAAACCTAGTTCTTAGACCAAAGTCGGGGTCACCACTGTCACACTCAGCACAAATGCATACACGCACTCAGCTCAGCATTCACTCCGTGCACACGCAGTCTCTCCAAACAACCAGAAGGCGCACTACAATAACTCTTCTTCTCCCCCTCCTCTCTAGGGAATAATTTACTAAACGATAATCAACTTTTTGAATAACAACAACACGGTTGTTTTTCCACTTTATAACTTCTGTTCCTCCATTCCAGTGGAGGTACAAACATTCCACAGATCCACTAGCTGGGACCAAATTTCATCTCATTATACAAAATACTTCACAAATACTTCTTTTAACGGTTTCTCCTCCTCACTGGAGAAACAATGTATGCATTTTCCAAAGAAGAATCAAAAGAGGGCTTAAAATACAGGAATATTATTTGAGTTCCGACCCAGGGGGACAATTAAAAATCATTGTGGGTCACCATGACAAACGCTTTAAGTTCTCTCACGACTGGTGCAGTCGTTGTCTTCTCCAGCTAGGTTCTCCAACTCTGGAGACAATTAGGTGCTGCCGCAGCACTGTCGCCCAAATACTTGTGCGACTGCCTCAGTCGCCTACCTCGTTACTGGTACTGCCACAGCACCAGGAAGGGCTGAAACACGAATGAAGTCCGTGTAAGTAATCTATTTCAAAATCTGAATAATGATAAATTCTTTTCCCTTTTTTCCTTTTCTTAACTCTCTCTCTTTTCTCTCCCCATCTGTCTATACCTCACCTGGTAATGGTAGATTGCAGGGAAAACTCGCTCTGCAAGCTCCAAACAACCTGTCTGGTCAGTGTCCCCAAGCCATCTCCTTCCTATACCTTATTTTTCCCTCCTGCGCTCTTTTTGAGTACACATTCAGTGAGTACTCGTCTAACTCTACGCATTACCAGCCCTTGGTTACTTGACCAATGGACAACGTCCGTCCATTCAACCAATAATCACCCTACATCTATTTTACTGAACTGTTTTCATAACCACCAGCGACACCGATCACACTGGTCAGGCCATACAAATGATCTTTTCTTTTACCTTTCCTCTTCCCTACCTAGGGAAATGCTTTATAACAAATAAGGGCGTACGCGACGGAACGTCACATGTCGCCATCTGAGGCTACATCACATGACAATGTTAGTATCTGCATGAAGTTAGTGCTAAGTAGGCTTTTATCATGGATTGTTTTGACCGGAAGGCTGTCATCAAAACGGAAGGGCTCTATCCCAAGAAACGGCCTTCAAGAACACGTGTTCTGCTTAAAAACTGGAAATGAGAATTTCAAGCATGTATCAAGCCAGTTCTACACTACTGTCATTGACATCAAGGACGCCTATGGGAGCATTGATCACAGAGTGATGTTGGATGCGATGCAGAGCGCCGGCTACCCCCAGCACATCATTGACGTGATGGCGGATATCTACACAACTGTACATTCCAGGTGCAGACGGGAGACACGTCCACGCCCAGGATTACCAGGCATCGTGGCATTGTGCAAGGCTGCCCGTGGTCAGCTGTTGTGTTCATTCAGGCGTTGGACCCGTGGATTTGATGGATGGAGCAGCCGTTCACACCAGCTTCAATGCCTTCTCCATGTCAGGCATACATGGATGATGTGTGTGCCAGTGCTCGCTATGATGAGAACTTACAAGGAATGATAAATAAGACGGAAACCTTCCTGCATTACACCTTAATAGAAGTGAAACACAGAAAGTGTGCCACTGTTCATGGACAACGCACAGGAAACAACTGGGCTTCTACAGATGTGACTAAGAACGTCCACGTTACGTTGCAAGGTGAAGATACACCGATGTATGGAAAAGATGAGCCATACCAGTGTCTTGGATTTCAAACAAATCTGACTGGAACTTCTGAGAAAGAGCAGCTGGTGCAGGCAAGCGAGGAATTCAAAAGAATGCTAGAAACAATTTCGCGTTCACCTTTACCACTGTGCAAGAAAATTGGTGCTGTAAACGTCATGGCTTCTTCAAAATTGAACTTGTATTACAGCAATTCAAAATTCACAGAAAAACTCTTGAAGACTCTGGAAGATACGTTAGTTGATTTTGTTCGCGTTCATCTCAAACTGAACTCTTCTACCAATCAAGTGCAAATGTTCCTTCCCCAAAAACAAGGCAGCCTTGGTTTGTTGAAACCAAGTACCATGTACTACGCCAAACGCATCTCCTTCCTGATCTGAACAGTGATGACCAACATGTCAGAATGGTAGCGCACAACAGTTTCCATCTCCACATGGAAAAGAGAAAGGTGCCTCATGCAGATCCAGATGACAGCAATTTTGGAGGATATGCCACAGACACCAAAGGGAAGTTAAGGAAAGGCAGCAAGGTCAACTGGTCACGTTCTTCCTTCGTTGAGCTCCATGAGCTGTGTGTGCAGCTGGATCTTCAGCTGGAATTCGATGAAAACAGCGACAGTTTTGGAGTAGCACTCCCAGCTTCTGATGATGGGATAGTTCAAATTCGCTACAGTAATTCTAAACAATTATACAGCACAGTGAAAAGAATGGAAATGGGCAAAGATATCCACCATTTTTGGCAGATACAACAACAAGGGAGAATCACCCGGGATGCAATTCCAGATGCGGCAACGACCCACTCCATAGGACACCTCACCAACACCAACGTCAATGACCAAATAACCAGGTTCATCAGCAAGGGACGTCTACAGCTGCTGGAGACCAATGCAGTGAACAACATCTACTAGTCTATACTTATTGGAGAGAGTGTGCTTTGTCCGGGTTTCGTTTTGACACAAATTCCCATGCCTTGAATGGATCTCGTCGACTGAGAGGCCTTTACACACAAAGACACGACAGATGCTTTGAAATCATCAGAAATGAACTACAAAAATGCATTGTGGCGGATTTTGTGGATGTTTTTCAAAATAGGCCTGTCTCTATAAACGGTGTTGAAGATCTACCAAAGGCTGAAACCTGATTTATGCTTCATCGACCATGGAAACTCGGTGGCATTCGTCACTGAGGTTTCAAACCCATTTGACACATTCATACAAACATGCTATGAGAGCAATTTTCAAAAGTACTTGCCTCTTTGCTATGCTCTTAGTGATGAAGAAAGTGGTTGTTCTAGTAATAGGTTCACTAGGCATGGTTCATGAAAGAGTGGTTTCAGGACTTTCAATGTTAGGACTGCCCATAACCAAATGTAAACAAATCGCAAAGTACCTGAGCATGTCTGTCATGATTTTGTCTAGGCGTGTTTGGTTAAGGCGGAATCACCTCATGAACCAGCCTTGAAACTGACAGATGTTGACTTCCAAACTGTGCTTTAAATAGTATTAGATATAT
>CM065744.1:1201497-1258997 GCA_033310375.1 Conus canariensis | reverse complement strand
GCTGTATTGTATATAACTATGTTGAACTGTAAACAATAAACAAGTAGAGTAACTCTTGCTCCCATAAGGAAACCTAACTCAGAGTAACTTTTATTCAAGACTGGCACAGCCTTTTAAACTTGAATAAAGTCAGACAAATACAAAGATGAACAATCTGATAGTGGGGAAAAACAAGCGCAGGCCAACAACCCCTCCGTCATCACGGTAATGACTTGGCAAAGATTTGAACTTAAAGGGGGGGGGGGGGGATTGAAGATGAAGAAAATGGGAACATAAAATTAAGAAAATATATTATAAATATGAAAACTCTTCACTAGCTGCATGAGGGAACCATCATAATCCCTCTCGAAGGCAGATCTATTTGTATTGCCCGCACCTAGGCCTTTCGTCCGCTGGATCAGACTCATCAGGGAGACACGGCTGATCGTGTCTGTGCTCCTGGTGTCAAATAGAGACACACCACAGTCCATAATACTGTGGTGTTCTCAGCACCAAAGGTTAAAAAAAAGAATCCAACAGCACCCACAAAGCAGTCAGCGAAGGATAGTAAATGAAACAAAATGAAAGTGTGGGGAGGAATAAAGCTGCTGAAAAACTAAAGACATTATGCAAACAGTATAAAATGTAGGGGACAGTCTTTGAGCCTACGCCTGAGGATCCACCCAAGGATGTAAGGGAGATCAAAAGACGAACACAAAAACGGACAGAAACAAATAAGATAACCTCGGTTTAATTGAAATGAAATTGAACATGAAATGAGGCAGGGAACAGTAAACAATAAACAATAAACAAGTAGAGTGACTCCTGCTCCAATAAGGAAACCTAACTCAGAGTAACTTTTATTCAAGACTGGCACAGCCTTTTAAACTTGAATAAAGTCAGACAAATACAAAGACGAACAATCTAATAGTGGGGGAAAAACAAGTGCAGGCCAACAACCCCTCTGTCATCACAGAAATGATTGAACTTAAGGGGGGGGGGGGGGGGGTTGAAGATGAAGAAAATGGGAACATAAAATTAAGAAAATATATTTTAAATATGAAAACTCTTCACTAGCTGCATGAGGGAACCATCGTAATCCCTCTGGATCTGCCTTCGAGAGGGATTGTCAAGTCTGTGGTGAGAGACTAGATAGAATTTACATCTCACCAGTGTCTCCAATTGTAATGAAAGTTGTTTAACTGTGTCCATGCTAAGCCATAAAAGGATTGTATGATAAAGTTTATCCCTGTGTATAATGATCTTGAAAGGTGTTTACAGTGTTAAGGATAAAGCTAAAAGACACTGACTGGTGATTTGGAAAACGTTCTCCACACTGGACTGTATGTAGAAAATACATTGAGAGTGAGCGTAATGGTTATTCTTGTAATTTATCGATGTGTTTTGCGATACATCCTGAGATGATTGCTCCGTTTGCTGTGAGTTTTGTTCGTTAACCCCATAATCCGGTTACACTCTGTCTCTGTCTCTGTCTGTCTGTCTTTGTCTCTGTCTCTGTCTGTCTGCACTGTGAGTACTGTCTATACTCTCTGTCTGTCTGTCTGTCTGTCTGTCTGTCTGTCTCTCTCTCTCTCTCTCTCTCTGTCTGTCTCTCTCTCCTCCTCCTCTCTCTCTCCACAGACACACACACACACAGTATGTTCGTTTTTTTCTGGAAGTTTCTATGTACACAGTCCAGACATCCTGTTCACGAAGTCATGAGAGAGACTGAGTCCAACACCATCTGAGACTGACGTCTGCATTGGCTGTCTTGGAGGGAGAGAGATTTTCATTTATTGCTTGATCGATTAGTGGATTAATTGATCGATCGATTGATTGATTGACTTTAAATTCATGACAACATGTTCGCCAGCGCACGTGCCTTTATATGACCGACGAATGTGACGTACATACAGTTGTCTGTGGTGTAGACTTAATCCTCAGACCCTCAACCATGATAAATGAAGTGAACCACACCCCCTTCATCAGTTCTGTGATGTCCGTGAGCAGAGGGATGAGGAACGTGACAGACGGTGGGAACATCCCGTGGTGGCAGCACAAGGACTGGCTGGAGACATACCAACCTTTCGTGAAAGTCGCCAACATGATCTTCGTATATAGCTTGCCTGTCGTGCTCGTACTCGGAGTCTTCGGGAATTTCCTGATTATCGTCATCATGTTTCGCCTTCCTGAAGCCAGTCTGGGAATCTGGTTCCACTGTCTGGCATGGTGTGACCAGCTGGCGTTACTGACCAATGCCCTGTACGAGTGGCTCTACGAGGCCTTTGAGGTGCCCTATTTTGACAGCCTGGGGTCCTGGCCTTGCAAGGTGGAGAGGGTGGTCACCTACGCCGTGCCCGTCGTGTCGTCCTGGTCACTGGTGGCGCTGACCATGCTGAGAGCGGCGTCTGTGCTGTGGCCACACCGTATCGGCGCTGTGTGGAGCAAAAGGCAGTCCAAAATTGCTGTGGTGGTGCTGATTGTGGTCGTCCTCCTGATCCACGCTCACTTTTTCTACGGGATTGATTACGACGAGGACCTGTGTAGCACAACATTGACTAAGTGTTGTGTCAGCGCCGTGTCCAAGACGTACGAATGGTTTTTCCTTTCGGTGTGGTCCTGGGTCGCTCTGCTTCAATTCTCTTTCCTTCCTTTCGTGTTTCTAGTGATCAGCAACAGCGTTCTTCTCTGGAAGCTGGTGGGGTCTGTCAGAGCCAACAGACAGCTGTCTGTGCAACAGAGCACTCAGGACTCCAGGCAGCAGAAGGTGTCGTCACTGTCTGTGACCCTGCTGACCGTCAGTGCCGCCTTCCTTCTCCTCACCACGCCAGTCTCCGTCTACTTCGTCCTGTATCCCTACATCCTGGTGATGCCAGACCCGGTGGTTCATGGACAGTTTTTCATTCTCTACTCCATCAGCACTACCCTGTGGTACGCCAACAGTGCCATCAACTTCTACCTATATTGTCTGACTGGCAGCAAGTTCAGAGCAGAGTTCTGGAATGTGGTGACAGAATATTTCAGCCTGTGTGGAAACAAACAGAGAGTGAAGACTGAGCCCAGGTCCATCCCACCATCAATGACGTCGTTATCTCCTGCTGGTGTAGGTGTCGACGTCAGGAATGGAAAACGTAAGAATGGAGCTGTCACTGTCACCGATCGGCGGTACTAAACCAGTATGTCCATGTGGTTAGAGTGGTGAGGATTCAAGATATAGAGCGTGCATGTATGCGTGCTTGTGTGTGTGCTTGTGTGTGTGTGTGTGTGTGTGTGTGTGTGTGTGTGTGTGTGTGTGTGTGTGTGTGTGTGTGTGTGTGTGTGCACGCGCGCGCGCGCGCAGGGTAAGACTGGGGTTTAGTTAGCTGGGGTTAGGCTAAGTTCCTCAGGGTTAGGTAGTAAGGTTAGGCTAGGTAGGGGGGCAGGTGAAGTAGGACATACAGTATTTTTGCCTTCCAGTCTTCATTTGTTGAGGGAGTGGTAGGAGGAAGTTGGTTTCGTTCCCGACTGTTACCCTTTTATTACTTTGGTTCTACACCAGAGAAGGCGGGGCAGGATATCGGCTGTTGTGTTGTCACGTCTGTGAGTTGTGGTAAATTGTCGTGTTGTTGCACGAGCAACAACTAGTCCGTTGGTCAGGTGTGTCAGCTCTGCGGAGGGATACACTTCTCTGACCAATCGTTGTTTTGTGTGATGAGTAGAGTTCGCTTGATTCCGACCAGGGCGGAATGCGTGGGGTAGCTTCACTTCGGTCCCTGGTGTTCGTCGGAGTGGACGTACTCCTTGTAGGTGCGGCGGCAGCGCCGTTAGTTTTGAAGAGTGACTTCGAGTCATAGTTAGTGCCAGGTCCTCGTCGGGTTTGGGTGCCCTTGGCCTGTGTCGTCCTTGTCGGTGTCGTCCTTGTTGGCAGCCACTGTCAGCCAGTTGCAGAACTGGTGTGGTTGATCGTCTGTATGTCCAGGTTGGTGATCTGTTAGGTTCGTTGTGTTGTAGTTCGTCGTGTTGTCTTGTATTATGGCGAGTTGTACTGTAGTTGTCTCATGTTGCGATTAGTTGTATTATGTTCGTTGCGTATACTGGTTGTCTGGTATGATGTCGTCTTGGTTCCGTGATTGAAATTTGTTGTCAGCCGGTTTGAGTTGTCACTCTTTCCTGTATATTTTTGTAAGTTATGTACATAGTGGTTCCTGAGATCGATTTTCTCAGGACAGTTTGGCTAGACAATGTGGGTTCAATATAATGACCGTTGATGGACAGTGATGTAGATATTGTTTGTGGTTAGTTCATGGTAATGTCAGTGGGTTTAATAAGAGGGTAGTACGAGGTTGCATTTGGTTGAGGATCATAATATGAGTCAGGTGCAGATGTGTCTGCGTGAATCATAGAGGGGTTTGATGATTGTGCTCAATCTCAATTGTAAATAGTAGTAGTTCGTTGAAATTGATTTACGATTTCGCAGTTGACCTGCACAGCATTGGAATCGGTTAACTGTGTAGTAAGGCCAAGGCCAATTTGTGGTCGAGTGGTTTATACTGGGGTACGGTCGTAACCATTCAACTTATATTGGTGTCTTTTCACTTTCGTTACGAGTCAGGGTTCTCGACGCGGGTGTCGTGCGCGTGCGGACTGTATCTGTGACGTTCGCATTTGGTACAGGATAGTGAGTCCATAGGGTAGAAGTTTTTGTAATACAAGTGACAGTCGTCACACATGCAGGAATGTATGTGTTTGTGACAGAATAGGGTCGGAGAAAGATGTCTTAGGTTGTGGGGAGACAGTCCCATTATGAAATTTAGTAGTCGGAAAGAAGGGGAAGGTAAAGTTTAAGGCGAGTAGCTTAGCAGTCGATAGGATAAAAACGGATGATGTGCAGCATGTAATATTGTATGAAGTGTGGTTGTGTTGGCATAACAAGGATTAACCACTAGGTTATCTGACAAGAGATGACCTGAGAGTGAGGTGCTGGATGGAAGTTTTGGCGAACAAATCATGTTGTTTTTGATATATGATTATAATTGACAGTGCAAAGAGGGGTAATAATGTGAAGGATTGTGGCTGCGAGCCGATTCTCTTGTGTGAACATGCTGGAACTGTGAACCGCTAAAATTGATGTTTTTTTTTTGTTTTGTTTTTTTTTTCTCTGAGAGATGTGTATTACTACTGGTTATTGTGTGGAGACATTTCCTTGTGAAATTGGCCATTTCCTAGATTATTTAGTATGTCCTAAGGGGGTCCAATGGAGTCCGTGTTGGATCGCTTAGATTGGTTTATTTCTCCGAGAATTGGGTGTGATTCATAATTTCATATGTAATAACGTGGATTGGCTCAGGGAGAGAATATTGTTTACCGCTGTTGTAAGGGTTGGCAGGAAATGGGTCTGATAACCCCAAAGTGAGTAATGGGTTGGGGATGTATTCGAAATTCAAGGGGTCACTCTCATGCCCGAGTGGGAAGTAGGCAAGGGAGATGGAGAGTTAAAGCTTTACCAAGTAGCCTATGTGCCTTGATGACTCGGGTAGTAGCAACATTACAGTAGGGGCCTACAGTTGTGTCAGCAGGTATCCTGTTCCGTCCTGAGGCTGGGGCCAGATCACCGCAGTCTACTGCCGCGTGCCGGCAGTTGAGCGGCGCTTTCCAGTGCCTGTTGTTTTTCCGGGAGAAGGAGACCACCCAGGCCGTCTGCCTTCTGTGGGGCAGCTCTCCTCCAGCTACCGGTGCTCTTCCGGGAGTTCTCCGGCACTGGTTCCTCGTCCCTGTTTAGGCGTCCTGTGAGAGGGCGCTGCACCAGGCCTTTTCCACCCTTGGTGTCCGGCGGGGCCTTCAGAGGAGGAGGCGTCCTACGAGCCCCGGACCCGTCGAGAGGGCGTCTGGTGTGTGTGCGTTGGGTGTCGTGCCCATCGCGGGGAGGAGTCAGACTGCGGGAGGCCACGGTCAGCGCCGGGGTGCAGAGTCTTCGGGGAGGGTGTCGGCCCGCGGAGGAGCCACGGACAGCGCCGGGGTGCAGAGTCTTCCGGGGAGGTGTCAGCCCGCGGAGGAGCCACGGTCAGCGCCGAGGACTGGAGCTTTCCGGCCGGGATGGGTTGTCCCATGTTTGTGATAGAAGGGGTGTAGCGTTAGGCAGTAGGGTTAGGGGTGTTAGCTACTGCCTCCTTTTAGGACGTAGTGGCCGGCACAGTGTAGGGTACTTGTCGTTGCCTCCCTTAGGGACGCAGCGACCAGTTTGGTAGTGGTCCCGGGTTAAAAGAGAAGGGTGAGTCCCGGGGAGAGGTGTGGGTGGTAGCAGTAGTTAAGAGATTAGAGTCCCTTTGGTAAATCCTTGTCCCTAGTAGTTAGTCACCACGTGTGCGGGCTATCACTGTGTCCCCAGGTCACAGTGATATACTGTAACTGGTGTTTTAGGTTAGGTTAGGGTCTTCCAGGTCATTACAGTAGAGTAGGGTGAGTCAGCGGGAATTGGATACTTGTGTGCAGTTGTGGATGTGCGTGAGTGGTGGCGCCATGGAGTGTGTGTGAAATAAAGAAGCGTGCGTGATTGTAAAACTGTGTTAGTGTGTTGTGTTGTCTGACCTAGTGTGTGATAGGCGTGGGTAAGGGTGGTAGGGCCGTCCGGCTTAGCGACCGTGACAGTCACTGACAGTGACTTCTAGCATTACGTCATCGAGTGCTGTTGTGGTTATTGTCCCAATAAGTCAAAATGAGATAACTTTGTCAGTGACGTTCATTTTAAGCATGATGCCAGCTTGCGGTCATGTAGTCATGGACACAATGAACAGGTACTGATAGGAATGGTGTCATTAATGTCAGTACTTTCGACGACACTTAACATTAAAACGGCAGGAATAGAAATGTCACTGATTGTAACGGTGAGTATGACGTCATAGGGATGAGTGTAATGATTGAGTTGAAGACAGGAATGGACAGGAACAGTGTTGTCAGCGATAGTGTAGTTTAACATGACGTCATTCAATGTTGGTTTAGTCACTGACTAATGAATGGAAACGACAACAATATCCCACATCTCCTGCATACGCCTGACATTCAGAAGCTGTATGAGTGCGTGTAACTCTGCCCCTCCCCAACTCTCTCTCTCTCTGTCTGTCTGTCTGTCTGTCTGTCTGTCTGTCTGTCTCTGTCTGTCTCTCTCTCATATACATACACCCAAGCACGTGCCCGCACACACAAACAAGCGAGGTGTGCACACATGCAGGCAGACACAGAAACACACACAGACACACACACACAGACACACACACACACACACACACACACACACACACACACACACACACACACACAAACTTGATCTTCCAATTAATATGGCCCCCAGTCTAAGGTACTATCATTGGTAAAACGACCAGTTTTTTTTTTTAATTTCTGATTGTGCCAGGTCTCTGAAAAAAAAAAAAAAAAAAAAAAAACCACCAAGACATAGTGTATGTATGTAAATAATTGATTTAATCCTTCAGTTGTATATTGAAGCCTCTATTGAGCTTGGATGGTTTTCTTATTCATGATGTTTTTTTCTAATTTGAGCACTAGGAAGTTGGGATATGCACACACACACACACACACACACACACACACACACACACACACACACACACACACACATCCTAGCTCAACCATGCCTTCAATCAACAACCTGGGAGCCATAACAACCAGAATACCAAGTGGTAAAATATCTACAATGAATTCTTCTTCCCACAGATAATTGCACATTTTTTCCATATTAGCTGAGAGAGAGAGAGAGAGAGAGAGAGAGAGAGACAGAGACAGAGACAGAGAGACAGAGACAGAAAGAGACAGAAAGGGACAGAGGCAGAGAGATAGAAAGAGAGAGAGACAGAGAGACAGAGAAAGTGAGAGAGAGACACAGAGAGAGAGAGAGAGAGACAGAGAGAGAGAGAGAGAGAAAGAGAGACAGACAGACAGACAGACAGACAGACAGACAGACAGACTGTGACGAGGCACTTGACAAGTCCAGCCGATCGGTCCCAAGCAGCCACCTCTTGCACAAATTGTACAAACACAGGCGCCATTCTCCCCCTCTCCTTTCTTGTTCCTATCTGTCTCACACATGGCAGTATAGAATTCTAATCTATGCCACCCCACCCCCCTTCTCTCCTTCCCTGATGTAGCGAGTCAAGACAAAAAGTTTACTTCACGTCACGACTACGTCGCCATTCTCTCCCCACCTTCTTTCCCTACTGCCCTCTCCCCCCTCACTCCCTAATGTGGCAGCGTGACACAGTGAAAAATGTATCTCGCATTGCAACAGTGTTGCCCGTTTCTCTCCCTTCCACATTTTCATCCCCTCTCTCGTAGCTCGTGTGCAGAGATCGTCTGGGGTTGACACAAAGGACCAGACAAACCTAATTCCTTCTCCTTGCTCCCCTCTCCCTCCCTCCCTCCCCCCCCCCCTCCCAGAGTATTCACCTGCCCACATGCGGACGGTCACACACTGCTGGGGAATGATGCAATCATGTTATCCCAAGCATGGTCAGATTAAAGTTCGTTCTACAGATGCATGCATGAATGATCATATGTTGATTTTGATCCTGCGCAAATGTAGTTTCCATTGTTTGCAATTGGTCCAATCCATGATCGGGGGTGGGAGCTGACAGACAATTCCCCTCCCTCTCATTGCCTTGAGTGACTCCCTCTCTCAAGGGAATAATCTAGAATACACAATTTAGCGTTAAAGACTGGGACACTGAGCTCTTCCCCTTCACTGATTCCTCAAGACCAGCTGTAGATCAGAACTAAGTAACAAGACAGACGCCAGGGGTAAACCAGAGAGGAGGCACGGTTGTCTCTTCCACTCTAACCCAGTCTGAGTTACTGATTCTCCCAGAAATGTAAGTTGAAACTATGTTTTACCTTTTGAATCTATGCATTGATTACATGTATGCCGTGGAGTTTAACAGTTTAATTTTGTGCTAATACTTGACAACATTTATCAAAAGATGAATGATTGTTCTGTGTAGTAGTTTGCTTGCCGTCATGTGGTAAAATCTATCACCATGTGGTTATGATTCTTTGTTAACAATCTGACCCCTATATTTTGTGTACTTTTGCCAGTTTGCAATTCTATCGTTTAAGATGATAACTGAATGATAAACTTTGATAAGAAAAAACAACATACCTGTACTAGGTGAAAACTGCTAAGTGGATTTATGAATAATGGTGATTGTTAGAATGCTTTGTAGTGTATGACTTTAAGTCTACACTACATGCGTACTTGGGCTAAGTGTGTTCCAGGTTAATGTAATTTAACTCATAGGAAACATTGAAGAGTTATTTGACTGAAATTGTTTAGCAATGTATTACTGTTTTCCTACCTTTTGTAAACTCCACTCAACCTCTAAACAGAAGTGGAGATTGATAATTATAGCAAAACCATTATACTCAACAAATCCTTTGTTGGCTGAGTTCTCGCACCTCTTCTGAAAGATAGAGGGCAAATGTGTGAACTCGACATGCCAGAGTTTCTGCCACTTAACTACAGAACAAAGATGGGATGTCTGAAGACTCATCTGAATGAGCAGCAGCGCACTGCATCAGCAGATAAGACGTCGGAAGACCAAGGCCAGGATTTAAACCACAGTGCCAAGGACATCCACGCTGTTGGTTCGGATGAGGAATTTGCACAGGCCCTCGATGCCAGGCGCCTGAAACTCAACCTGCCACGAGCAAACGAAACTGAAGATTGGGAGAAACTGGATGCAAAAATCGTCCAAAGACTCGATGCACTGATAGGGAAAAGCACCCTGGAACACAAACTAGCCACATATGGGGACATTGTGTATGCCACATGTAGAGACGCCTATGGAGCAAAACTACCCAAAGAGAAAACACCTCCAAAGAAATCCAGACGCCAAGAAAAGATGGACAAGATCAGGGTCCAAAAGAAAAACCTCAAGATGCAAATGAAGACCGCACTGCCAGCTGAAAAACAAGGCTTGGAAAAACTGTGGAAAGACCTGAAAGAAAAACACAGTGCCCTCAGCAAAGCGGAATCTGCGAGGAAGAGGAAGAGCAAAAAGAAGAAGACACAAGAGCGCTTCTTCAGAGATCCCTTCCAGTTTGCCAGAACACTGTTTGAGCAGCCAAAATCTGGGACCCTAAGTGTGGACAAAGGAGTTCTTGAGCAGCATCTGAGGAAAACATACTCTGACCCACAGAGCAAAGCACCACTCGACATTCAAGGTCTGGTGTGGCCAACCAACCCTGAGGAACAGTTCAATGGCAAGCCTCCAACGTTGGCGGAAATCAAGAAGGTGGTCGACAAAGCCAGAGCCAAATCATCACCAGGGCCAAACGGAATACCTTACCAGCTTTACAAGAAATGTCCCAAGGTGCTGGAGTGGCTCCACAGGCTGCTGCGATCGGCTTGGAGAAACCAGAAGATCAGCGGCCAGTGGATGACGGCAGATGGTGTGTACATCCCCAAAGAGCAAAACTCAAGTGACATCAGCCAGTTCAGGCCAATATCACTACTGAACGTCGAAGGGAAAATCTTCTTCTCTGTCATGGCAGCAAGGCTGACCAAGTACCTGATGGAAAACAAGTACTTGGATGTGTCAGTCCAGAAAGGTGGCATCCCAGGCGTGGCTGGCTGTGTAGAACACGCCACAATGATCTGGGACGCAATCCAAAAAGCAAAAACAGAAAAGAGAGACCTGGACGTAGTATGGCTTGATCTGGCAAACGCATATGGATCTGTGCCCCATGAGATGATACAGTTGGCTCTTGAGATGTACCATGTGCCAAAGAACATCCGCGACATGCTCAAGAAGTACTTCAATGGCTTCTCAATGCGGTTCTCTACCAAGGAGTACACAACAGACTGGATCAACTTGGAAGTGGGTATTGCAATGGGCTGTGCAATTTCCCCAATACTGTTCGTGCTGGCAATGGAACTCATCTTGAAAGCAGCAACAAACAACGCGAGACAAACAGACCTTGGCGATGGATACAAGATGCCTCCTCTCAAGGCCTTCATGGATGACACTACAGTGATTTCATCCAGAGAAGACGAGACACGTCATGTGCTGGAGAGGCTGGACGACATAGTTGCCTCATCCAGAATGAAGTTCAAGCCAAAGAAATCACGGAGTCTCTCACTGAGGAAAGGAAAAGTGGCCGGATCTGTGGTCTTCAGTGTTGCCAACCAGGCCATTCCAACAGTCACAGAAGAACCAGTCAAGAGCCTTGGAAGATGGTATGATGATACGCTGAAAGACACACAAAGAGCAAAAGAAACCAAGCAGATGGCGGAGGAAGGCTTGGAGACCATTGACCAGTGTGGGCTCCCTGGCAAATACAAGGTCTGGTGTCTGCAGTTCATGCTGATACCAAAGCTGCTATGGCCTCTGATGATATACGACATCTGCACCAGCATAGTGGAGGCAATGGAAGCCAAAATCAACAAGTTCACAAGGAAATGGCTTGGTGTCCCACCCTGTCTGACTGACATAGCGCTGTACTGTCGCCAAGCAAAGCTGAAACTACCACTGAAATCCATCCTGGAGGAATACAAAGCAGGGAAGATCAGACTTCAAAGCATGCTGGAGGACTCAGGAGACAAGGTGGTAGAAGCAATCAAGCCCCAGCTGAAGACAGGCAGAAAATGGAAAGTTCAAGAGGCGATGGATTCTGCAAAAGAAAGTCTCAAGATCAGAGAAATAACAGGACACACACAGACCAACAGACAAGGACTGGGGGTGACCAAAACTGAATGGTGGTCAAAGGCCAAAGGAAAAGCCAAAAGAGACATGATGATTCAGGAGATGAGAAAAGAAGAAGACCAAAAAAGACTCCAAAAAGCAGTCCAGCAGAGCCAGCAAGGGCAATGGACAACGTGGGAGAATGCACTCCAAAGAAGTCTCACTTGGAATGACATTTGGCACATGGCCCCTCTCAGGATCAGCTTCATTCTCAGATCTGCATATGACCTTCTGCCCTCAAATGCAAACCTGGTGAAGTGGGGGAAAACAGACGATCCTGCATGCCCCCTCTGCCATGAAAAACAAACAGTGGAGCATGTCCTAAGCTCATGTAAAGTAGCCCTGGCTCAAGGAAGGTACACATGGAGGCACAACCAAGTGCTCAAAGAGATTGTACAAGTAGTCTGGGCCACAAAAGGGAAAATCAGGACTCCAAAAGCACCCGCAACATTCTTCACGGCAGGAGGCAGCAAATCATGGCCAAGAACAACAGTACCACTCGAAACATGCAGGCAGAGTCTGCTGGATGGGGCAGATGACTGGGAGTGCACTGCAGACCTCCCAGAATGGAAGAGTCACCCAGAGATCATCAGCAAGAGTGGCATGAGACCAGACATAGTAGTCCACTCTAAGTCAACCAAGCAGCTGATCATGATCGAGCTCACGGTGCCATATGAGAACAGAATGGAGGCAGCTCAAATCTACAAGACTGAAAAGTATGCTGATCTGGCAAACAGCCTAAGGAGAGAAGGCTATCAGGTCAAAGTCCTCACTGCAGAAATTGGAGCTAGGGGGTTTGTAGGAACGTCTGCATACAGCCTCATGAAACAGCTCTCAGTTGCAGGGAAGGAAAAAACCAGAGCCCTGAAAGCAATGGCAGAAGCGGCAGAGGGGTGTTCAAGCTGGATCTGGTCAAGGAGAAACAAAAGTGAACTTCATAAGGCTTAATTTCCCTACAAATATCAGGTGTCCCTGTGGCTCAGTGGTTAAAGCGCGAGTCATTAAGTGGAAAATGAGCATGTCCAGAGGGTCATGGGTTCGAATCCCAGCCATGGCTCGTCCCAAGATGGGAAAAAAAAGGGGCAGCAGAGGGACATCCGGAGTCATGAACCGGGTGTGGCCCAACCCCCCTAGAGTGTCAGGAGATAAGGGCCGAAACACTTCCTTGAAGGGGGCTTCTCTTCTGAGGACTCTCTGCTGCCACGCTCTCCACGAGTTTCTTTCTGCAGACCAGGTTCTCTTTATCGCAGACCTGGGACTGTAGCTACGCTACAAACCATGGCTACACTACATACACTGGGCAAGACAGGTTTTGAAGACACACCATTGCCCAGCACTACAGCAACAGGTCTACACAGCAGGATCAGTCACCTGCCACAAGAGAGAGATGAACTATCCTCTCTGACTCTAGTTAAGTCCCATTATTCCAAGTGGACTTCAATTCAATTCAATTCGTCCAAAGGTTCCCCTCACTTAATGATGAAACCATGATAACATATCTATTGTTATGAACTTTAACTACTGCACTGGGTGTAAGCAAGTGAAGTTGATGTGTAAAAGACCACGTAATTAAAGTTACATTGACATGTCCACTGGTTACAAACTTTAACACTACTTCTAGTGTGTAAGCAAGTGAAGTTGATGTGTAGAAATGCATTTAACTTGTATCAAGTCTTTGTTGTTCAACCAGCACTAACTGTTTGAACTTCTCTCTGATTCTTTATTTCAGAACTACAAGTATTCTTAAGAGTACAAGCCTAAGGAAACTTCTCCCTGAGCCACTTTTCAGTATTTTAACAGTCCCGGGATACATACATTTCTTTTGATGACTAGTACCAGAAAGTGGCTCCTTCCACCACTAGTAAGAGAGAGGGTGGAGGTGAAATTTTAACATAATTCTCATAGAGAAAATATTCCAAGTCCTTCCCCTAGAAGACCCACCAATCCACTCCCAACTCTCGTCACACAGACAGACAGACAGGCGACACAGAGACAGACAGACACATGCAGAGAGAGAGAGAGAGAGAGAGAGAGAGAGAGAGAGAGAGAGAGAGTAAATGGAACGGTTGAGGAGAGAGAGAGAGAGAGAGAGAGAGAGAGAGAGAGAGAGAGAGAGAGAGAGAGGAAATAGAACCATTTACAATAGAGGTGAATAAATGAGAAAGGAATGGTGAGAGAAAGAGAGGGAAAGAGAGACAGAGAAAGGAAAAGAGAAGGAGGGAGGGAAAAGATCAAATGGACAAATCTAAAATAAACAAACATCTCCAAGGAAAAATACAGCAAAAAGGGTTAAGTGAATATTGCAACGCTATCTATCCTATGCTGGCACAAAGTGACGTAAACTCCGCACATTGTGTACATCAGTGGAAGTCCTTGGTGAACCGCACTCGCCAAGAAAGATACCATCATCGTAAGTGATGATGATGATGATGACGATGATGATGATGATGAGGAGGAGGAGGATGTTGATGATGATAATGACGACGACGATGATGACTAAGATGGTAATATTAATGAACACAACAACAAAAGCAACAACCAGGTGCCGTGGCGAAGTGGTTAACGTCGCGGACTCCCGGCTGGGAGGTCGTGGGTTCGAATCCCATCAGAGTCATGTGGGTTTTTCTGCCCTGACCAGCTCCTACCCAGAGTTGAGTTTGCTGCGGACTCAGTTGGGAAGACTGGGACCACACAGTCGAGTTTCATCCACTTAATGGATGCGTTTCTGAGAGTGTTGCTCAAATTTCCTGACCAACACTGCAGGTGCCTGTATCTCTCGGGCCTGGTTGACACCGGGATATATTATGAAAGGAAGCGTAGAGAACAGCCCTGTCATGTAGTCTCAGACCCAAATGGAAATCCGTAGCATCATCTTAATCATCCTCATTCTCATCGATCAGCATAAAAAAAGTCTCAAATTCTGTGGCCCTTCATGCCCTGCTCTAATGGTGACCTCAATTTCGATGTCTTCTCCAAGCTTGTGGTCTTGGTTTGGTTCCGTCGGGGTCACCGGTATCGGCGAGTCCTTGGGGGCTGTCGTTTGATGGACGTGGTGGCGCCCTCCGGAGGGACAGCTCACTCACGCCGGCTCCACGACTAAGAAATTATTGTCGTCAGTAGGGGGCTTAGTAGGTGGTGTCCTGCGTATGTTAGATCAGAACAGGCGCCACTGAACACCACCGAAGTGACTCGGCAGCAGTGCAGTGTCTCCTCCGGTGGGTTGCCTCTTGACAACTTGACATTGACTGCTCCCTGTGGATTGCCGGTGCCGGGGCTGCGGCAGGGCCGACCGGGCTGTGGCTGTGGACGGGTGTTGGAATGAGCGGCGTGGGTGCACTGCCTCTGAGGTGGCGCAGAGGTTGGGACAGCAAAAAAACAAAACAACAACAACAGCAACAACAGCACCATCATCATCATCACCATCATCATCATCGTCAACAACAACAACAATAATGATGATAATGATAACAACAACAACAGCAACAACAATATAAAGAAAAATAATAATAATGATAATACTAGTGATAATAATAATAATAATAATGATAATGATGATAATAACAACAATAATAATAATGATAATAATAATAATAACAATAACAATTCATCTCTCACCATTACACTGTTCTTTCAAAACCATACGAAAAATAATATCTACAAGTCTGTATCACTGCCTTGTGTTTTTCACAACCTGCCTCCAACACTGCACAAGACATGAAACTAAAATTGACCCCTCTCCCCCCCCTCCCCCCCCCCCTTCCACCTTCTATACAATATCAAACAATACGCTACATGCAGAACATCACAATGCAGTACAAGGCTGTGTTTCTAATGCTATAGAATGCGACAACATACAAAACGTACAATGCGACAACATACAAAACGTACAATGCGACAACATACAAAACGTACAATGCGACAACATACAAAACGAAGTGATACAATACAATGCAATCGTCGCAATGAAATGTAATACAAGACAACACCAAATACAATGCGATCAAAGGCAATAGAATGCAATAAATACAAGACTACAATGCAATGTAAGATAACCCAATACAATACTTTGTAATCAGCACAACTCACCGCAAAACAAAGAAATCAATACAATACTTTATAATACAGTACAACCCAAAATAAAACAAAGAAATCAATACGATACTTTATAATGCAGTACAACTCAACACAAAACAAAGAAATCAATACCAATTTACCATGACGCTGAGCTGACAGTACGACAGTGGTTACCAAGACAACCATTGTCATCACTGTGAGCGCTCTCTGCAGGTCCATTACTATTTCCTGACGACCGATAACTCCTCCTTTTTCTGATATAAAAGTCCGTGAACTGACGTCTATCACTATTCTCAGTGTGGCCTTCCAAATCCGATGAAACAAAACAGGCACAGGTAAGATAACATAAAGATCCAAGCACAACTTGAGCAGCAATTTTTTTTTTCTAGTAAAGCAATTGCCAAACAAGTCGACACAAGCAGATGAAGAATACTCCACAGTAAGTATGGGAGACCATCTGGGGCAAGGATGGGGAGAGAGAAAGGGAGGGAAGAGGAGGAGAGTGGGAGAGGAGGGGGGTTGGCGCTGGGAGGCACACTACTGATAAATCCACAGACATAGCATAACCCTGAATCCCTAACGCGCATCATCAGGGGTCCAGTCTCTCTGCTTACCATAAAAATGAGACGGCTGTAATGACCGACTCATATTACCACAGGCCCAGTATCTCCATCCATTAAAAAAAATGACACGACTGTAACGTGGTAGTTTTGTAATTGAACTGAGAGAGAGAGAGAGAGAGAGAGAGAGAGAGAGAGAGAGAGAGAGAGAGAGAGAGAGAGAGAGTATTTTGCCAAGTCTGTACTGGGCAGACCCACACCTATCTGAAGTCTGGAACCGGTGATGAAACATCCAAGCTGACGTTGAACACACGTACACACACACACAGATTACAAAGCAGAGAGGGGCTGGAAGGGGGGGGGGGCGTACGTACACACACAGAGATTACAAAGCAGAGAGGGGCTGGAAGGGGAGGGGGCTGGGGAAGGAGGGGGGGGGACGTAGAGAGATTACACAGAGAGATTACAAAGCAGAGAGGGGCTGGAAGGGGAGGGGACTGGGGAAGGAAGGGGGACGTACGTACACACACAGAGATTACAAAGCAGAGAGGGGCTGGAAGGGGAGGGGGCTGGGGAAGGGGGGGGGTAAAAGTGATACCGCGCACTTTATCACAACACACGGATGGCCAGACAGATGGAACTGTTGATGGACAGACAGATAGGAGAATTATAGAGTGTTAGAATACATTATGTCACAAGACAGATAGGCAGATAGATGGCATTATTGACTTGGCAGAGGTAAAAATTCCGGAGTGTTACAGCACACTCTGTCATAACATACAAATGGACAGATAGCTGGAATTAACTGAACAGACAGAGGGGGACTCCGTCACAGTTAAAATGGACAGACAGAGGGGACTCCGTCACAGGTTATAAATGGACAGACAAGGGACCGTCACAGTATAAAGGACAGACAGAGGGACTCCGTCAAGGTTATAATGGACAGATACTGAATTACTGAAGACAAGGGACTCGTCACAGGTTATAATGGACATAGCGAATTACTGACAGACAGAGGGACTCCGTCACAGGTTATAAATGGACAGACAAGGACTCGTCACGTATAAATGGACAGACAGAGGGGGACTCCGTCACAGGTTATAAATGGACAGACAGCAGGAATTTTTAACTGGACAGACAGAGTGTGAATTTCGGTGATACAGCGTAGTCTGTCACAATCTTTCCTAGCACCTGAACAGCGTTCAGGGAAGACGTCTCCGCCGATGAAATTCGCTCTGTCTTTTGACATGGAAAACATGGACGACCATGGCTTTGGCGTTGACAAACCTTTGATTACTGCCACGTACAATGAAACGGAAAACACTATGAGCAACTAAAGGCTACATGTTTATAGTGTACTATGCAAAATAATGCTTGGCAATGGATGGACTGGGTGGCTTCAGGAACAGATGACAGTTACTTCAGAACTTGACGATTCATGCTTTATAACTAGACAGTAAAACAGAGAGAGAGAGAGAGAGAGAGAGAGAGAGAGAGAGAGAGAGAGAGAGAGAGAGAGAGAGAGATGAGGAAATAGGAAGGAAAAGAAATGAAAATAACAAAGACAAGGCGATAACAGCGCTGTTCATATAATGAGTGATCGATACGTGCACAATTCCTGTTGAGATTTCCACCTGAATCTGCATGCACTGAGTGACCATGTGTCTGACTCCAGCGACTTTCAGAGATACAATCAATGGTCATTATATACACGTATCCATCTGAACAGGATTTCCTTTTAAAAGGGTGATAACATGACTATAGTTCAACGAAAGATTAGAAATGGAGTTTGAACAAACTTCACCAAAAAAATCTTTGGCAAGGCGCTTTACAAATGCTGTTGTTGTTGTTTTGTTGTTGTTGTTGTTGTTGTTGTTGTTCTTCTTCTTCTTCTTCTTCTTCTTCTTCTTCTTCTTCTGAATATTATCGTTATCATTGTTGATATTATTATTATTACTATTACTGCTATTATCATTATAATCATTATAATAATTATTATCATTACTATCATAAATAATATTATTCATTATATGTATTAGTAGTAGTAGTAGTAGTAGTAGTAGTAGTAGTAGTAGTAGTATCATCATCAAATTATCATTATTATTATCATCATTATTATTGTTATCATTATCATTCAAGAAGGCATACAGATGCTGTGCTGTTGTCCACACGTTGGCTGCAAGCAAACTGGGAGGGGAGGAGGTGAAACGGAGGTGAAGGAGGAAGTGGGGCCATCAGTGGGGAGGTGGTCAAACCTGATTTAGCTCGCTAACTCCAAGACAAAAGGCAGCAATGGACCATTTGTTCTCCTGTCTCACCCGGCTAGAAATGGCAGCAATGGATCATTTGTTCTCCTGTCTCATCCGGCTAGAAATGGCAGCAATGGATCATTTGTTCTCCAGTCTCACCTGGCTAGAAATGGCAGCAATGGATCATTTGTTCTCCAGTCTCACCCGGCTACAAATGGCAGCAATGGATCATTTGTTCTCCAGTCTCACCTGGCTAGAAATGGCAGCAATGGATCATTTGTTTCTCCTGTCTCAACCCGGCTACAAATGGCAGCAATGGACCATTTGTTCTCCAGTCTCACCTGGCTAGAAATGGCAGCAATGGATCATTTGTTCTCCTGTCTCACCTGGCTAGAAATGGCAGCAATGGATCATTTGTTCTCCAGTCTCACCTGGCTAGAAATGGCAGCAATGGATCATTTGTTCTCCTGTCTCACCCGGCTACAAATGGCAGCAATGGATCATTTGTTCTCCTGTCTCACCTGGCTAGAAATGGCAGCAATGGATCATTTGTTCTCCAGTCTCACCTGGCTACAAATGGCAGCAATGGATCATTTGTTCTCCAGTCTCACCTGGCTACAAATGGCAGCAATGGATCATTTGTTCTCCTGTCTCACCCGGCTACAAATGGCAGCAATGGATCATTTGTTCTCCTGTCTCACCTGGCTAGAAATGGCAGCAATGGATCATTTGTTCTCCTGTCTCACCTGGCTAGAAATGGCAGCAATGGATCATTTGTTCTCCAGTCCCACCTGGCTACAAATGGCAGCAATGGATCATTTGTTCTCCAGTCTCACCTGGCTAGAAATGGCAGCAATGGATCATTGTTTCTCCAGTCTCACCTGGCTAGAAATGGCAGCAATGGATCATTTGTTCTCCAGTCTCACCTGGCTACAAATGGCAGCAATGGATCATTTGTTCTCCAGTCTCACCTGGCTACAAATGGCAGCAATGGATCATTTGTTCTCCAGTCTCACCCGGCTAGAAATGGCAGCAATGGATCATTTGTTCTCCAGTCTCACCTGGCTACAAATGGCAGCAATGGATCATTTGTTCTCCAGTCTCACCTGGCTACAAATGGCAGCAATGGATCATTTGTTCTCCTGTCTCACCCGGCTACAAATGGCAGCAATGGATCATTTGTTCTCCTGTCTCACCTGGCTAGAAATGGCAGCAATGGATCATTTGTTCTCCTGTCTCACCCGGCTACAAATGGCAGCAATGGATCATTTGTTCTCCAGTCTCACCTGGCTACAAATGGCAGCAATGGATCATTTGTTCTCCAGTCTCACCTGGCTACAAATGGCAGCAATGGATCATTTGTTCTCCAGTCTCACCGGCTAGAAATGGCAGCAATGGATCATTTGTTCTCCAGTCTCACCTGGCTACAAATGGCAGCAATGGATCATTTGTTCTCCTGTCTCACCCGGCTAGAAATGGCAGCAATGGACCATTTGTTCTCCAGTCTCCCTCGCTACAATGGCAGCAATGGATCATTTGTTCTGCTCTCACCCGGCTACAAATGCAGCAATGGATCATTTGTTTCCAGTCTCACCTGCTACAAATGGCAGCAATGGATCATTTGTTCTCCTGTCTCCCTGGCTAGAAATGGCACAATGGATCATTTGTTCTCCAGTCTCACCTGGCTAGAAATGGCAGCAATGGATCATTTGTTCTCAGTCTCACCGCTACAAATGGCACAATGGATCATTTGTTCCCCTAGTCTCACCTGGCTACAATGCAGCAATGGATCATTTGTTTCCTGTCTCACCCTCAGAAATGGCAGCAATGGATCATTTGTTCTCCTGTCTCACCCGGCTAGAAATGGCAGCAATGGATCATTTGTTCTCCAGTCTACTGGCAACCAAATGGCAGCAATGGATCATTTGTCTCTCCGTCTCACCCGGCTACAAATGGCAGCATGGATCATTTGTTTCCGTCTCACCCGCTAGAAATGGCAGCAATGGATCATTTGTTCTCACTGTCTCACCTGCTATAAATGGCAGCAATGGATCATTTGTTCTCCAGTCTCAAACCCGGCAAAATGGCAGCAATGGATCATTTGTTCTCCAGCTCACCTGGCTACAAATGGCAGCAATGGATCATTTGTTCTGCACTGTCTCACCGGCTAGAATGCAGCAATGGATCATTTGTTCTCGTTCTCACCTGGCTAGAAATGGCAGCAATGGATCATTTTGTCTCCTGTCTCACCGGGTACAAATGGCAGCAATGATCATTTGTTCTCCAGTCTCACCTGGGTACAAATGGCAGCAATGGATCATTTGTTCTCCTGTCTCACCTGGCTAACAAATGGCAGCAATGGATCTTTGTTCTCCAGTCTCACCTGGCTACAAATGGCAGCAATGGATCATTTGTTCTCCTGTCTCACCTGGCTAAAATGGCAGCAATGGATCATTGTTCTCCTGTCTCACCTGGCTAGAAATGGCAGCAATGGGTCATTTGTTCTCCTGTCTCACCTGGCTACAAATGGCAGCAATGGATCATTTGTTCTCCTGTCTCACCTGGCTACAAAGGCAGCAATGGATCATTTGTTCTCCTGTCTCACCTGGCTAAAAATGGCAGCAATGGATCATTTGTTCTCCTGTCTCACCGGCTAAAATGGCAGCAATGGATCATTTGTTCTCCTGTCTCACCTGGCTACAAATGGCAGCAATGGATCATTTGTTCTCCTGCTCACCTGGCTACAATGGCAGCAATGGATCATTTGTTCTCCTGTCTCACCTGCTAGAAATGGCAGCAATGGATCATTTGTTCTCCAGTCTCACCTGCTACAAATGGCAGCAATGGATCATTTTGTTCTCCTGTCTCACCGGCTAGAAATGGCAGCAATGGATCATTTGTTTCACTGCTCACCTGGCTAGAAATGGCAGCAATGGATCATTTGTTCTCCGTTCTCCCTGGCTACAAATGGCAGCAATGGATCATTTGTTCTCCTCTCACTGCTAGAATGGCAGCAATGGATCATATTGTTCTCCTGTCTCACCTGGCTAGAAATGGCAGCAATGGATCATTTGTTCTCCTGTCTCACCCGGCTAGAAATGGCAGCAATGGATCATTTGTTCTCCTGTCTCACCTGGCTAAAATGGCAGCAATGGATCATTTGTTCTCCTGTCTCACCGGCTAAAATGGCAGCAATGGATCATTGTTCTCCTGTCTCACCTGGCTACAAATGGCAGCAATGGATCATTTGTTCTCCTGTCTCACCTGGCTACAAATGGCAGCAATGGATCATTTGTTCTCCTGTCTCACCTGGCTACAAATGGCAGCAATGGATCATTTGTTCTCCTGTCTCACCTGGCTACAAATGGCAGCAATGGATCATTTGTTCTCCTGTCTCACCTGGCTACAAATGGCAGCAATGATCATTTGTTCTCCAGTCCACCTGCTACAAATGGCAGCAATGGATCATTTGTTCTCCGTCTCACCTGGCTACAAATGCAGCAATGGATCATTTGTTCTCCGTCTCACCTGCTACAAATGGCAGCAATGGACATTGTTCTCCAGTCTCACCTGGCTACAAATGGCAGCAATGGATCATTTGTTCTCCAGTCTCACCTGGCTACAAATGGCAGCAATGGATCATTTGTTCTCCTGTCTCACCTGGCTAAAATGGCAGCAATGGATCATTGTTCTCCAGTCTCACCTGCTACAAATGGGAGCAATGATCATTTGTTCTCCTGTCTCACCTGGCTACAAATGGCAGCAATGGATCATTTGTTCTCCTGTCTCACCTGGCTAAAATGGCAGCATGGATCATTTGTTCTCCTGTCTCACTGCTAAATGCAGCAATGATCATTTGTTCTCCTGTCTCACTGGCTAAAATGCAGCAATGGATCATTTGTTCCCGCTCACCTGGCTAAAATGGCAGCAATGATCATTTGTTCTCCTGTCTCACCTGCTAGAAATGCAGCAATGGATCATTTGTTCTCCTGTCTCACCTGGCTACAAATGGCAGCAATGGATCATTTGTTCTCCTGTCTCACCTGGCTACAAATGGCAGCAATGGATCATTTGTTCTCCTGTCTCACCTGGCTACAAATGGCAGCAATGGATCATTTGTTCTCCGTCTCACCTGGCTACAAATGGCAGCAATGGATCATTTGTTCTCCTGTCTCACCTGGCTACAAATGGCAGCAATGGATCATTTGTTCTCCATGTCTCACCTGGCTAAAATGGCAGCAATGGATCATTTGTTCTCCAGTCTCACCTGGCTAAAATGGCAGCAATGGATCATTTGTTCTCCAGTCTCACCCTGGCTAAAATGGCAGCAATGGATCATTTGTTCTCCAGTCTCACCTGGCTAAAATGGCAGCAATGGATCATTTGTTCTCCAGTCTCACCTCGGCTAGAAATGGCAGCAATGGGATCATTTGTTCTCCAGTCTCACCGGCTACAAATGGCAGCAATGGATCATTTGTTCTCCTGTCTCACCTGGCTAGAAATGGCAGCAATGGATCATTTGTTCTCCGTCTCACCTGGCTACAAATGGCAGCAATGGATCATTTGTTCTCCATTCTCACCTGGCTACAAATGGCAGCAATGGATCATTTGTTCTCCTGTCTCACCGGCTAGAAATGGCAGCAATGGATCATTTGTTCTCCATGTCTCACCTGGCTAGAATGGCAGCAATGGATCATTTGTTCTCCTGTCTCACCTGGCTACAAATGGCAGCAATGGATCATTTGTTCTCCTGTGTCTCACCGGCTACAAATGGCAGCAATGGATCATTTGTTCTCCTGTCTCACCTGGCTACAAATGGCAGCAATGGATCATTTGTTCTCCTGTCTCACCTGGCTACAATGGCAGCAATGGATCATTTGTTCTCCGTCTCACCTGGCTACAAATGGCAGCAATGGATCATTTGTTCTCCTGTCTCACCCGGCTACAAATGGCAGCAATGGATCATTTGTTCTCCTGTCTCACCTGGCTACAAATGGCAGCAATGGATCATTTGTTCTCCTGTCTCACCTGGCTAGAAATGGCAGCAATGGATCATTTGTTCTCCGTCTCACCTGGCTAGAAATGGCAGCAATGGATCATTTGTTCTCCAGTCTCACCTGGCTACAAATGGCAGCAATGGATCATTTGTTCTCCTGTCTCACCTGGCTACAAATGGCAGCAATGGATCATTTGTTCTCCTGTCTCACCTGGCTAGAAATGGCAGCAATGGATCATTTGTTCTCCTGTCTCACCCGGCTAGAAATGGCAGCAATGGATCATTTGTTCTCCAGTCTCACCTGGCTACAAATGGCAGCAATGGATCATTTGTTCTCCTGTCTCACCCGGCTACAAATGGCAGCAATGGATCATTTGTTCTCCTGTCTCACCGGCTAGAAATGGCAGCAATGGATCATTGTTCTCCTGTCTCACCTGGCTAGAAATGGCAGCAATGGATCATTTGTTCTCCAGTCTCACCTGGCTACAAATGGCAGCAATGGATCATTTGTTCTCCAGTCTCACCTGGCTACAAATGGCAGCAATGGATCATTTGTTCTCCTGTCTCACCTGGGTAGAAATGGCAGCAATGGATCATTTGTTCTCCTGTCTCACCTGGCTAGAAATGGCAGCAATGGATCATTTGTTCTCCTGTCTCACCCGGCTACAAATGGCAGCAATGGATCATTTGTTCTCCAGTCTCACCTGGCTAACAAATGGCAGCAATGGATCATTTGTTCTCCTGTCTCACCTGGCTACAAATGGCAGCAATGGATCATTTGTTCTCCAGTCTCACCTGGCTACAAATGGCAGCAATGGATCATTTGTTCTCCTGTCTCACCTGGCTACAAATGGCAGCAATGGATCATTTGTTCTCCTGTCTCACCTGGCTACAAATGGCAGCAATGGATCATTTGTTCTCCTGTCTCACCTGGCTACAAATGGCAGCAATGGATCATTTGTTCTCCTGTCTCACCTGGCTACAAATGGCAGCAATGGATCATTTGTTCTCCTGTCTCACCTGGCTACAAATGGCAGCAATGGATCATTTGTTCTCCTGTCTCACCTGGCTACAAATGGCAGCAATGGATCATTTGTTCTCCAGTCTCACCTGGCTACAAATGGCAGCAATGGATCATTTGTTCTCCTGTCTCACCTGGCTACAAATGGCAGCAATGGATCATTTGTTCTCCTGTCTCACCTGGCTACAAATGGCAGCAATGGATCATTTGTTCTCCAGTCTCACCCGGCTACAAATGGCAGCGGTGCTACAATACCATCGACAGACACGTAAGGTGTGATTGATTACTGGGTTTGACGTCACTGGGGAGACAGTTCCATGGGAATGTGGTCGAGGGAACTGAGGGTTTCAGGATGACGCTGTGGCGCTACTCGCTCCACAACCCTAAGACTTTAGCGTGAGAACCTAGGCCAGTGTGATTGTAGTGTGAGATCCTAGGCCAGTGTGACTGTGTGGGGATCCTAGGCCAGTGTGACTGTAGTGTGAGATCCTAGGCCAGTGTGACTGTGGTGTGACATCCTAGGCCAATGTGACTGTAGTTTGAGATCCTAGGCCAGTGTGACTGAGGTGTGAGATCCTAGGCCAGTGTGACTGTGGTGTGAGATACTAGGCCAGTGTGACTGTGGTGTAACATCCTAGGCCAGTGTGACTGTGGTAAGACATCCTAGGCCAGTGTGACTGTGGCGTGACATCCTAGGCCAGTGTGACTGTGGTGTGACATCCTAGGCCAGTGTGACTGTAGTGTGAGATCCTAGGCCAGTGTGATTGTAGTGTGACATCCTAGGCCAATGTGACTGTGGTGTGACATCCTAGGCCAGTGTGACTGTAGTGTGACATCCTAGGCCAGTGTGACTGTAGTGTGAGATCCTAGGTGGCCAGTTCATCCTTGCATAGAAGGGTGTGGAAGGTGAGGGGGGAATAGAAACGGGTGAAAGACACAAATTCAATCTGACAATAACTGCTTCTTCAAGCTCTTCTCGCTGTTGAACAGTCAACATTTTGATCATTTGATATACCAACCAGAGTCCGTTACTATTTTTAGAGCACCAATCGCAGGATGTAACGACTGTCGGCCATTTTCCACGCATGCCAGACAGCCCCAGGACAGTCCTGTGAACTGTCGCCTTTCTCTAGTCCCGCTCTCCGCTAGGCCGTGCCATGACACGTTCACACTCACCAAGCAAGAGAGAATGATGTGAAGCCTCCAGGACACAGACCAAGTTGTTTAGGGCCGTAAATAATGGACAAGTAGAGAATGATGTGAAGCCTCCAGGACACAGACCAAGTTGTTTAGGGCCGTAAATAATGGACAAGTAGAGAATGATGTGAAGCCTCCAGGACACAGACCAAGTTGTTTAGGGCCGTAAATAATGGACAAGTAGAGAATGATGTGAAGCCGCGCTCCAGAACACAGACCAAGTTGTTTAGGGCCGTAAATAATGGACAAGTAGAGAATGATGTGAAGCCGCGCTCCAGAACACAGACCAAGTTGTTTAGGGCTGTAAATAATGGACAAGTAGGGTTGCTCCCATCAGCAAGTCTGAATAAATGTCAATTTGTGATTGTTCATTTCTCCAGTGTTGCTGCTGTGTACATGTGTTATTGTAGGATACATGGACACGCTTGGAACATCCTTTCATGGGGATGTCTCCTTGTTTGTTCTGTGTACTCTGTGCTGTCATTTCTGCTTGTAGATTCGGTTTTCTAAGCAGCATTCGTTTGGAGTTATGGGCGTGAATATATTTCACCATGGGCCTGGCAAGAGTGACCCTACTTGTTTGTTATTTACTCTGTCATTTAAGATTTTCTTTCGTACCAATCAAACTGAGGTTACATGTATTTGTTACCGTTCGTCCATGTGTGTGTGTGTGTATGTGTGTGTGTGTGTGTGTGTGTGTGTGTGTGTGTGTGTGTGTGTGTGTGTGTGTGTGTGTGTGTGTGTGTGTTTTGTCCATATTGAAGATGAACAAGGCTCTTAACTGCGTCTGGCTAGGGGTTTTTATTTCTCGGGGTTCTCCTGTTTTCCCTCTCACCCCTTGGTGCTTGGGTAGGGCAACCTACCCTAGGGTCAGACTTGGGTCCCCCCCGATCCCTTGTTGTTGCTATTTGGTGCATATTGTATCTTATTTATTGTGTTTTCTCTTGTTCATTTCATTCATATGCAACACACCCACTACATACAATCACACCCTCCCCCTCCTCTCACTCTCCTTCCCCTCCCTGTCCTCTTCTCTCTCTCACTCTCCACTCTTCCTCTACTTCCATTCTCTCTCTCTCTCTCTCTCTCTCTCTCTCTCCTCTCTCTCTCTCTCTCTCCTCTCCTTTTCCTCATCCTCGCTTAACTCTACCCTCTTTTCTTGTGCCATATTCCTCGAACTGAACTCACCCTCTCTCCCACTGTCACTCTGTTAACTTCATTCACCACTTTGGCTTCACAAGGGGAGTATTGCGCATGTTAATGTCTGTACTGTTTTTATTGTTTTGTCGCTGAGGAAGGCATATTGCCGAAAATATCTTGTCTTGTTTTGTGTCGTGCATTAAAACTGCGTTGCTTCACACTTTGTTTTGTGTGCTCTTCTGCTTTTTCGTCGTGTTCCGATAACGCTGCAGTTTGTTTCATTTGTCAAATGGTTACAAATTAGAACTGTTCATAGAGTTATTGGTACGAACATTATTCTCAATGCTATGGGGGTAACAAATACGATGAACTGCACTTTTTGTAATGAAGAAAGAGAGTCAGTCGAACACTTGTTTGGGGAATGCAACCATGTACAAACTTTCTGGAAAGCTGTTGAACATTTATTGAATGAAAAATGCAGAAACATCTTGAATCCTAAGATCACTTGTAATATGTAATTTTCGGGGTGGATCACCATTATAAAACAGGCAAAATATTTGATTTTATCATAATGTGTGCAAAAAATTATATCTGTAAATGTAAATTTGAAAAACTTGTGCCATGCATTACTGGATTCCAAAATCAGCTGAACAACCGATTTAAAGTCGAGTTACACAATGCCAGAGTTAATGATAATCAGACAAACTTTGAAGCCTCATGGAACAACTGTACACCAATGTTTCTTCAGTCAGATACATAATAGGCGCCTACCTGTACTATGCTCCTCGTTATAATAATAATGATAATAATATCTGTCTATCTATCTATCTATCTATCTATCTATGTGTATGTATGTATGTATGTATATATATATATATATATATATATATATATATATTTCCCCTCTCTCTGTACCCAGTCGACCGTCTTGATTCTTAATCAGCAATCCTCCTTGGGGAATAATCACACTAAATAAAAATTGTATACAGATCAGCATCAAGTACTTATCAAACCCGGCAGACTGTCCATCGATACATGAATTTTTTCTTTCAATACCCTTTTGTATGTACACTGATTTTTTTATGTGCTTGTTTCGTTTCTTTATGTCTGTCTTTAAACAATGATGAAAACTTTGCGCAGTCCTCTTTCTGCGCACTTGTAAGCTCTAATAATATGTGATAAAAAAAAGAATCATTGTCATTGTCATTGTCTCTCTCTCTCTCTCTCTCTCTCTCTCTCTCTCTCTCTCTCTCTCTCTCTCTCTCTCTCTCTCTCTCTCTCATTTTGATGATGAGACAGAGAATTCTAAAGTACCACCCCTAAGTTTTCACCTCCATGGCGCACGCCCTTACAATATCCCGTCCCTCCCCACTGTATTGTGGTCCACAACATTGAATAAACACACAGCATCAGGAAGACTGCACCCTCAGCCCACTCCTTACAGACCGTCCCTCCCACTGTATTGTGGTCCACGACATTGAATGAACACACAGCATCAGGAAGACTGCACCCTCAGCCCACTCCTTACAGACCGTTCCCTCTCCACTATATGTGGTCCACAACATTGAAAGCCCGACCCTCCCCACTGTATTGTGGTCCACAACATTGAATGAACACACAGCATCAGGAAGACTACACCCTCAGCCCACTCCTTACAGACCGTCCCTCCCCACTGTATTGTGGTCCACAACATTGAATGAACACACAGCATCAGGAAGACTACACCCTCAGCCCACTCCTTACAGACCGTCCCCTCTCCACAGTCCTAACAACACACTGTTAACATCCCCCCTTCTCCCTTTCACTTCCCACCACAGCTGTCACTTTCACACACCGCGTGCTTCCTCTCCGACATCCCGCCTCTCACCTCCCCACACATCACGCTCCTCCTCCCCCCTCCCTATCTCCATCCCCCTTTTTTCTGCTCCTGCTCAGGAGTCCTTTCCAATGTGTGTGTGTGTGTGTGTGTGTGTGTGTGTGTGTGCGTGTGTGTGTGTGTGTGTGTGTGTGTGTGTGTGTGTGTGTGTGTGTGTGTTTTGTGTGTGTTTTCATCAGTGGGGTAATGCAAGCGTGTTAATTAGAGAGTCCACAGACATGTTCCCCCAAAAATCTATTATGGAAATTCAATAGTTCATTGTTGAAAGACACCAATTACATAGAAGACATAAACCAAGTAATTCAAACAGTTATTGAGGAATATGCAGCTCTACCATATTGTCGCTGTGGGTTGGCCCAGATTCCTAAATCAGAAATCCAGTTTGTTATTTCTGATCAACTTTTTTTGGATACATTACTTATGAAAATTCGAGGCAAAACTATATCATACGCAACGATGAAGAAACGGAAGGACAGAGAAAAACAGAAACATCTCCGAAAGTAATATTTCTTTACTTGAAAAGAAAGTGGTATTATCTGAAGAAGAAAGACGTGAACTTGAAAGTTATAAACAAGAGTTGATTACACTTCGGGAAAAGAAGATGGAAGGTGTGTTGCTGCGTTCAAGGGCGAGATGGGTCGCAGAAGGGGAAAAAATAAACCAATTATTTTTGTGGACTTGAAAAACGAAATTACGTTTGTAAAAATATTACGAAACTTACGCTGGATAATGGATCTATTTTAAGTGACAGTGATGAAATTGCCGAAGAAGTTAATAAGTTCTATCAAAAAATTATTCTAAAAGAGATATTGAATCTTGTGAAATTCTAGATTTAGTAAATAATTTACCAGTATTAACTGAGAGTCAGGTAACTTCTTTGGAAGGCAAAATTACTTTAGAAGAAGCCGGTGTTGCCCTTAAACACATGCGTAATATGAAAAGTCCTGGCAGCGACGGCTTCACAGCAGAATTCTTCAAACGTTTCTGGTTACAACTTGGTCCATATATTGTAAGAGCGCTAAACGATGGATTCGATAGAAATGAACTATCTTCAACACAAAAAGAAGGCATTATCGTATGCATTCCAAAGGGTGACAAGCCCAAAGACCGAATCAAAAATTGGAGACCAATTTCACTTTTGAACACTGTGTATAAAATAGGATCCACATGTATAGCCAACGATTAAAATGTGTGCTTCCCTCTATCATCAATGAAGACCAGACTGGTTTCATTCCAAACAGATATTTGGGAGATAACATTCGTCTTATTTATGATATACTTGATTATATGATTATATCCAAAAAACCTGGGATACTTTTATGTTTAGACTTTGAAAAAGCGTTTGACAGTGTTAGCTATGATTTCATGTTTAAGGTATTACATGCCTTTGGCTTTGGTCCAAGTTTTTGTCAATGGATAAAAACATTCTACACAAATATTAAGTCAGCTGTTTCAGTTAATGGAAAACTAGCCGGTTGGTTTCCTGTTGAGAGAGGATGTCGCCAAGGGGATCCAATCTCGCCATATTTATTTGTTATTTGTGTTGAAATCTTAGCAAACATGATTAGACAAAATGAAGACATAAAAGGAATTAAAATAGCTAATACTGAGAATAAAATATCACAGTATGCAGATGATACTGAACTTTTACAAGACGGCGATCGAAAATCATTCGAAGAATTGATTATGGTTCTTGAAAAATTCGGAAGAGTATCTGGACTCTTACTAAATGCGGAAAAAACGAATGCAGTATGGTTAGGAAGTAAACGAAACTCGCCCGTTAAGTATATGCCACATTTAAATATCAAATGGAACCCTCCTAAATTTAAAATTTTAGGTATCTGGTTTACGAGTGATTTAAAAAATTGTGAAACTATGAATCTCGAAGAAAAATTTGCAGAGATAAAAACATTGTACAAAACTTGGTTAAAAAGGCAGATAACACCTCTTGGCAGAGTAGCAGTACTTAAATCCCTGATCTTATCAAAACTAACCCATCTATGGATGTTACTACCAAACCCACCAGACTACATAATTGATGAAATTCAGAAATTTACATTTAAGTTTGTATGGGGTAAAAAGAGATAAAATTAAGCGAAAAACATCTGTAAAAAGTATACAGCATGGGGGTATAGGAATACCAAACATATGGAAGCAAATAAATGCATTAAAATTAACTTGGATTCGGAAACTTTCATCAAGTAACCATTGTTGGAAAAAAATACTCTTCTCATTATATTACAAGGCAGAAATTATTCATAAATTAGGTGCTGATTTGTCTGGGCAGGATAAGTTAAACAATTTCTGGAGAGATGTATTCAAAGCATATAAAGAACTAGATGAGATTGTTTGTGTCAAAACTGCAGATGAATTCTGTTTAGAGCCTTTATTTTGTAATAGGAACTTGATGATTGGGGGCAGATCTAAATCTTATAAAAACTGGATAGAAAATGGTGTATTCTGCGTACGGAATCTTTTAGACGAAAATGGTGATTTTTTGAGTTTCCATTCCTTTGTTGATAGGTATAACATCAATACAGATTTTGTAACATATAACGGTTATATTAGTGCTGTAAAAAAGTATTCGAGAGAAGCTGGAGTAGAAATAACATGTTATGAAGAAGGTGAGTCAAGTAAACTAATGTCTGTAATATGTTCAGTTTCAAGAGGAGCCTCACTTTATTATGATCTACTGAATCAAGACACTCTAGAGCCAACTTTTTGCAATAAATGGAATGAAAGATTACCGAAGGATGTCAGTTGGGCTAAAACTTTTCAGAAAATCCAACAGATAAAAGATATTAAGTTAAGATGGTTTCAGGTTAGAATTAACAATAGGATACTAGCAACCAATATTGTTTTGAAAAACATGGGCATTGAAAATTCAGAAAAATGTTCTTTTTGTAAGAGAGAAACAGAAAACATTCAACATTTATTTTGGTACTGCCCTCATGTTCAAACTTTTTGGCAAGAATTTCAAAATGAAATGAATAGAAAATGCGAAACTATGAATCTACTGTTGAATGCAAATATTGTCCTGTTTGGTTGTGACAATGATTTTAGATCAGATAAAACATTTGACTTAATCCTGTTTACATGCCAAATTCTATATTTACAAATGTAAATATGAAAAAGATTTGCCATTATTTCAAGTTTTCATCGTGTATTTGAAAGCAAGATATGAAATAGAAAAGTATGCTGCATGTCTTCAAATGTCCCTCACAGAGTTCGTTACACAGTGGCTCCCATATTCTTTTTTATTGGATTAATGCTTTTTTTTCTGGTAAGGTTTCTAAATAACATGACAACGGTCAGTTGCTTTGTTTTCCCCTGTTTGACTAATTTATTTGCTCGGTTTAGTCATTTTGTTTTCACTTATTTAACTATTATTCTTTTTGTGTTTACCCTTTGTGGTTACTAGTGTGTTTATATATGTCTATGATAAGACTTTTAAAAAAACAACGCATACATGTTTATTAAGTGACGTTATCACTTTAATAGTAGTAGAAGTAATAACAGTAGTAGTTGTGGTGGCAGTAGTAGTTCTATTATGGTGTTAATATTCACAGTAGCAGCAAGGTGATGATGTTGAAGATGTCGATGATGAAGATGATGATAATGATGATTATGATGATGATGATGATGTATATTTTGCTGTTGTTGTTATTGTCTTACTGCGATAAGTATGCGTTTTGTATTCCTTACTTGTAATTTGTTCTTATGTTTTGTAATAAAATATGTATTAAACAAAAAAAAATGTGAAAAAAAAAAAATAATAATAATAAACTGAAGAACTGCAAAAAAAAAAAAAAAAAAAAAAAAAAAAGACATGTTCCCCCAAATGCACCAAAGAAACGAAATGAAAACTAGATTTACCCAAATAAATCCAAATTAGATTTGCTGAAGCATAAATGTCCATCAGCGGGTCAATTCAGACATATTTAGTACATAAACTCAGAGCGAGTACCTTTAAACATATTCTACATTGTAAGTTTATCTGAAAACACATTAGTACTTGAAATTGAAGTTTTACATAGAAAAATCAGTTGACAGGCAGTTTCCTGGTATTAATTTGGATTCCGTTTTCATCCATTCTGAAGTGACGGTGGGGAATGAGCTGGAGTCACATCTCTGAAAACCACACGCATGTCTGTGTGCACTTCAACACGCATACAATCATATCTGTGTGCACTTCAACATGCGTACAATCATATCTGTGTGCACTTCAACACGCGTACAATCATATCTGTGTGCACTTCAACACGCGTACAATCATGTCTGTGTGCACTTCAACACGCATACAATCATGTCTGTGTGCACTTCAAAATGCGTACAAGAGGTGGGGAATGACCTTGAGTCACATCTGTGGAAAACCACACGCATGTCTGTGCGCACTTCAACACGCATACATGATGTGGGAAATTAGCTGGAGTGACATCTCTGAAACCACACGCATGTCTGTGTGCACTTCACACGCATACAAGAGGCCCTGAATATTACATGGATCAGAAATAAAGGTCCTGTACGAGATCATGAACATTATATTGATCAGTAACATAGGTCCCATATGAGATAATGAAATTCCATGGATCAGAAATATAGGTGCCATATGAGATCATGAACATTATATGGATCAGAAATACAGGTCCCATATGAGATCATGAACATTATATGGATACAAAATATTGGTCCCATAAGAGATCATGAACATCATATGGATCAGAAATATATGTCCCATATGACGTCCAGGACATCCATTGTATCAAAATGATAGGTTCTGCATGAAGTTCAGGACAATGTCTAGACCTGACAGATAGGTCCCACGTGAGCTCCAGGCATTGTATGTGATGTAAATATTAGACCTTGTAACAGCCAGAACCCCCTATCTCTCTATATATCTATCCATCCATCTATCTATCCATCCATCTATCTATCTATGTATCCATCCATCTATCTATCTATTCTATCTATCTATCTATCTATTATCTATCTATCTGTCTGTCTGTCGTCTGTCTGTCTGTCTCTATCCATCCATCCATCCATCCATCCATCTATCTATATATCTATCTATCTATCCATCCATCTATCTATCTATCCATCTGTCTATCTGTCTGATATGAGGTCCAGGACATTATATGGAAGACAAGCACAAGGCATTGTGTCATTCAGACATTGTACAGCCTTAGTATATCCTCACATGATCTGATGCGTTGGTTGATGGTTTGAGGCACATGTTCACTGGTGATAAGATCAGTGTATCTGATGTTTAGTATCTGGTGATAACTCTGAATTTCCATGGCTATGATTCTTCTTTCTGGGTCTGCTATAAGGGTGCAGGTTTTGTATATATACAGGGAGATGCAATGTACCAGTGAACGCAGGTCTTGTCGTTGTCACACGGTTCCAGACCTCTCTGGGTCTCTGGCACTTTCAGACTGGTCCTTGCTGGCTTGCTGTGTCCCTGGAGTGCTACAGCAGCGCCAACACAAACCTGTCCAGTGCGCCGAGACTGACCATGTCAGGTTACCATGGATGGATACCCCTCACCACGGTAATTGCCACCAGAATGGTGGAAGAAAAAGGTGTGTGTGTGAGGAGGGGGGGGGGAGGGGCAAATTACAACCAGAAACGTGGCATTCGTTTGCTTCGGCCAGAATGTTCTGTGCCAGATCATTCAGTTATACCTTTCACAAAACTCTGTTGATTGCGGCTTTAAGCAAAGCAGCAGCAAAATACGAAAAGTTCAGCGTGTTTAGGCATAAGGTCACTGATAAATGTACCAGTGGATGCTCATGTTATTGATGTTTATAGCCCAGCCAGTGCCATGGTCGCCTCAGGGATTGTTAAAAACCATGCACGTATGTATGTATGTATGTATGTATGTATGTATGTATGTATGTATGTATGTTAGTATCTACATGAAGTTAGTGCTAAGTAGGCTTCGTCATCAAAACAGAAGGGCTCTATCCCAAGAAACGGCCTTCAAGAACACGTGTTCAGCTTGAAAACTGCAATTGAGAATTTCAAGCATGTATCAAGCCAGTTTCACACTACTTTCGTTGGCATCAAGGACGCCTATGGGAGCATTGATCACAGAGTGATGTTGGATGCGATGCAGAGCGCCGGCTACCCCCAGCACATCATCGACGTGACGGCGGATATCTACACCAACTGTACCTTCTAGGTGCAGACGGGAAACACGTCCACGCCCAGGATTACCAGGCATCGTGGCATTGTGCAAGGCTGCCCGTGGTCAGCTGTTGTGTTCATTCAGGCGTTGGACCCGTGGATTTGATGGATGGAGCAGCTGTTCACACCAGCTTCAATGCCTTCTCCATGTCAGGCATACATGGATGATGTATGTGCCAGTGCTTGATATGAGGAGAACTTACAAGAAATGACAAACAAAACAGAAACCTTCGTGCATTACACCGGAATGGAAGTGAAACACAGAAAGTGTGCCACCATTCATGGACAACGCACAGGAAACAACTGGGCTTCTACAGATGTGACGAAGAACGTCCACGTTACGCTGCAAGGTGAAGATACACCGATGTATGGAAAAGATGAGCCATACCAGTGTCTTGGATTCCAAATAAATCTGACTGGAACTTCTGAGAAAGAGCAGCTGGCGCAGGCGAGTGAGGAATTCAAAAGAATGCTAGAAACAATTTCGCGTTCACCTTTACCACTGTGCAAGAAAATTGATGCTGTAAACGTCATTCTTCAAACAACTTGCCTGGGGTATGGTAGCAGGTCCTTGAGGAAGAGGTGGATGAGGGCGCTTCGGTTTAAAACCTTCTTTGCTCAGAGGGACAAGTGGGAATGGGTGACAGTGGGCAGGGAGAAATGGGGAAGTGAGGAAGTGAGCACTGCCAAAAAGCTGAAAAGTGAATACTGCTAGAAGATGAAAAGTGTTCAGCAAGGATTGAGGGGGAAGGAAGGAGAGAGTTGGAAGGGATGAGGGGGGGGGTATAGAAGGAGAGGGCAGGGTGGGGAACAAGAGAGAAATGGGTCAAGAGCAGAAGGACTGGGGGGGGGGGGGGGATAAAGTAAATAAAAATAGTAATAATAATGTTAAGAGACAAAATCAAGATAAGTAAGAACAAAGGGCTGTTATGGAGGAAAGTCAGTGTTTGATATTGATTCCATTTGGGTGGATAGTGCCAAGTTTGTGAATAAGGAGGGACTCTTGTTCTTTACGTCTTATAGAGGAAGATGAATTTTGCCAGACTGCAGCAATCTGCATGTGGGAGAGGTTGTGGCCGGAAGAGCAGAAATGGTTTGCAATTGGTGTATTGTAACCGAGACGGACTGCTCGTAGGTGTTCTGTGAAACGGTCGTTAAGGGTTCTGTAGGTTTCTCCAACATACAGGAGGCCACAGAAGGAGCAAGAAAGAATGTAAACTACATTGCGGGACTGACAAGTGAAAGGGTTGCTTATGGAAATTTTGCCTGAGGGGCCACAGATGGTTGTAGAAGAGTTTAGGTGAGGACAGGTTTTGCATTTGGGTTGCTTGCATGGAGAATTGCCAGGTGGTGAGACTGTGTTTGTGGACAATTTTGAATGCACAAGAAGATCTCTGAGGTTGGTGTCACGTTTGTAGGCAACTAGTGGAGGCTGGGTGAAAATGTGTTTCAGGGAAGGATCAGTCTGCAGAATGTGGTAGTTCTTCATAAGGATGTTTTTGATGGCGAGGTTGTGAGGATGGAAGGTGATAGCAAGAACAGGCCTGTCGTCTGATGAAGGAGTGATCTTTTGCTTAAGAGCAGTGTTTCTGGGAATTCTAGAGGCCCTTTGTAGGGCTTCTTGGCAAATGGGTTCAGGGTATCCACGTTCAAGGAAAAATGAGATCATCAGGGTAGATTGTTTGGCGAAATCGTCATCATCGCTGCAGATGCGTCGCAAACGAAGTAGTTGAGAGAAAGGAATGCTTGTTTTGGTGGAAGCAGGGTGACTGGAGGAGTACAGAAGGTATGAATGCGAGTCGGTGGGTTTGTAATGAACAGATGTGGTGAGGTAGGGTGAGTTGGGACAGATAGAGATTTTGATGTCAAGGAAGGAAATGGTAGTCTGAGTGATTTCAAAAGTGAATCTAAGAGCTGGATGAAATCCACTGACGAAGTCAATGAAGTTTTTCAGATCTTGGATTGGACAGGAGGCTGCACTGAGGCAATCGTCAATGAAGCGACGGAAAAAGTCTGGGAAAGTGCCTGTGTATTGTGAGAAGATCTTTTCTTCAATGTAACCAACAAACAGGCAGGCGTAGCCAGGACCCATCCTGGTGCCCATGGCAACGCCGCAATTCTGTTGGAAATGGTCAGCACCAAACTGAAAGTTGTTGAGTGTGAGAACAAGCTCAGCAAGATGGAGAAGAGTGGTGGTGGGTAGATTTCTGCTGTCTTTTGACAAGAAGTGTTTGAGGGCTGAAAGCCCTTCATGATGGGGAATGCTTGTGTAAAGTGCACAGACGTCCATGGTGAAGAGGTGACGGTGTTGGGAGCCAGGATGGAAGGAGAAATTTTGCAGAAGATCAAGAGTATGGTTTGTGTCCTTAAGAAAGGTGGGGAGGTTGGAAACGATAGGCTGGAGGATTTTGTCGAGAAACTGAGAGATCTGGACAGTGGGGCAGGAACAGGCAGAGACAATGGGGCGGCCTGGGTTATTTGGTTTATGTATTTTGGGAAGCAAGTAGAATTGGGAATCTTTGGGTTCAGAAACGACCAGGGAATGGGCTTCATTTGGGAGGTTTCCAGCGCTAATGCACTCGCAAATGAATTTTCTGATCAGGGTGTTATTAGTTTTGGTTTGACTGGGCTGTGAAGAGGTGTAGAATCTGGTGTCTGAGAGCTGGGAGAGTGCCTCGGCGATGTACAGGTCCCGCCGCCAGACAACAATAGCGCCACCCTTGTCAGCTGGTTTGACTACAATGTCTTTACGCTGGCGTAGTTCTCTGAGAGCTTGAGCTTCTGCTGAGGAAATGTTGGAGTGTCTGAGGGGTTTGGGTTTTAGGGCAGCGATTTGATGAGAACAGGTTTGGATGTAAAATTCTAGAGAGGGAAACTGGTTTGTGGGAGGGGTCCAGGAGCTGGGGAGGGAAGGAAAGGGAGGGAGGTCACTGTCAGGATCAGGTATAGATGGGGTGGTGTTGGTAGTGTTTTCAAAATGTGCCATGAGGCGTAGTCGCCTGAAGAAACGCTGACACTGAAAACAAGCGTCAGAACCATTGGCCTTGGGTTTGGTGGGTACGAAGTTCAGCCCTGGCTCCCAACACCGTCACCTCTTCACCATAGACGTCTGTGCACTTTACACAAGCATTCCCCATCATGAAGGGCTTTCAGCCCTCAAACACTTCTTGTCAAAAGACAGCAGAAATCTACCCACCACCACTCTTCTCCGTCTTGCTGAGCTTGTTCTCACACTCAACAACTTTCAGTTTGGTGCTGACCATTTCCAACAGAATTGCGGCGTTGCCATGGGCACCAGGATGGGTCCTGGCTACGCCTGCCTGTTTGTTGGTTACATTGAAGAAAAGATCTTCTCACAATACACAGGCACTTTCCCAGACTTTTTCCGTCGCTTCATTGACGATTGCCTCAGTGCAGCCTCCTGTCCAATCCAAGATCTGAAAAACTTCATTGACTTCGTCAGTGGATTTCATCCAGCTCTTAGATTCACTTTTGAAATCACTCAGACTACCATTTCCTTCCTTGACATCAAAATCTCTATCTGTCCCAACTCACCCTACCTCACCACATCTGTTCATTACAAACCCACCGACTCGCATTCATACCTTCTGTACTCCTCCAGTCACCCTGCTTCCACCAAAACAAGCATTCCTTTCTCTCAACTACTTCGTTTGCGACGCATCTGCAGCGATGATGACGATTTCGCCAAACAATCTACCCTGATGATCTCATTTTTCCTTGAACGTGGATACCCTGAACCCATTTGCCAAGAAGCCCTACAAAGGGCCTCTAGAATTCCCAGAAACACTGCTCTTAAGCAAAAGATCACTCCTTCATCAGACGACAGGCCTGTTCTTGCTATCACCTTCCATCCTCACAACCTCGCCATCAAAAACATCCTTATGAAGAACTACCACATTCTGCAGACTGATCCTTCCCTGAAACACATTTTCACCCAGCTTCCACTAGTTGCCTACAAACGTGACACCAACCTCAGAGATCTTCTTGTGCATTCAAAATTGTCCACAAACACAGTCTCACCACCTGGCAATTCTCCATGCAAGCAACCCAAATGCAAAACCTGTCCTCACCTAAACTCTTCTACAACCATCTGTGGCCCCTCAGGCAAAATTTCCATACGCAACCCTTTCACTTGTCAGTCCCGCAATGTAGTTTACATTCTTTCTTGCTCCTTCTGTGGCCTCCTGTATGTTGGAGAAACCTACAGAACCCTTAACGACCGTTTCACAGAACACCTACGAGCAGTCCGTCTCGGTTACAATACACCAATTGCAAACCATTTCTGCTCTTCCGGCCACAACCTCTCCCACATGCAGATTGCTGCAGTCTGGCAAAATTCATCTTCCTCTATAAGACGTAAAGAACAAGAGTCCCTCCTTATTCACAAACTTGGCACTATCCACCCAAATGGAATCAATATCAAACACTGACTTTCCTCCATAACAGCCCTTTGTTCTTACTTATCTTGATTTTGTCTCTTAACATTATTATTACTATTTTTATTTACTTTATCCCCCCCCCCCCCCCCAGTCCTTCTGCTCTTGACCCATTTCTCTCTTTTTCCCCACCCTGCCCTCTCCTTCTATACCCCCCCCCCCCTCATCCCTTCCAACTCTCTCCTTCCTTCCCCCTCAATCCTTGCTGAACACTTTTCATCTTCTAGCAGTATTCACTTTTCAGCTTTTTGGCAGTGCTCACTTCCTCACTTCCCCATTTCTCCCTGCCCACTGTCACCCATTCCCACTTGTCCCTCTGAGCAAAGAAGGTTTTAAACCAAAGCGCCCTCATCCACCTCTTCCTCAAGGACCTGCTACCATACCCCAGGCAAGTTGTTTTATTGATCCAGGTCCTGCAGTCAACCAACTATTTGTGTCATTCTTCAAAATTGAACTTGTAATACAGGAATTAAAAATTCACAGAAAACTCCTGAAGACTCTGGAAGATAAGTTAGTTGATTTTGTTCGTGTTCATCTGAAACTGAACTCTTCTACCAATCGAGTGCACATGTTCCTTCCCCGAAAACAAGGCGGCCTTGGTCTGTTGAAACCAAGTACCATGTACTACACCAAACGCATCTCCTTCCTGATCTCTGTTCTGAACAGTGATAACCAACATGTCAGAATGGTAGTGCGCAACAGTTTCCATCTCCACATGGAAAAGAGAAAGGTGCCTCACGCAGATGCAGACGACAGAAGTTAAGGAAAGGCAGCAAGGTTAACTGGTCACGTTCTTCTTCGCTGAGCTCCATGACCTGTGTGTGCGGCTGGATCTTCAGCTGGAATTCGATGAAAACAGCGACAGTTTCGGAGTAGTACTCCCAGCTTCTGATGATGGGGTAGTTCAAATTCGCTACAGTAATTCTAAACAATTATACAGCACAGTGAAAAGAATGCAAACGGACAAAAATACACACCATTTTCGGCAGCTGCAACAAGGGAGAATCACCCGGGATGCAATTCCGGATGCGGCAGTGATGCACTCCATAGGACACCTCAAACCAACACCAACGTCAATGACCAAATGTTCTTAGTGATGAAGAAAGCGGTTGTTCTAGTAATAGGTGCACTAGGCATGGTTCATAAAAGAGTGGTTTCAGGACTTTCAAAGTTGGTACTGCCCATAACCAAATGTAAACAAATCGCAAAGTACCTGAGCATGCCTGTCATGATTGGGTCTAGGCGTGTTTGGTTAAGGCGGAATCACCTCATGAACCACCCTTGAAACTGACAGATGTTGACTTTCAAACTGTGCTTTAAATAGTATTAGATATATAAAGCTGACTAAAGCACTGACAGACAAAGAATTGGAGCTAGCCAGAGAGAGAAAGAAGGACGTGTGGACAGAGACAGAAAGAGGGGAAGAGAGAGAGAGAGAGAGAGAGAGAGAGAGAGAGAGAGAGAGAGAGAGAGAGAGAGAGAGAGAGAGAGACAATGACAATGACAATGACAATGACAATGAATACTGTTTAATGTCATCAGCAAGTAACATACTATTTGACATTGGGGTATACAGTCTTCTATGAAACCACCATTAAGAAGAAAATGGAAAAAAAGCAAAAAAGGCTCCAAAATGAATAACTGAACGAAAGGCTCCTGGCCCTAAGCAACATCAAGGGCGACCAACAGGCCTCCAAAGCAACTGGGAAGATATAATCGCGGAAAAACAGCCATACTTTATTTTACACTTTGTTTTTCACTTTCTGTTATCATTTTTGTTTGTTTGTTTGTTTTGTTTCGTTTTAGGCTGCAATGTCAAGTTTTTCTTGCGCCTACTAACTGCTTCGGCAATAAACATTGCCATGGATCTATATATTCTGTTTAATCTGTTTGTAGCAAAGCGACCAAGTTACGCCTCCTTGCAAACGGTGTTCTAAAAATATCACATTTCTCTCGTATGACTTTATATTCTTTACAACAAAAGAAAAAGTGGAATTCATCCTCTCTATCATTTTCTCTCTGCATACCGGACACCTAATAGCAGTTCGGGTTTCAGTTATATACCAATGTTGACTTGCGTCAAGACCAAGTGTCCTGGTACGGAATCGTGCCACTGAATCCCTGCGCCATTTTCGTGTAATTGTTAGTACATATTTTTCAGGCTGTGAATCACTATTAAACTGTAAAAACCATGTATACTTTTCGTTATTTTCCATCTCGGAATGCCAAACCTGCTGATAGGATGAGATCAGACGCTCTTTAAATTCCAGAATAAAACGTTTGTCGTCCTCGACGCCCTGGTTGTTCCAAACAAAACCAAAACCATTTTGGAAAAAAAAATTCTTTACTTGAAAAACCCAGTTTTGTCTTCCACTTTGTGTTGATTTAATAACATTGTATATGCCTGCCTACTAATCCTGGATGATGGGAGTTTAACTAGACGAAGCCAATACCTGATACATTTAATTTTTGCACGTATCTGCAGAGGGTACCTGCCAGTTTCTCCATATACCATTTTGTTGGAACCATGTATAGGGATATTCAAGAAACGCTTTATTGCTAGTGTGTGTACTTTTTCCATGAATTGATTCTCAAGAAAGCCCCATATTTCGGCACCATAGGTCAGCATTGGTTCCACTTGAGTATCAAACAGCTTCCAAAAGATGGTAGGGTCAATAATCTTAACTTCCTTAGTGATCTTAGAATTTCAATCACTCCCTTTCTGCCTTTTCTACACATTTCTAACCATCCCTTGCTCATATTTAGTTTTGTTGTGAAAATTAAACCTAAGTATTTATAGCTATTGGTTACCAACACTTCTAAATTCCCAAACCACCACTTTTCCCGAGCTGCTAGAAAACCTCCCTTTCTGAAAACTATAATCTTCGTCTTATCTATATTAATAGCTAACTTAAGTCTGTCTGTTTCTTCTTTTAACGCATTTAACTGATTCTGTAATCCAACCACCGTGTCTGAAAAAAGGATTACATCGTCTGCAAATAATAAAAGGAAGACTTCTGCAGCATCAGGTATTAACTGTATTCCATGTCTTCCCTTCTTATTTATTTCAAGCGCTAGTTCATTAGTGAAAAAGGAAAACATTAGCGGACTCAATAAACACCCCTGCTTCACGCCTTGTGGACAATGGAAAAAATCCGAGTATAAGCTTTTGTCTCTTACACAGGCTATAACTGAACTATAAATTCATTTTAATGACCTATACAATTTACCTTGAACACCAGACTTTTTAGTATATCCCACAAAATATTTCTATTAACTGTATCGAAAGCCTTCTGGAATTCAATAAAAGCAACGTACAAATTTCTGTTATTTAATAGGTATTTTTGAACCAGTGCATATAAGGTAAATATGTGATCCATAGTACTATAATCTTTTCTAAACCCTGCCTGCTCTTCAATAATGTTTTCTTCCCATTCGGCCCATGCACTTAATGTTTTATTTAAAATAGAAGTATAAACTTTGCTCACAGCACTAGTCAAGGCTACCCCTCAATAATTGTCTGGATTATTGGCATCCCTCTTTTGAAAATCGGGACAATTACAGATTTGGACCATTCCCTTGGAAAATAACCAGAATTAAAAAGTCTGTTGAACAAAATTTCGAGATAATCAATGATACTGTCAGCAGCATGTTTTAGCATTTCACTCACAATCTTGTCTGGACCAGCACTCTTTCCACATTTCAAGTTTCTGATGCCAAGAAGAAAAAGAAACACCCGAAGGTGCTGGGGAGGACCCAGAGAAGCACTGTCTTCACCTGCATTTAGAGCAGTCCTGTACCACCCTTGGAGGCCTGCGCTGTGTTGACGATGGGTACAGGCACGCGCAGGACACTCCATTAAGATATCAAGGGACATAACTGCTCCTGAACAGAGGTAAATCAGACTACAGGATGCAGCTCATAACAGCCTTAAAGTAGCATCCCCATGGGTGTACCAGCCCGTATTTCATGACTGCAGAGCCCACCGGCGAAAAAACACCACCCTCCAGCTGCCGAGCACACCCCACAGACCCAACCACCCCAGCCCACGGACAGATGAAGACAGTGCCACTCCAGACACAGCCAAGCTTTCGCCATACGGTCTTATGTGCCCTCAAGAGAGAATCCAAAGTTGTAGTCTTTCCCACTGTCAACAGGACTTTCCCTGTGGTCAGTGGGTCTTTCCTCACCGTCACTGGACCTTTCTCCAGGGTCAGCCTAGTTAAGGCAAAGAAGAAAAAGAAACACCCGAAGGTGCTGGGGAGGACCCAGAGAAGCACTGTCTTCACCTGCCTTTAGAGCAGCCCTGTACCACCCTTGGAGGCCTGCGCTGTGTTGACGATGGGTACAGGCACGCGCAGGACACTCCATTAAGATATCAAGGGACATAACTGCTCCTGAACAGAGGTAAATCAGACTACAGGATGCAGCTCATAACAGCCTTAAAGTAGCATCCCCATGGGTGTACCAGCCCGTATTTCATGACTGCAGAGCCCACCGGCGAAAAACACCACCCTCCAGCTGCCGAGCACACCCCACAGACCCAACCACCCCATGCCCACGGACAGATGAAGACAGTGCCACTCCAGACACAGCCAAGCTTTCGCCATACGGTCTTATGTGCCCTCAAGAGAGAATCCAAAGTTGTAGTCTTTCCCACTGTCAACAGGACTTTCCCTGTGGTCAGTGGGTCTTTCCTCACCGTCACTGGACCTTTCTCCAGGGTCAGCCTAGGGTCATTCTTAATTTCCTCCTTCGTTATATAGTTGTCAAAGAAAGGCTCTTGATGTTCTTGATCTTCATTCTCAGAATATAAAGTATCTTCTCCATCCATGCTGTCTATGTTATCACAGTCACTGAATACGCTAAAAAAAATGATCCTGCCACTGTTTGATGCCAATGTCATTATAAACTGTTTTTCTGTTTATAAGCTTCATTGTTTTCCAGAATAATTTTAGTTCATTGATAGCGTTTGTTAACTTTGCAAGTCTAACTTCATCAAATTTCCTCTTCTTATCCCGTTTAAGATCAGTATATTTTGTTCGGAATAGGCCGGAGGACGTCCGGGAAAGACCGGAGGACACTGGGAAAGACCAGAACCAAGGGCTCTGTGGGCTGGCTCCCCACTTTGCCTTCAACATGTGGCTACTAAGTACAAAAGGAAAAGATGCTCCCAGGATTCACCAAAAGTGAGAGAGAATGATGAATCCATCAGTGCTCAACCAATCACGACTGGAAATCCCAAACGGACTATGAACATGGACCAAATGGAATATCCATGTGTCTGTGGAAAGCGTTTCGCTACCACCCGTGGCATGAAGATCCACAGAACAAAGATGGGATGTGTGAAGACTCATCTGAATGAGCAACAGTGCACTGCATCAGCAGATAAGACGTCGGAAAACCAAGGCCAGGATTTAAACCACAGTGCAGAGGACATCCATGCTGTTGGTTCGGATGAGGAATTTGCACAGGCCACGATGCCAGGCGCCTGAAACGCAACCTGCCACGAGCAAACGAAACTGAAGATTGGGAGAAAACTGGATGCAAAAATCGTCCAAAGACTCGATGCACTGATAGGGAAAAGCACCCTGGAACACAAACTAGCCACATATGGGGACATTGTGTATGCCACATGTAGAGACGCCTGTGGAGCAAAACTACCCAAAGAGAAAACACCTCCAAAGAAATCCAGACGCCAAGGAAAGATGGACAAGATCAGGGTCCAAAAGAAAAACCTCAAGAAGCAAATGAAGACCGCACTGCCAGCTGAAAAACAAGGCTTGGAAAAACTCTGGAAAGACCTGAAAGCAAAACTCAGCGCCCTCAGCAAAGCGGAATCTGCGGGGAAGAGGAAGAGCAAAAAGAAGAAGACACAAGAGCGCTTCTTCAGAGACCCCTTCCAGTTTGCCAGAACACTGTTTGAGCAGCCAAAATCTGGGACCCTAAGTGTGGACAAAGGAGTTCTTGAGCAGCATCTGAGGAAAACATACTCTGACTCATAGAGCAAAGCACCACTCGACATTCAAGGTCTGGTGTGGCTAACCAACCCTGAGGAACAGTTCAATGACAAGCCTCCAACGTTGGCGGAAATCAAGTAGGTGGTCGACAAAGCCAGAGCCAAATCATCACCAGGGCCAAACGGAATACCTTACCAGCTGTACAAGAAATGTCCCAAGGTGCTGGAGTGGCTCCACAGGCTGCTGCGATCAGCTTGGAGAAACCAGAAGATCAGCGGCCAGTGGATGACGGCAGATGGTGTGTACATCCCCAAAGAGCAAAACTCAAGTGACATCAGCCAGTTCAGGCCAATATCACTACTGAACGTCGAAGGGAAAATCTTCTCTGTCATGGCAGCAAGGCTGACCAAGTACCTCATGGAAAACAAGTACTTGGATGTGTCAGTCCAGAAAGGTGGCATCCCAGGCGTGGCTGGCTGTGTAGAACACGCCACAATGATTTGGGACGCAATCCAAAGAGCAAAAACAGAAAAGAGAGACCTGGACGTAGTGTGGCTTGATCTGGCAAACGCATATGGATCTGTACCCCATGAAATGATACAGTTGGCTCTTGAGATGTGGAAAGTCGATGCACAGGGGCAATCCCACTCTCTCGGCCTCAAAAGCCAGGATCTGGTGGTACGGAGGAGCCGTCACGGCCGGGACTTCCTCGGCTGCAGTGGATGACCACGACGTCTGTAGTGCCTTGCCGTGCCCGTAGCGTTCCACGACGCTTGACTGTCGCCGCCTTCGTGACCGTTGGGATGGAAGATGACCTCATCCGCTCACTCCGCCGACTACAGTCTTTACATGCTTGGGTAGGCATTCCCTAACTCGCCGAGGGTTTGAAATCCAACGGCGACCCTCACCTGGTTTAGCCCGCCTGTCGAAGCGGTTTACCGGGGTGTGGCCGCTATCGCATGCAAACAGCTACTTGGAGCCACAGGTGAGAGCTGGGTGCCAGGTGGGGACCAAAGCAGACGAACCACCCGAGGGTGCGACATGTTCTCCCGTCAGAGGTACTACCCCTCCCTGACACCCCATACACCCAAACATCTTGAGATGTACCATGTGCCAAAGAACATCCGCGACATGCTCAAGAAGTACTTCAATGGCTTCTCAATGCAGTTCTCTACCAAGGAGTACACAACAGATTGGATCAACTTGGAAGTGGGCATTGCAATGGGCTGTGCAATTTCCCCAATACTGTTCGTGTTGGCAGTGGAATCATCTTGAAAGCAGCAACAAGCAACGCAAGTCAAACAGACCTTGGCGATGGATACAAGATGCCCCCTCTCAAGGCCTTCATGGATGACACTACAGTGATTTCATCCAGAGAAGACGAGACACGTCATGTGCTGGAGAGGCTGGACGACATAGATGCCTCATCCAGAATAAAGTTCAAGCCAAAGCAATCACGGAGTCTCTCACTGAGGAAGGAAAAGTGGCCGAACCTGTGGTCTTCAGTGTTGCCAACCAGGCCATTCCAACAGTCACAAAAGAGCCAGTCAAGAGCCTTGGAAGATGGTATGATGATACGCTGAAAGACACACAAAGAGCAAAAGAAACCAAACAGATGTCGGAAGAAGGCTTGGAGACCATTGACCAGTGTGGGCTCCCTGGCAAATAACAGGTCTGGTGTCTGCAGTTCATGCTGATACCAAAGCTCCTATGGCCTCTGATGATATACGACATCTGCACCAGCATAGTGGAGGCAATGGAAGCCAAAATCAACAAGTTCACAAGGAAATGGCTTGGTGTCCCACCCTGTCTGACTGATATAGCACTGTACTGTCGCCAAGCAAAGCTGAAACTACCACTGAAACCCATCCTGGAGGAATACAAAGCAGGGAAGATCAGACTTAAAAGCATGCTTGAGGACTCAGGAGACAAGGTGGTAGAAGCAATCAAGCCCCAGCTGAAGACAGGCAGAAAATGGAAAGTTCAAGAGGCGATGGATTCTGCAAAAGAAAGTCTCAAGATCAGAGAAATAACAGGACACACACAGACCAACAGACAAGGACTGGGGGTGACCAAAATTGAGTGGTGGTCAAAGGCCAAAGGAAAAGCCAAAAGAGACATGATGATTCAGGAAATGAGAAAAGAAGAAGACCAAAAAAGACTCCAAAAAGCAGTCCAGCAGAGCAAGCAAGGGCAATGGACAACGTGGGAGAATGCACTCCAAAGAAGTCTCACTTGGAATGACATTTGGCACATGGCCCCTCTCAGGATCAGCTTCATTCTCAGATCTGCATATGACCTTCTACCCTCAAATGCAAACCTGGTGAAGTGGGTAAAAAAAACAGATGATCCTGCATGCCCCCTCTGCCATGAAAAACAAACAGTGGAGCATGTCCTAAGCTCGTGTAAAGTAGCCCTGGCTCAAGGAAGGTACACATGGAGGCACAACCAAGTGCTCAAAGAGATTGTACAAGTAGTCTGGGCTAGTACCAACACCACAAAAGGGAAAATCAGGACTCCAAAAGCACCCGCAACATTCTTCACAGCAGGAGGCAGCAAATCATGGCCAAGAACAACGGTGCCACTCGGAACATGCAGGCAGAGTCTGCTGGATGGGGCAGATGACTGGGAGTGCACTGCAGACTTCCCAGAATGGAAGAGTCACCCAGAGATCATCAGCAAGAGTGGCATGAGACCAGACATAATAGTCCACTCTCAGTCAAACAAGCAGCTGATCATGATCGAGCTCACGGTGCCATATGAGAACAGAATGGCGGCAGCTCAAATCTACAAGACTGAAAAGTATGCTGATCTGGCAAACAGCCTAAGGAGAGAAGGCTATCAGGTCAAAGTCCTCACTGCAGAAATTGGAGCATACAGCCTCATGAAACAGCTCTCAGTTGCAGGGAGGGAAAAAAACAGAGCCCTGAAAGCAATGGCAGAAGCGGCAGAGAGGTGTTCAAGCTGGATCTGGTCAAGGAGGAACAAAAGTGAACTTCATATGGCTTAACTTTCCTACAAATATCAGGTGTCCCTGTGGCTCAGCGGTTAGAGTACGAGTCATTAAGTGGAAAATGAGTATGTCCAGAAGGTCATGGGTTCGAATCCCAGCCATGGCTCATCCCAAAGATGGGAAAAAAGGGGGGGCAGCAGAGGGACATCCGGGGTCATGAACCGGGTGTGGCCCAATCCCCCTAGAGTGTCAGGAGATAAGGGCCGAAACACTTGCTTGAAGGGGGCTTCTCTTCTGAGGACTCTCTGCTGCCACGCTCTTCACGAGTTTCTTTCTACTGTTCTCTCCTTTACATAGAGTTCTTTCTGCTGTTTCCTGTATGTTTCAGTCCTCGCTCTTTGAAAACTCTTTAGTAAACGTTCTTTGTTCTTTACATTCCTTATCGAACCACTCGTTGGCTTTTGATTTTTTTAGACTCATAGTTCTAATGAGACAACTAGCCGCTGTATATAAAACCATTGTAAATATGTTCAAAGAGTTATCAATATCTTCTTTAATCTTATCACATGCATAATCAATGTGTTCCTTCAAGTGTTTGGAACTTACTTCATGTATAAATGTGTCTTTAAAGTCATCCGACCAAACTATCCTCTCTTCTGTCGAGTCAGCTGACTTTTCTGATGATTTTTCTACATCATGGTTTCCTCCATGTTTCCATGTCAGCTGAACTGGGAGGTGCCAAGTAAAGAAGCAATTATTTACGAACAAATCGCAAAAGGGAAGCACATCTTCTGACAAAATAAAATAGTCAACGACACTACAGCCTTGTGGTGCTACAGATGTAAGTTCACCCTCGTCATCACTATTACACGAACCGTTGACTATTTTTAAGTTAAAGAGAAAACACAAATCCAACAGTGATTGCCCAAAATTATTAATTACTGAATCTTTTGAAGAACGACTCTCAGATAAATCGTCATATATCATCATCATCATCATCATCAACAACAAAACCAAACGTAAAATTATCTATGTTCTCTGTTCGTGCCTGCTCACACCCAGTTCTGGCATTAAAATCGCCACACATCATTATATACACATCTTGTTTTTCAAACTCAGTATGACAAAACAACTGGTCTTCCATGGCAAGGATTCCATCTTTGAGGTTACTGTTATCATATGCTGGTGAACTCTCTGGAGGAACATAGCATGCTATAAACATTAAATTTTTATTAATATCTAGTAACTCTTTATCAGTTTTTATTATTGTGAAATTATTGAAATCTACATTTATCCGTTCAACATGCTTTTCATATTTGTTTTTAATAAGCACTAAAACACCACCTGAGCATCGTCCATGTACTGACAGTTTTTTTGCTGGGGAACTGAATTTCAAAAAGCCCGGAAAAACATTACTCAAGTCAAACTGTGATCCAATAAACGTCTCAGTCAGACAAACAAAATCAAATTTATTTATGAACTGTAGAAAGGAAACATGCATTTTATAGAACAGATTTTCTACATTGTAATTAAGAAATGTTATTTCCTGTGCCTGTGGTCGCGCGTTGTCCTATTTCTGGCTGTGGCTAGATCGCAGGCTACTTTGGCTTGAACGGGATGTGTTATCACTGTCCCTTCCGCGTAGGAATGTTTGCATGTTACCCTGAACTGTCCCACCTCTCGACTCTCTACGACCATTGTCACCTCCACGTGCACCCCGGTTTAAACCCCTACCTGCCCTGCCCCCACCCCTGCTGGCAGTGCCCTGAGGACTGGCTTCCTTCAGAACAGGCCGCTGACTGGCTGGCTGAATCACATGATCACTAGGGGAATCCCCTTGGAGTTCAAGAGAGAGAGAGAGAGAGTATGTGAAAGATAGCTTTTATCGATGCGCCTGCAATCTGGACTACTGTGCATAGTTGTTGATTTGACAAGTTAATGCATTAAAGTAATTGATATGTTCGTTCTTCTCTTTAACATCTTTTCACAATGCTGTGATATTAGACGAAAAAGAAAGAAAAAAAAACCTCCCGTCTTCCTATCTCTGAACCTCCCTACCATTTCCCTTCAAAAATGAAATCTTAACAATAATAACATACTCAAAACATTTGTAAACATTAAATCAATGAGCCAACTGGGCTCCATTTTAAGCCTTTAACAACATCCAGCATAAGCAAATCGTTCAATAAAATATTCTTAAAAGATGAATCTGAAACCGTTGAATCACAAATCGAAGTGGGTAAAAATGATTTCAAATGCTGACAGTGTAGAATAGCATGGACAGGTGTTATTTCCTCACTGCAGACGCACTTAACATGACTGTTGAATTTGTATCTGAGAGCATTCAGTCTGAATCTGTAGACCAGGGATGACAGTGTTCGGTTTTCACACATGAGCTCACCATTGCAGGAATGTATATGTTTGACTTTGAAAATATTCCTCTTTTCAGTGAAATTTACAAAAGAACCTCCTAATAGTTCCTTCACATGATTCCAACAAGTTTTCGTTATTAAGGAATAACTTTCAGATAAAGATCAAGGAATTTTAACACATACAGAATTTTTAATGTTCATTGCACCTTTTTTAGCTGTTCTGTCCGCCCATTCATTACCAAAAATATTACAATGTGATGGAACCCAAGAGAATGAGATACTAGTTCCGCGCAGTGACAAATAATGGATTGTATGACAAATTTCTGCAATAATGTCACCTCTTACTTTTAGATTATAAGACTGTAGCGCGTCTAAAACAGATTTAGAATCAACCAAAAATAATACCTGAACGAGACAAAAAGGAAGATCAAGCAGAAAATTCAAACCCATCAAAATAGCAATAAGTTCTGCTGTAAATATTGAAAAATGTTTTCCAAGATGGTAAGCCTTTTCTGCTTTTAAAGCTGGGATTACAAATGCAGCTCCAACCATGTCATTATCTAGCTTAGAGCCATCAGTGTAAATTTTTAGATGGTCCGGGTAGTGCTAAAAAATATGAGCTTTTACAGAAGCAGATAAAGTGGGATCATCATTTTTCTTTATATTTGTATAATTAGTATCGAAATAGGCTGATAGTAGTTCCCATTTAGGGACTGCAGTGAACAGTACACAAGATGATATATCTTTCTTATTGATTCCTGACTCTTGAAAAATGCCATAAGTGAAAGTGCCTATTGTTTCTAAAGAGGCAACCGACTTTGCTCTTTTGGGAAAATCCGTGTCTGATTTTATGCACACTTCATCATAATTTGAATTTGGAACTGATGTACTCCTTAGAACATATTTGGATGATGCAAGTTTCATATTTTCTTCAAAAGGTAATATACCAATTTCAGCATATGTTTTTAATGAAGATGTATATACTGGAACTCCAATGGCAAGTTTATGGGCTTTACTGTCTATACTTTGCATTTTTTTTAAAAGGTATTTGGGGGCAGAGAAGAATACCTCTTGGGCATATGTTAACTTTGAACGAATAAGTGTTGTTACTAGGTGTATACGAGTGGAAATGTCTTGTCCCCACTGTTGTTTGCTGACAATTTTTAGGAAGTTCAGACTCTTTTTAGCTTTCATCATTACGTATTCTAAATGCTCTTTCCGTGACAATTTTGATGTAAGGATTACTCCTAAAAATTTAACAGACTGTGCATAATTGATAACTGACCCTTCTAGATTGAAAGAAGGCGAATCTCTTTGATCGTAACCAGAGTCAAAAAGCATCATATGTGATTTCTCTGGAGACAAAGTTAAACCATTTTGAATCATAAAACCATTTATATTATCAAGCTCTCTTTGATACAATTTTTTTTTTAGTGTAATTTAGCGATCTCATTGGAGTTCGTTTGTTCTATAGTCACTTTCATCCATATGCAGATATCATCAGCATATTGAACCAATTCAACATGATTAGACACAGATGATGGTAGGTCATGTGTTAAAATATTGAAAAGTGTTGGTGCTACTACTGATCCTTGTGGAATTCCCATATGAAGTGGTTTTAATTTTGAGTAAGTGTGTCCTATTTTGGTCTGAATTGATCTGTCTGCTAGAAAAGTCTTGAAATAATTATACATGCAACCTGATAAGCCAATGGATTTTAATTTATAAAGTAGTCTAGAATGCCATACTTGATCGTACGCTTTTTTGATATCAAAGAAAGTAGCCAGTACATTTTTCCTTCTAGCAAACTGATGTTTAATTTGGGTTGTTAATTTAGTAAGGTGATCGATGGTTGATCTGCCCTTACGAAAACCTGCTTAATGTATTGGTATGATATTGTTCTTTTTGCAGTAGTATAGGAGACGATTTAAAATTATTTTTTCCATCAGTTTCCCAGTATGTGACATCAGAGCAATAGGCCGATAACTGTTTATGTCTGATTTTGGTTTACCAAGCTTGTGTATGGGAACAATAATAGATTGTTTCCATATTAATGGAATATTTCCAGACGACCAACATCTTTGTATGAATTGGTGAAGAAAGTTAACAAAATTAGCAGGTAAATATTTGATTAATTCATTTGATATTCCATCAGGGCCTACTGAAGTTCTTTTATTTCCATTGGAGAAAATGACATCTTTCATTTCTTTTAAGGTGATTGGGGCATTGGTAAAATGGCTGTTAACTTCTATTGGATCAGTGTATATTTCACTGGAAGATTCTTTCTCTCGAAAAACTCTATCCTTTTCTGACAAGCCCTCTTTGCAACTCGTCATTGCAAACATTTCTGAGAAAGCTTTGGCCTTTTGTGAGTTAGAAGGAAATTCTTCATTTTTTATATGTACTGGATATTCTGGAAGGCATACTCCATTTTTCATATCCTTCACTTTTTTCCAAACCTTCTGAAGATCTGCATGATCAGAAACTTCGTTTTTACAAAAGTTAGACCAATACTGCCGTTTGGCCTGTTCGTTTACTCTGTTGCTATGTATTTTTGCCTTCTTCATATTTTTGTGTTTTTCTTCATTCTTTTTGTCTTTGAGATATTCATTAAAGGCTTCTTTCTTCAATTGTTTAGCCTCTGCGCAAGCATCATTCCACCAAACATTTCCTGAATATTTATTATCTTTCATTTGATTGCACTTCGGTATTGAAGAATCAGCAGCGTACAAAATTATCTCAGTAAATTTTGCATAAATACTATCTATATTATCCGACTGAAGTTCTTCAATGTTATGCATTGACAACAATCTTTCAAATTTGTCCCAATCCGCATTTCTGTTATTATATTTAGGAATTTTATCTTTTACTGAATCCTGACTTACTGGTTTGTCATTTAAACTGATAACAATGGAAGATGGTCACTACCCAATGTATCCTTGACAATATTCCATTCACAGTTGCATGCAATAGCTGGTGATATAAGTGACAAATCGATGGCAGATGGCTTATGTTTCGATATATCTGGGATTCTAGTTACACTCCCATTACTGAGTAGATATAAAGCAGAATCAATAACATTTTCGACGAAACGGTTATTGATAGACCTGCCAACAGTGCATTCCTTGTCCCAAAAGGGAGAATGGAGATGACATTAAAACTGCCCCAATATTCAAACAACATTATCTCCTTTCTGATCCTGAAGTCGAGCGTAGCCCACTCCGTGTTCTTGTTCGTCTCTGGACCAGTTGGCAGATACACAGAAACTATATTCAAAATCAGCGATTCATTAAATTTTACTCTGACTGCACAGGCATTAATGTTTTTAGTATCTGTTGGAAAGGGTGGTAGAATTTGCCTGTAATCCAGAATATCTTTGATATAAATAGCTGTGTTGATTTTTCCTTTTTCATCCTCAGATTGGTAGATTGGAGGATAAAAGTAGCCCTTAAGGATTGGGAGTTTCTTAGTGAATACATTTAGAGATTGTAAAGCTAAAACATGGTACTTATTTGATGAAAGATGCTGCACAAGATTGTCTAGATTTGTGGAAATTGATCTACAATGCCAGTGCATTATTTGAATATTAGATTGCCTTTCCATTTTCTTTGGCATTTTTTCCCTCCTGATTAACGCTGTGTTGTCTCAACAGCCTTGCGATTAAGAATGAACTCAGTGAGATAAATAAGAAATAGCTAACAATACCAGCAACAACAACAACAAAAGATAGTTGTGATAAGATAATATAAAAACAACAAAAATGCACAATTTCACAAAAAGTTGACAACAGACTATAGATCTATATAAAATGCTTTGACAAAGAAAAACAAGAAATATGCGAATTATAGTCACTCAAGATGGGGTAAACAGTGATCTTGACTGTGATTTCCGCAGAAAGTAAATCAACAGGTTTCTTTGTCTTTGGTTTAATACCACTGTGTACTCAACACGTCGAACATGTTGAACCAAGGGTCTCTGTATCCAGGCAGGGGCTGGTGTCCTCTGTAAGGTTGATATTTTCCGGCCTGTCGCTGGTTAGACAAACTCACTGTCTTCCTCGGCTTCTCCCAGAAGAATTTTCGAACGTGCCTTCCAACATTTCTTGCCAGAACACTTGACCCTCTAGGTGTAGGATGGAGGTTGTCTCTGAGTGCCCTGCTGTTGGTTGGTAGGTTGTTATGAGAAACAAAAGACACATTCTTGATTCCAAACAGATCTGAGGTTGTTAGAGCATTAAAAACCTCTCGCTTAATTTCCAGTTTGGGATCTTTGACTGGAGCAACTTTACTAACCACAACCTTCACTTTGGAATGGCTGGTGACAAAGTCTTTGATAATGGAAGTAAACTCTTTGCTGACATGTCTTGGGTCTTTTTTCTGTAGGTCGTTAACCCCACAGTGGATAACTACTGCATCTGGTGGTTTTTCGTCAGTGTAAAGATTTGACTGAAGCGCCAAAGTAAGGTCTTCTGATGTGAATACTCGGCTTGTCTTAGCCTCAAAACCATAAGAAAGGCCCAGTCTGTTCCCATTCACTCCCTTATACACAGAATCATGAAGAATTACGACGTTCGGGAAGTCTTGTTTCTGTTCTTGTTTGGAACTGACTGAGTTCTGTGTTTTTCCTGTCTGATCTTTTTCGTCATGAAATTCTGACGTCATTTTATCTGGGTTCTCGGCTTCCTTTTCTTTTGATTTTTGATTTGCTTTCAACCTCCTCACTGGCCTTGATGGTGATGCTTTCTTGGGGTGTGATGCAGCAGGTAGGCATGATTTTGCAACGTCAGCATACGACTGAAGAGTATGAGAGGTCAGATTGTCTGTTTGGGTATGGCTGTCTGTTGTTGTTGCGGAAACGTCAGATCTGACCAAGCAAGCAATCATCTCAGTCTGCTTGAGTACTGTATTTTCGAGAGAAGCTATTCGTTCTGTAAGAGACTCGATAATGCTTTTCATATCTTTTACCAGACTCACTGCGACAGATATGGTGGTGTCTTCTGTCGTGCTGGTTTCTTCTCCTCCATCCCCTTGACGTTCACGCTGAGCGGCTTTCTGTGCTGACCGATTCAGGGTATCTTTGAGGAGGCATTCTTTGCTGTCACCTTTCTGTGCGCCGTTTTCTTTTGTTTTCCTTGGTGTCGTTGTTGAGCGGCTGCCTAGACTTCTTGATCGAGTCAGTCTGGTCATGTTGATGGTAGTTTTGCGGAAATTTTTAGGAGAGCCTAACCGAAACTTTCCTGTCCGCCATCTTGTGTGTGTGTCCGTAATTGATATGTATGTATGTATGTATGTACGTATGTGTGTGTGTATGTATTTATGTACGTGTGTGCTTAGGTATGTCTGTGTGTGTACACTTGTATGTATATATCCAGTCAAGTATGTATGCATCTATGAATATATGTATACATGTCCAATACAAAATGTCTAAGCAATCTTTCTCTCTCTCTCTCTCTCTCTCTCTCTCTCTCTCTCCATCACACACACACACACACACACACGCGCGCGCGCGCGCGCGCGCACACACACGCACACACACACACACACACACACACACACACACACACACACACACACGTCTGTTTGCTTTAATAATTGATTGACTTCAGGTAAAAAAAAAAAAAAGGATATATTTAATACTGTGGTGCACTTTTCATTTCTGGCTCCTCTCTTTGCACATATATCAGCTAGCTCATTACCCCAAATACCACAATGCGATGGAATCCAACAGAAGATGACATCAGTTCCTTTACATATCAAGATATGAATAAGATGACATATTTCATTTACGAGAAAGTTGTTCGAAACGGTATTTGGAAATTGTATGGTTTGCAGAACAGACATTGAATCCACACAAATAACTACTTTAAATATTGATTGTGGCAAGTCACTTAAATGTGACAATGCCATAATAATAGCTATCATTTCGGCGACAAATATTGCTCTGCCTTTTCCGATGGAGTATATTTTTTCAACCTTTTGTGATGGTATAACAAAAGCAGAGCCTGACTGATTATTAGACAATACTGATCCATCTGCGTAAACTTTAAGATGTTGAGGATATTTCTCTTGTAAATGCATCTTTACAGAATAAGATGAAATATTTGGCTGGTCAGTTTTGCTCACATCAGTGTAATCAAGATCAAAATGTGCCCTGTTTCTTTCCCAAGCTGGAAGAGAAATCAAGGCCACCTTCGCTGATGTCTCAGAACTGACTGTTGACTCTTTCAAAAGATTTTCAGCACAAGAACCAATGGTAGAATATGATGAAATAGTCTGTGCTTTTTTTTTTTTTTTTTTTTTGATAACGAGATTCAGGTTTTATAGGAATCTCGTTTTCGTTCACACCTCTGAGCGTTGAAAATTTCATTACATATCAACCGTTTGGTGCCGATTCAGAAAACACCACAAAAATACGTTGCTTGGTGCGGCTAATGAAAACACTCATTTGATTAATTATGAACATATAAACAGCATTCCTCATTTACAAGTGAAAAATATGTACCAGTACAGAAATTTCATTTCAATATTTTATAAATTAAAACTTGATGCCTTAAAAACTAAATATACAAACGAAGCAGAATGCATTTGTGGAGAACGTAGAATAACCAGCAGGCATCTGTTGTTTGACTGTTTACCTGTTCAACCTCATTTACCACCATTATCAGGCATGTCTTTGTGTGATGTCTTTTCAGATTTAAAGCTTGTCTTCAGTGTTGTTTTCTTTTTAATTTGTAGTCCAGTTAAGCATTTAC
>CM065744.1:1191497-1196497 GCA_033310375.1 Conus canariensis | reverse complement strand
CAAATGCTATGTCAAATGTGTAAAGGCTACGTCAAAAGTTATGTCAAATGTGTAAAGGCGACGTCAGGCGGCTTGAGCAGAATGTTGTGTGTTGTACTGAATGACGTCATTGTCCACCGGGTTGTGTTGTGTCGTGTTTTTCTTTGAATTCTGTTGTGCTGTGTTGTATCATATTGTACCTGTTGTATGCTATTAAGTAGTATTATACTACACTATGTTGTATTGTGCTGTGTTGTATCATATTGTAACTGTTGTATGGTAATATATGGTATTACACTACACTGTGTTGCAGTGTGTTGTGTTGCGTTGTGCCGTATAGTGTCGTCTTGTTTGTGTTGAATTGTACTGTATAGTCTTATATTGCGTTGTATTGTACTGAATTGTGTTGTATTGCTTCACAGTATACTGTAATGTATAGCGTTGTATTCATTGCAGTACAGTGTATTGTAATACATTGAGCTGTATTTTGCTGTATTCCTTCGTACTGTGTTTTGCTGTATTGTATATAACTATGTTGTACTGTGTTTTGTTTCATTGTATATAACTATGTTGTACTGTGTTTTGCTGTATTGTATATAACTATGTTGTACTGTGTTTTCTTGTATTGTATATAACTATGTTGTACTGTGTTTTGCTGTATTGTATATAACTATGTTGTACTGTGTTTTCTTGTATTGTATATAACCACGTTGTACTGCGTTTTGCTGTATATATAACTATGTTGTACTGTGTTTTGCTGTATTGTAATAATATATGTTGTACTGTAAACAATTAACAAGTAGGGTAACTCTTGCTCCCATAAGGAAACCTAACTCAGAGTAACTTTTATTCAGACTGGCACAGCCTTTTAAACTTGAATAAAGTCAGACAAATACAAAGACGAACAATCTAACAGTGGGGGGAAAACAAGCGCAGGCCAACAACCCCTCCGTCATCACAGTAGTGACTTTGCAAAGATTTGAACTTAAGGGAGGGGGGGAGGGGGTTGGGGTAAAGATGAAGAAAATGGGAACATAAAATTAAGAAAAATTATAAATATGAAAACTCTTCACTAGCTGCATGAGGGAACCATCGTAATCCTTCTCGAAGGCAGATCTGTTTGTATTGCCTGCTCCTAGGCCTTTCGTCCGCTGGATCGGACTCATCAGGGAGACACGGCTGATTGTAATAGAGACACACCACAGTCCATAATACTGTGGTGTTCTCAGCACCAAGGGTTCAAAAAAGAATCCCAACAGCACCCACAAAGCAGTCAGCGAAGGATAGTAAATGAAACAAAACGAAAGTGTGGGGAGGAATAAAGCTGCTGAAAAACTAAAGACATTATGCAAACAGTATAAAATGTAGGGGACAATCTTTGAGCCTACGCCTGAGGATCCACCCAAGGATGTAAGGGAGATCAAAAGACGAACACAAAAACGGACAGAAACAAATAAGATAACCTCGGTTTAATTGAAATGAAATTGAACATGAAATGAGGCAGGGAACAGTAAACAATAAACAAGTAGAGTGACTCTTGCTCCAATAAGGAAACCTAACTCAGAGTAACTTTTATTCAAGACTGGCACAGCCTTTTAAACTTGAATAAAGTCAGACAAATACAAAGACGAACAATCTAATAGTGGGGGAAAAAACAAGTGCAGGCCAACAACCCCTCCGTCATCACAGAAATGACTTGGCAAAGATTTGAACTTAAGGGAGCGGGGGGGGGAGGGGGGGGGGGTTGAAGATGAAGAAAATGGGAACATAAAATTAAGAAAATATGTTATAAATATGAAAACTCTTCACTAGCTGCATGAGGGAACCATCGTAATCCCTCTGGATCTGCCTTCGAGAGGGATTGTCAAGTCTGTGGTGAGAGACTAGATAGAATTTAAATCTCACCAGTGTCTCCAATTGTAATGAAAGTTGTTTAACTGTGTCCATGCTAAGCCATAAAAGGATTGTATGATAAAGTTTATCCCTGTGTATAATGATCTTGAAAGGTGTTTACAGTGTTAAGGATAAAGCTAAAAGACACTGACTGGTGTTTTGGAAAACGTTCTCCACACTGGACTGTATGTAGAAAATACATTGAGAGTGAGTGTAATGGTTATTCTTGTAATTTATCGATGTGTTTTGCGATACATCCTGGGATGATTCCTCCGTTTGCTGTGAGTTTTGTTCGTTAAACCCATAATCCGGTTACATTCTGTCTCTGTCTGTCTGTCTTTGTCTCTGTCTCTGTCTGTCTGTACTGTGTGTACTGTCTGTCCTCTCTGTCTCTCTGTCTCTGTCTCTGTCTCTGTCTCTCTCTCTCTCTCTCTCTCTCTCTCTCTCTCTCTCTCTCCTCCTCCTCCTCCTCCTCCTCCTCCTCCTCCTCCTCCTGCTCTCTCTCTCCACAAACACACACACAGTATGTTCGTTTTTCTGGAAGTTTCTATGTACACAGTCCAGACATCCTGTTCACGAAGTCATGAGAGAGACTGAGTCCAACACCATCTGAGACTGACGTCTGCATTGGCTGCCTTGGAGGGAGAGAGATTTTCATTTATTGCTTGATCGATTAGTGGATTAATTGATCGATCGATTGATTGATTGACTTTAAATTCATGCAACATGTTCGTCAGCACATGTGCCGTTCTATAATCGACGAATGTGACGTACATACAATAGTCTCTGGTGTAGACTTGATCCTCAGACTCTCCACCATGATAACTGAAGTGAACCACGTCCCCTTCACCAATTCTGTGATGTCCGTGAGCAGAGGGATGAGGAACGTGACAGACGGTGGGAACATCCCGTGGTGGCAGCACAAGGACTGGCTGGAGACATACCAACCTTTCGTGAAAGTCGCCAACATGATCTTCGTATATAGCTTGCCTGTCGTGCTCGTACTCGGAGTCTTTGGGAATTTCATGATCATCGTCATCATGTTTCGCCTTCCTGAAGCCAGTCTGGGAATCTGGTTCCTGTGTCTGGCATGGTGCGACCAGCTGGCGTTACTGACCAATGCCCTGTACGAGTGGCTCCACGAGGCCTTTGAGGTAGCCTTCTTTGACAGCCTGGGGTCCTGGCCTTGCAAGGTGGAGAGGGTGGTCACCTACGCCGTGCCCATCGTGTCGTCCTGGTCACTGGTGGCGCTGACCATGCTGAGAGCAGCGTCTGTGCTGTGGCCACACCGTATCGGCGCTGTGTGGACCAAGAGGCAGTCCAGAATTGCTGTGGTGGTGCTGATTGTGGTCGTCCTCCTGATCCACGCTCACTTTTTCTACGGGATTGATTACGACGAGGACCTGTGTAGCACAACAGTGACTAAGTGTTGTGTCAGCGCCGTGTCCAAGACGTACGAATGGTTTTTCATCGCAGTGTGGTCCTGGGTGTCTCTGGTACAGTTCTCTTTCCTTCCTTTCGTGTTTCTAGTGATCAGCAACAGCGTTCTTCTCTGGAAGCTGGTGGGGTCTGTCAGAGCCAACAGACAGCTGTCTGTGCAACAGAGCACTCAGGACTCCAGGCAGCAGAAGGTGTCGTCACTGTCTGTGACCCTGCTGACCGTCAGTGCCGCCTTCCTTCTCCTCACCACGCCAGTCTCCGTCTACTTCATCCTGTATCCCTACATCCTGGTGATGCCAGACCCGGTGGTTCATGGACAGTTTTTCATCTTCAAGTCCGTCAGTAGCACCCTGTGGTACGCCAACAGTGCCATCAACTTCTACCTGTATTGTCTGACTGGCAGCAAGTTCAGAGCAGAGTTCTGGAACGTGGTGACAGAATGTTTCAGCCTGTGTGGAAACAAACAGAGAGTGAAGACTAAGCCCAGGTCTATCGCACCATCAGTGACGTCATCATCTCCTGCTGGCGTAGGTGTCGACGTCATGAAGGGAAAACGTAAGAATGGAGCTGTCACTGAAGGTGACTTTTAGCATGACATCATCTAGTGTTGGTGTAGTTGTCTCCACAGTAAGCTAAAATGAGAGAATTTTGTCAGTGACGTTCATTTTAAGCATTACGTCATCTTGTGTTCATGTTGTCATGGACACAATGAACAGGTATTGATAGGAATGATGTCATTGATGTCAGTGACGTTCATTTTAAGCATTACGTCATCTTGTGTTCATGTTGTCATGGACACAATGAACAGGTATTGATAGGAATGATGTCATTGATGTCAGTGACGTTCATTTTAAGCATTACGTCATCTTGTGTTCATGTTGTCATGGACACAATGAACAGGTATTGATAGGAATGATGTCATTGATGTCAGTGACGTTCATTTTAAGCATTACGTCATCTTGTGTTCATGTTGTCATGGACACAATGAACAGGTATTGATAGGAATGATGTCATTGATGTCAGTGACGTTCATTTTAAGCATTACGTCATCTTGTGTTCATGTTGTCATGGACACAATGAACAGGTATTGATAGGAATGATGTCATTGATGCGTTCTACATGAAAACGGAATGGGTATAAAAGTCACTGACTGCAACATTGAGTATGACGTCACACTTATGGGTATAAAAGTCACTGACTGCAACGTTGAGTATGACGTCACACTTATGGGTATAAAAGTCACTGACTGTAACGTTGAGTATCACGTCACACTTATGGGTATAAAAGTCACTGACTGCAACGTTGAGTATGACGTCACACTTATGGGTATAAAAGTCACTGACTGTAACGTTGAGTATCACGTCACACTTATGGGTATAAAAGTCACTGACTGCAACGTTGAGTATCACGTCACACTTATGGGTATAAAAGTCACTGACTGCAACGTTGAGTATCACGTCACACTTATGGGTATAAAAGTCACTGACTGTAACGTTGAGTATCACGTCACACTTATGGGTATAAAAGTCACTGACTGCAACGTTGAGTATCACGTCACACTTATGGGTATAAAAGTCACTGACTGCAACGTTGAGTATCACGTCACACTTATGGGTATAAAAGTCACTGACTGCAACGTTGAGTATCACGTCACACTTATGGGTATAAAAGTCACTGACTGTAACGTT
>CM065744.1:1183997-1186497 GCA_033310375.1 Conus canariensis | reverse complement strand
TAGTGGCAATATTATTGTATTAGTGTAAACAATGTAAGTCATGGTGACACTAGTGGCAATATTATTGTATTAGTGTAAACAATGTAAGTCATGGTGACACTAGTGGCAATATTATTGTATTAGTGTAAACAATGTAAGTCATGGTGACACTAGTGGCAATATTATTGTATTAGGGTAAACAGTGTAAGTCATGGTGACACTAGTGGCAATATTATTGTATTAGTGTAAACAATGTAAGTCATGGTGACACTGGCGGCAATATTATTGTATTAGTGTAAACAATGTAAGTCATGGTGACACTAGTGGCAATATTATTGTATTAGTGTAAACAATGTAAGTCATGGTGACACTGGCGGCAATATTATTGTATTAGTGTAAACAAAGTAAGTCACGGTGACACTAGCGGCAATATTATTGTATTAGTGTAAACAATGTAAGTCATGGTGACACTGGCGGCAATATTATTGTATTAGTGTAAACAATGTAAGTCATGGTGACACTAGTGGCAATATTATTGTATTAGTGTAAACAATGTAAGTCATGGTGACACTGGCGGCAATATTATTGTATTAGTGTAAACAAAGTAAGTCATGGTGACACTGGCGGCAATATGCACTGTACTAGTGTAAACAAGGTAAGTCATGGTGACACTAGTGGCAATATTATTGTATTAGTGTAAACAATGTAAGTCATGGTGACACTAGTGGCAATATTATTGTATTAGTGTAAACAATGTAAGTCATGGTGACACTGGCGGCAATATTATTGTATTAGTGTAAACAATGTAAGTCATGGTGACACTAGTGGCAATATTATTGTATTAGTGTAAACAATGTAAGTCATGGTGACACTAGTGGCAATATTATTGTATTAGTGTAAACAATGTAAGTCATGGTGACACTAGTGGGCAATATTATTGTATTAGTGTAAACAATGTAAGTCATGGTGACACTAGGTGGCAATATTATTGTATTAGTGTAAACAATGTAAGTCATGGTGACACTGGCGGCAATATTATTGTATTAGTGTAAACAATGTAAGTCATGGTGACACTGGCGGCAATATTATTGTATTAGTGTAAACAATGTAAGTCATGGTGACACTGTGGCAATATTATTGTATTAGTGTAAACAATGTAAGTCATGGTGACACTAGTGGCAATATTATTGTATAGTGTAAACAATGTAAGTCATGGTGACACTGGGGCAATATTATTGTATTAGTGTAAACAAATGTAAGTCATGGTGACACTAGTGGCAATATTATTGTATTAGTGTAAACAATGTAAGTCATGGTGACACTAGGGGCAATATTATTGTATTAGTGTAAACAATGTAAGTCATGGTGACACTATGGCGGCATATATGATATTATTAGTGTAAACAATGTGTAAACAATGTAAGTCATGGTGACACTGGGGCAATATTATTGTATAGTGTAAACAATGTAAGTCATGGTGACACTAGTGGCAATATTATTGTATTAGTGTAAACAATGTAAGTCATGGTGACACTGCTGGCAATATTATTGTATTAGTGTAAACAATGTAAGTCATGGTGACACTGGGCAATATTATTGTATTAGTGTAAACAATGTAAGTCATGGTGACACTAGTGGCAATATTATTGTATTAGTGTAAACAATGTAAGTCATGGTGACACTGGCGGCAATATTATTGTATTAGTGTAAACAAAGTAAGTCATGGTGACACTAGTGGCAATATTATTGTATTAGTGTAAACAATGTAAGTCATGGTGACACTAGTGGCAATATTATTGTATTAGTGTAAACAATGTAAGTCATGGTGACACTAGTGGCAATATTATTGTATTAGTGTAAACAATGTAAGTCATGGTGACACTGGGGCAATATTATTGTATTAGTGTAAACAATGTAAGTCATGGTGACACTAGTGGCAATATTATTGTATTAGTGTAAACAATGTAAGTCATGGTGACACTGGCGGCAATATTATTGTATTAGTGTAAACAAATGTAAGTCATGGTGACACTGGTGGCAATATTATTGTATTAGTGTAAACAATGTAAGTCATGGTGACACTAGTGGCAATATTATTGTATTAGTGTAAACAATGTAAGTCATGGTGACACTAGGCGGCAATATTATTGTATTAGTGTAAACAATGTAAGTCATGGTGACACTGGCGGCAATATTATTGTATTAGTGTAAACAATGTAAGTCATGGTGACACTAGTGGCAATATATTGTATTAGTGTAAACAATGTAAGTCATGGTGACACTAGGGCAATATTATTGTATTAGTGTAAACAATGTAAGTCATGGTGACACTGGGCAATATTATTGTATTAGTGTAAACAATGTAAGTCATGGTGACACTGGGCAATATTATTGTATTAGTGTAAACAATGTAAGTCATGGTGACACTGGCGGCAATATTATTGTATTAGTGTAAACAATGTAAGTCATGGTGACACTGGGCAATATTATTGTATTAGTGTAAACAATGTAAGTCATGGTG
>CM065744.1:1141497-1178997 GCA_033310375.1 Conus canariensis | reverse complement strand
GTTTACATTGTATGGCGGGGAGCTGACTATCCAGGTGGGTGAAGAACTCCCCCACAACAGACTTCTCCGAAAAATCTTCTCCTCAAAATCCTTCACGAAAAGATCCACCGCAGTAGGACTTACAAGAGACCCCCTAGCTGCTGTATGTGTCTGTTGGTGGAAGTGCCCCTCAAAAGCGGAGAAACAACACCTCAGAAGCTGGCAGCTGTACTCTACCAAGAGTGACGTGTGCTGCGGATGATTGAGATGAGCCTGAAGTCTGTGACTGATGGTCTGAATGCTGTCCGTCTCCGGCACACTGGCTCAGGACTGTGTCATCGGAGGACAGCGGCAGGCCATTGGCCAGGAGGTAAACAGAAAGCTGAGTGTTGACAAAGTCTGTGACGTCAGCCGTGACGTGCTCAGTCTGTTCTTCCAAGGAGGACAACACGTCAGCGATAAATCTGACAACCTCAGACCTGAATGGAAATCCGTAGCATCATCTTATTATCCTCATCCTCTTCGATCAGCACTTTAAAAAAAAAAAAAAAAAATTACTAGCATTCGTGGATGTGCAAACTTAGGGTGTCACTCTGAGATACAGGCAACGCTCAATGACCCTATCAGGTCAAAATCCCACCTGGTTTCTCTGGTGTCCCGTCACCTATACAGACAACGCTCAATGACCCTGTCAGGTCAAAATCCCACCTGGTTTCTCTGGTGTCCTGTCACCTATACAGGCAACGCTCAATGACCCTATCAGGTCAGAATCCCACCTGGTTTCTCTTGTGTCCTGTCACCTATACACACAACGCTCAATGACCCCACCAGGTTAAAATCCCACCTGGTTTCTCTGGTGTCCCGTCACCTGGTTGAGATGGAAATAGATACAGACAACGCTCAATGACCCTATCAGGTCAAAATCCCACTTGGTTTCTCTTGTGTCCCGTCACCAATACAGACAACGCTCAATGACCCTATCAGGTCAAAATCCTACCTGGTTTCTCATGTGTCCCGTCATCTATACAGACAACGCTCAATGACCCTGTCAGGTCAAAATCCTACCTGGTTTCTCATGTGTCCCGTCATCTATACAGACAACGCTCAATGACCCTATCAGGTCAAAATCCTACCTGGTTTCTCATGTGTCCCGTCATCTAGTTCAGATGGACATGAAAACCACGTAGGACTTGAAGTCATTGTACCCACAAAATCTACTCTAAGTCATTGTACCCACAAATTCTACCCAGTCCTCTTCTGTTCTCTAGGTGAGTATCAAAGATGGAAATGTCGAATTTAAAAAAATTGATTTCAAGACGCTAAACTAATTCCTGAAGTTAATGAATTGTTGAGTCATAAGTCATGGAGTTGGGCTCTTACACCACGGAAATGATATCTGTCCGAAAGATTTTAATAAGCAGCTGCAATTAAGATTGATGGAAAAGACAAAAGCCTTCAAAACCCACTAGGGTTTATCAGTGGAAAAGGATGCATTTTGGATTGTGACGGCAGGCAAACACATAAACTGTCTCTTCCCAGACCTCGAAGCAATCTTTATAAATCAAGTTTTTTGTGTTCTGGAGGGACTGCATGGAATAATTTGCCTTCCTCCGTAAAATCATGTCCCTCAAAACAGACATTTAAAAAAAAAAGCTCTAAAAATGCATCTGATAGAAACTCTGCGCATCAGTTGAAGTCATTTCCATCAATACGATCCCTCTCTCTCTCTCTCTCTCCTCTCTCTCTCTCTCTGTCTCTCTCTCTCTCTCTCCTCTCTCTCTCTCTCTCTCTCTCTGTTGTGTGTGTGTGTGTGTGTGTGTGTGTGTGTGTGTGTGTGTGTGTGTGTGTGTGTGCTTGAACTTGAAGTTCCAACAATAGTTTCATTATTGTTTCATATTTCATATGAGAGTTATATATTTGCATGGTAGAAATTGTGTGCTTTTAAAAATGTTTCTTCTTCTTCTTCTTCTTCTTTTTTTTTTTAGCTTTTGGTTATATGCTGTATTAGTTTCTTTCTTGTTTATGAGGGAAGGATGTAAAAAAGCTGGAAAGCTTATTCTTTAACCCTCAATAAAGATAATTTTGACGTGACTTAATACACACACACATGCTCTCTCTTTCTCTCTCTCTCTCTCTCTTCTCTCTCTCTCTCTCTCTCTCTGTCTGTCTGTCTGTCTGTCTGTCTCTCTCTCTCTCTCTCTCTCTCTCTCTCTCTCTCTCTCTCTCTCTCTCATGTCACATAATTTTGCAAAAAGACGTAAAACGAAGGTACTATTACTACCTGAAAAGGAGAGAGAGAGAGAGAGAGAGAGAGAGAGAGAGAGAGAGAGAGAGAGAGAGAGAGAGAGAGGAGGATGTATATATGGTGATGAACAGTAAGTCGTCAACACCGCCCACGGAGTTCATTTCTTTAAAGGCCTAATTCAAGCTTTCGCCTGTCAAAAGGCTTCCTCAGGAACCGGATCGTACTTTCATCTCCATGGCTGAAATGACATCAATACAATTGACGTCATAGTAGAACTGCATCAAGTTATAGGCCTACATCTCTCTCTCTCTCTCTCTCTCTCCTCTCTCTCTCTCTCTCTCTCTCTCTCTCTCTCTCTCTCTCTTCTATATATTATTATATATATTTTTTTCCCCCTCAAATTTTTAATCGAAGAACAGGTTCAGACGTGTACCAGGTTAAACAACTGAAATACAGTTATGTCGAAACCGATATGCCATTATACATGCCCCAGGATCATATACAACCGGCACCATCCGCTCTGCGTATTTTCGGTGAAAGGGAAATCCCAAGGATACCCTGAGCATCCGTGACGTCACAGACGAGAGTCGAAACCACTGCTGGTGAAAATCGACTGACTTCATTGTTTCAAGTCTGTGCAGACTTAGCCCCGATCCAGCCGACAGTGACGGTAAGTCCATTGATTCTCTTCTTTCGTTCTTACTGCCGCTGCGTTTTGCGCTCAGTGTGAACATTTTCGCCTTGGCTCTGCACTGGACATTGGAATGGAGTCTGTTTTGTGTGTCTAAAATAATTTATGCAAGTCTGGGCTTCCGTTCATAGGAATGGTAGACAGATCGGCAGACCTCGCGAATGTGAAGCTGAAGGAGTTACGCTGCGGCTTTAAAATCATGCTCTAGAAGCGACCGGTATTTTGGCCTTGATGATTGGCCTGGTTCAGAGACCATAAGCATGATTTCGCCAGTGAGTTTGACAGTTTGATTCCAATGAGTTGAGGTGGGCCTGACAACGCGCTTTCGTACGCGCGACTGAAGAGTTGGAGAGCGAACGGTTTATCTCCCCTAGGCCCTTGCACAATGCAGGGTTGGTCTCCATCAAAACTCCAGCAAAGCATTTGACTTATTATATTACTGTAAATATATTAGGTTGCGGAACATACGGCCGAATTGATTAAGTACCATGAAATATTAAGAAAGCTTCATAACATTGAGTCATAGAGTATGCTCAACTTGTTTTTTTTTCTTGGGGGGAGGGGGGGGGGGGGGGGGGCTTTAAAGTGGATGTTGTCAAAAAGAACTTTTGTTAACCGTCAGCTCCAGTGGGAGAAGGGGAGAGGGTGTGATGGGGGCGATTTTTTTTTTTTTTTTTCTTTTTTTGAAATGCCTCATCAAGACAACATTGTTGCACACATCTGGACAAGACCAACTTCATGCTTCATTGATTCAGGGCCACTGTGTACAGAGCTTGCTCAGTCAGTGATAGTGAATGTTATGTCATTATGAATTATATAATTATTGATATTGTATGAACTACTTCTCAACTACATGTGCATTGAAAAGTTTTTTTTTTCTTTTTTTCTGGGATGGGGGTGGGGGAGCTATGGGAGAAAGGTAAACTGTGTATGTTGTACATAAAAGCAATGTTCATAGTTTGTTGCACATGAAAGTATTGGAACAAGGCAACAGCCAAAGGTTATTTGATTTCATCAGTTATGAAGACTCCCATACAGACCAACAAGCATTATTGCCTAGCCTGTTAATTTGTTTCTGTGGGTTTACATAACCCAGTAAATAACCAAGGGGTTATTACCAGTATTATGATTAAAGCAAACATTACAGGCCGTCTCCTTTTTAAACACTTTGTTTATTATTGGTATGTTCATTATAGGTTTGAGTAGTTAAATTAGTAACTCATTTTGGATGATTTTGAAGATGAAACAAATTAGGTGCTGCACCAGCTGGTTTATAAGATAATTCAGAATAGCAGCTGTGGTCCAAAACCTTCATGTCCAATTTTTTTCAGTGGGGACAATATGTAAAGTTAATGCCTGTATGCCTTACCTTAGAAGAACATTGTTGTTATTTTTTAATTGCTTTATGGTAACATTGTTTTTTTTGTTTTGTTTTTTGTTTTTTGTCTTCAAGGCAGCCCAGGCCATAGTGTTGAGTTAGTTTTGGCAATGGAATCAGAAGGAAAGGGTTGAAGTTAAGTATGTTCTCCACATTTGAATATTTTGATTCTTTCTGTAGAAGTCAAGTTGGAAACTGTGCTTTAGTTTTGCCATTGTTTGTTATCATTATTTTTTGTGACGTAGATACCAGTATGGTTCAGTACAATGTTCATATATCAACTGTGATGTATTAGATTAGTGAACTAAAGTATTCATTATAACACAAGTATCTGAATGTTGTCATTTGACATTAATACTACAGTATTCATTGTAACACAAGTACATTATCATATTCATATGGTTGAATATGTGTATGTGTATGTGGGCATGTTTTTGTGTGTATGTGTGCGTGTGTGTGTGTCACTGTGTGTTTTTGTGTGTGTACATGTATAGTGTGTGTGCGCATGCACGTGTGTGTGTGTGTGTGTGTGTGTGTATGTGTGTGTGTCTGTATGTATGTGTGTGTGTGTGTCACTGTGTGTGTTTGTGTGTGTATATGTATCATGTGTGTGCGCGCATGCACGTATGTGTGTGTGTGTGTGTGTCTATGTGTGTGTGTGTGTGGACTGGCCAGGTGTGGGTGGGTTTCAGAACTGGGTCACATCTCGGAAGACGTGAGACATTCCCAGGACGACACAAGAAGCATCCATGGAGGACAAGTACTCTCTGCAGTCGTCACTGATGCAGTCACAGCACGTCCAGCAACAACAGCAGCAGCAACAACAGCAGCAGTTTGCACAGCGCATTGTGGATCACTTGACCTTCAGCGGAGACATTCTGGATCGCTGGCACCAGATTGGGTCGGCGCAGGGTTTGGCGTCGGACCTGGAAGTGGCCACGTTTCTGATCCAGCAGTGAGTGCTGTCCCTTTGCCATACTTTTGGTTCTTGGGTGAAGGCTAGGGGGTTAGTGTCAATGTACATGTAATAGCATGGATGAAACCAGATGTCCATAAATGCCATTTAGTAACCGGCTAATCCTATAGCAACTGTGGTGAAATAGGTTCTTTCTGACACAAATTACTTTCGAACATGATTCTGCTTTATGGGAGTGAGTGCTACACTCACAGCAGTGCTGAAATCACACTTTGGCTTCAAGGGTTTGCATCTGGGGACAATTGCGAGCTAGTAAGGATGGCTGTTTCAAACACACACACACACACACACACACACACACACACACACACACACACACACAGCATTGTTGTTTAAAATCATATCCCATTGCTGGTTAAAATCATATCACTTTGCTTGTTAAAATCATATCCCATTGCTGGTTAAAATCATATCACTTTGCTTGTTAAAATCATATCCCATTGCTGGTTAAAATCATATCCCATTGCTGGTTAAAATCATATCCCATTGCTGGTTAAAATCATATCCCATTGTTGTTTAGAATCATATCACATTGTTGTTTAAAATCATATCCCATTGTTGTTTAGAATCATATCACATTGTTTAAAATCATATCACTTTGCTTGTTAAAATCACATCACAGTGCTGGTTATTTTTGTCAGTGTGCAGAGATCGATATTTTGAAACAATTGATCAGTTGTCTTTTGGGTAGTATGATTGCAGTAAACATTTCCATAAGTAATTGGAAATGAAATGAGGCAGGGAACAGTAAACAATAAACAGTAAACAAGTGGGGTAACTTTTGCTCCCATAAGAAAACCTAACACAGAGTAACTTTTATTCAAGACTGGCACAGCCTTTTAAACTTGAATAAAGTCAGACAAATTCATAGACGAACAATCTAATAGTGGGGGAAAAAACACCTTAGTTTTTCAGCAACTTTTTTCCTCCCCACACTTTCGTTTAGTTTCATTTACTACCCTTCACTGGCTGCTTTGGGGGTGTTATTGGATTCTTTTTTGCACCCTTGGTGGTGAGAACACCACAGTATTATGGACTGTGGCGTGTCTCTATTTGACGCCAGGAGCGCAGACACAACCAGCTGTGTCTCCCTGATGAGTTCCGATCCAGCGGACGAAAGGCGTCGGAGCAGGCAATACAAATATATCTGCCTTCAAAAGGGATTACGATGGTTCCCTTATGCAGCTAGTGAAGAGTTTTCATATCTGTAATATATTTTCTTAATTTCATGTTCCCAGTTTCTCCATCTTCAACCCCCCCCCCCCCCCCCCCCACACCTCCTTAAGTCCAAGTCTTTGACAAGTCATTACTGTGAAGACAGTTGAGTTGTTTACTGTTTATTTCCATAAGTGTTAGTATTGTCTGTAAATATTTTGTCAATATTTAGTAAACAATTAAAAAAAAGATAACCACCTAGATATTAAGTTCAACTATATTAAGGACTCCCACTTATTCAAGGAATTGAGCAAAATGTGAAAAATAGATAAAGAAAAAGGAAAGGAGAAGAAATCAGAGGAGATAAAGAAACGTTTTAGTGTTCTCGATGTGTTAGGAGACACTGCTGATGAAATGAAGTCTTATGTGAACTTCTTCATGACAGCGGCTAGTCGCCATGGTGTCTACCTGGATGAAGGCGAAATATCATGCTGTGATGTCATACATCAGCAGGTTGTTGCAGATGTGAAAGAGATCGATGTAAATTGTACGTCACATTAGTGAGTGTTCAGATGTGAAAGAGATCGATGTAAGTCACATTAGTGAGTGTTCAGATGTGAAAGAGATCGATGTAAGTCACATTAGTGAGTGTTCAGATGTGAAAGAGATCGATGTAAGTCACATTAGTGAGTGATCAGATGTGAAAGAGATCGATGTAAGTCACACTTGTGAATGGTCAGATGTAAAAGAGATCGATGTAAGTCACACTAGTGAGTGTTCAGATGTAAAAGAGATCGATGTAAGTCACATTAGTGAGTGTTCAGATGTGAAAGAGATCGATGTAAGTCACATTAGTGAGTGAGCAGATGTGAAAGAGATCGATGTAAGTCACATTAGTGAGTGTTCAGATGTGAAAGAGATCGATGTAAGTCACATTAGTGAGTGTTCAGATGTGAAAGAGATGGATTAAGTCACACTAGTGAGTGTTCAGATGTGAAAGAGATCGATGTAAGTCACATTAGTGAGTGTTCAGATGTGAAAGAGATCGATGTAAGTCACACTTGTGAATGGTCAGATGTAAAAGAGATCGATGTAAGTCACACTAGTGAGTGTTCAGATGTGAAAGAGATCGATGTAAGTCACATTAGTGAGTGTTCAGATGTGAAAGAGATCGATGTAAGTCACACTAGTGAGTGTTCAGATGTGAAAGAAATCAATGTAAGTCACATTAGTGAGTGTTCAGATGTGAAAGAGATCAATGTAAGTCACACTAATGAGTGTTCAGATGTGAAAGAGATCGATGCAAGTCACACTAGTGAGTGTTCAGATGTAAAAGAGATCGATGTAAGTCACACTAGTGAGTGTTCAGATGTAAAAGAGATTGATGTAAGTCACACTAGTGAGTGTTCAGATTTGAAAGAGATCGATGTAAGTCACGCTAGTGAATGTTCAGACTGGCATTAGAATACACTGTTTGGAAAGCAAGTTTCAACATTTTTTTCAAAGGGAAGAGAGAGCATGCCCTCCAAGACTTTCATTAGTTTTTTGCTATTCCTCTTGATGGATAAACAAATAACAAGACAAAACATGACGTGTTTCGACCTCTTAGGTCTTCTCACCCAAGTTTCAACATTTTTTTCAAAGGGAAGAGAGGGCATGCCCTCCAAGACTTTCATTAGTTTTTTGCTATTCCTCTTGATGGATAAACAAATAACAAGACAAAACATGACATGTTTCGACCTCTTAGGTCTTCCTCAGGCAAGATTAACAACATTCAGGACAGTGAAAACGAAGAACGAGCTGTGATTTATCTTCTCAAATTTGGCGCAAAATGGGCGTTGAAATTTCATCAAATGTTAGTCTTGCATTAGACGTGTCATGTTTTCTCTTGTAATTTGTTTGTCCATGTTAACCGGCGGAGTTGCTTGAAAATTACTGTTCAAATTTATTTCAATTTCTGCCTGCAGTCACCTCCCTTTAAAACAATGGTCATGAGGGTCCGTGTCACAAAACCTCCCGCTCAGTCTCCCAGGCATGTTGCAGCTACGAGAACACCTGGGACCGCGCGCGGCCCACCGAGTACTGCCTGACCTGCCACGGCCCCCTCACCTTGACCTGCCCCAAGTGCCAGGCCACCTCGTCCTCCTCCAACCCCAGCATGGCCCACAACAACAGCAGCGACGCCTTCTCCCCGCTGTTTGAGGCGGGGGAGAACTTCACGGTGGAGCCCATCAGCACCAAGAGCAGCAAGGAGAAGAAGCGGCACAAGAAGAGCAAGAGCAAGGTGGCGGGGTCAGGGGGTCATAGCAACAGCATCGACAATGACGAGGACCTGATGAGTCTGTACATGAAGTTCGCCCAGTCCCAGGCCACCGAAGTCCGACGACCCGTGTCGCCATCTGGTAATGGATTGTTTTGATTAATTTTTTTTTCAATGAAACACATTGTGGTTTGTCTTGTGATTCATTTGTCCTTGTTGTTTGGTGGTATTATTAATTACTTATAAAAATATGTTTAGATCTCCGCCTGTAGTGACCTCACTTGGCAACTAACTTTTTTTTATAAGTTCAGAACTTTTTCTTTTAAACAACAAACAAGTAGGGTAGCTCTTGCTCTTCTGATGAAATAATTACAGGCCCATAACTCCACGCGCATGCTGCTCACAACACCACATCGCTGAACATTAGTGCCAACAAAGAGCGCACAGAACACACAAGGAGACACGTTCCCCCAAAAGGGATGTGCCAAGCTTGCCCATATGTCACACACTTGTTTGTTATTTACTTTTTACTGTTCCCTGCCTCGTTTAAGATTTTTTTCTAGTTTGGGATTTTGATTGGATTGGAGCCTATGTGATGACTCAGTGTAGAAGATTTGAAAGAAAAATCACTGTACCACTTAATTATTAATTGTCATTATTTCACACGCATTATCTCTTTTCCAGCAGCCTCATTGTCATTCCAGATCAGTCTTGCACCCAGCTTGAGGAGATCAGTGATTGTTCATTCTTCGTTTTTGTTGTCTTCAATGTTGTTTGTCTTGCCTGAACAAGACTGAGAGGTCCAAATGGGTCATGGTCTGCCTTGTAATTTGTTGGTCTCTTTTGTTCAGCAGTATAGCAAACATTCTTTAAAGTTTGTTTCAATTTCTGCCTGAAGTCACCTCACTTTGAAACTGACTCAGTGTAGCAGGCTTCTCTGAGCGTATGGTTACAGTACTGAAGAGGCCCAGTGGGTGACTGGTTGGGCTACGGCAATAGAAATGATGATGGTAAGAGAATTGAGCCACAGGTTGAGGTACTGGTTGGGCTACAGCAATAAAAATGATGATAATGAGAGAACTGAGCCACAGTTTCAGGTACTGGTTGGGCTACAGCAATAAAAATGATGATGGTAAGAGAACTGAGCCACAGTGGAACTGAGCCACAGTTTGAGGTACTGGTTGGGCTGCAGCAATAAAAATATGATAATGAGAGAACTGAGCCACAGTTTAGGTACTGGTTGGGCTACAACAATAAAAATGATGATAATGAGAGAACTGAGCCACAGTTTCAGGTACTGGTTGGGCTACAGCAATAGAAGTAAAATAATAAATAATAATAATAATGAGTACTTATATAGCGCCTATTCTCAGCTAGAGACCAAGCTCTAAGCGCTTTACAATCCACACTCATTTACACAATGGGCTGCCTACCTGGGTAGTGCCGACTGAAGAGCTGTCAGCTGGCGCTTCATTCAGTCATTTCCCGTGTCATCCAGTCAGTATTGCTCAATATCGTTCCCTCAATTTCCTTACTTCCTTCATTCTTTCCATTTCTCATGCAGGGTGCATGCTATGTGTAACATGTCATCCATACCAACGGCCAAACTGGCCTATCTTCCGAAAGTTGGTTATGGGATTTTACTGTGTGCGTTTTATAGTCTCATTCTAAGGACTGTATGGGAAATGGAGTCAGAACCAGTGTTAACTCTGAGGGAAAAATCCCGCTGTACCGAAACAGCCTGGCGGAGATTCGCACCCGCAACTCCAGGACCACCAACATTACGAGTCTGGCGCTCTACCAATTGAGCTATTCCGGCTCTGGAATAATGAAATGATGATGGTAAGAGAAGTGAGCCACAGTTTGAGGTACTGGTTGGGCTACAGCAATAGAAATGATGATGAGAAGAGAATTGAGTCACAGTTTCAGTATGGTTACAGTAGTGAAGAGGCCCAGTGGTGACTGGTTGGGCTACAGGGATAAAACTGATGATGATAAGAGAATTGAGCCACAGTTTCAGGCTAGTGTCCATGAGGTGGATGAAAGTCCTGTGGATTCAGTCATCCCATGTCAGCTCACAGCACTTTCCGCTCTGGGTAGGAACTGACTCAGGGGCTGAAAACCCCCACAAATAAATGTTTCTGATGGGATTTGAACCTGTGACCTCAGAGCCCTCAGGTTTGTGATACTGACCACCACAGTAAGCCAGCAAGTGAAATGTTAATTAATGCTCTTTCTTTCTCTGATTCCCCCCCCCCCCCCCCCCACCACACACACACCACATCCCATCAACCCCATCTTTTGTTCTTGTCACTGATGGAGATTTTTAAAATCTGTTCTTTATTTATGGAGGGGAGAGGAATTTTTTTCTTCTTCTTCTCCTCCCCTCCCCTTTTCCCCACTTCCCACTCCACACCCTCCTCCTTGTCCTTGGGCTCACTGCCAGGCAGTACAGTGCTACGTTGTCACTGCCAACCAGTACAGTGCTATGCTGTTGTCACTGCCAACCAGTACAGTGCTATGTTGTTGTCACTGCCAACCAGTACAGTCCTATGTTGTTGTCACTGCCAACCAGTACAGTGCTATGTTGTCACTGCCAACCAGTACAGTGCTATGTTGTTGTCACTGCCAACCAGTACAGTCCTACTATGTTGTCACTGCCAAGTAGTACAGTGCCATGTTGTTGTCACTGCCAACCTGTACAGTGCTATGTTGTTGTCACTGCCAACCAGTACAGTGCTATGTTGTTGTCACTGCCAACCAGTACAGTGCTATGTTGTTGTCACTGCCAACCAGTACAGTGCTATGTTGTTGTCACTGCCAACAAGTACAGTGCCATGTTGTTGTCACTGCCGACCAGTACAGTGCTATGTTGTTGTCACTGCCAACCAGTACAGTGCTATGTTATTGTCACTGCCAACCAGTGCAGTGCTATGCTGTTGTGGGTGCCTTGCCCTGAGCTCACTGCCAACCAGTACAGTGTTATGTTGTTGCCACTGCCAACCGGTACAGTGTTATGTTGTTGCCACTGCCAACCAGTACAGTGCTATGCTGTTGTGGGTACCTTGCCCTCAGCTCACTGCCAGCCAGTACAGTGCTATGTTGTTGCCACTGCCAACCGGTACAGTGTTATGTTGTTGCCACTGCCAACGCTAGAGTGTTATGTTGTTGCCACTGCCAACCAGTACAGTGCTATGCTGTTGTGGGTGCCTTGCCCTCAGCTCACTGCCAACCAGTACAGTGTTATGTTGTTGTCACTGCCAACCAGTACAGTGTTATGTTGTTGCCACTGCTAACCGGTACAGTGTTATGTTGTTGCCACTGCCAATCAGTGCAGTGCTATGCTGTTGTGGGTGCCTTGCCCTCAGCTCACTGCCAACCAGTACAGTGTTATGTTGTTGCCACTGCCAACCGGTACAGTGTTATGTTGTTGCCACTGCCAGCCAGTACAGTGCCATGTTGTTGTCACTGCCAACCAGTACAGTACCATGTTGTTGTCACTGCCAGCCAGTACAGTGCCATGTTGTTGTCACTGCCAGCCAGTACAGTGTCATGTTGTTGTGGGCAGGGACGGCAAGAACACCCGGCTGAAGAGCTACCTGTGCGTGCACTGCGGCAAGACGGTCTTCAAGCCCAGCGATTTCAAGAAGCACGTGCGCACCCACACGCGGGAGAAACCCTACAAGTGTGACCGCTGCCCCGCCGCCTTCTCCGACCCCTCCAGCGCCTGCCGCCACCGCCGCACCCACACCGGGAGAAGCCGTACGAGTGCAAGCTGTGCCCGTCGTCCTTCGCCCAGTCCAGCGACCTGACCAAGCACATGCGTGTGCACTCCGGGGAGCGGCCCTGGCAGTGCCAGTTCTGTGACCGCACCTTCGCCGACACCTCCAGCTTCGCCCGCCACCGGCGCCAGCACGAGAAGATGCACGAGAAGTTGCAGCAGAAGATGCAGTCCACGCAGAGCGAGGGGTCCATGGAGCATCGCCTGGGCAGCGGAGGCATCAGCGAGGAGCATCGGTGAGGCAGCGAAGACGTCGATCAGGAGCGTCGGTGAGGCAGGAGCGTTAGTGAGGCAGCGAGCTCTGTTGGTGGGGAGCATCAGCTAGGAAGCAGAACTGGCAAGTCCATGCTGTTTCAGTGGGAGGGTCTGTGTGTCCAAAGCGATTGGAGTGGAGATGAGATTCTAGTAGAGTGATGCCCCATAGACCGTTGCCAAGGACTCCATCCCAACAGTTCCTAGATCAGACTTGGACAGGGTCTGAAGAGAACTGGTTTGTCTGTGCTGTTTCATTGTGAGGGTGTGCGTGTCCAGAGAGGTCGGAGTGGAGATTCTTGCAGAGTGATGCCCCAGTGGACCATGGATGAGGACTCCATCCCAACAGGTCACAGATCGGACGTCAGCAGGGATGGTTTCCCAACAGCTGAATCAGTCAGACTGTGTTTATACAGGGTTCATCAAGACCACTCTCGATAATCAAGTCAGTTTTAGCCCTTGTTTCGGGGGATGGGAGGGGGGGAGGGAGGGTGAAGGGGAAGGAAGAGGAAAAGGAGACAGTCATGAATCTTAATCAAGTCAGATTCAGCCAGTGTATGTATGAAGGTGAGTGGAGGGGAGGGGGGGGGGGGGGGTGGTGGTGGCTGGGGTGTTGCAGAAAGCTGTGAGTAGTATTCAAGTCGTATGCCACAAGTGGAGATATTGTCCTGACCGGTATTTAGAAGTGTATGCATTATACTAAAGACCAAAGTGCGACTCCTTTTTATACTGTGTGAATGAAACCTTTAACAGTGAAGGGGAAGGTCTCACAGCAGAATACAATGGTTGAAGGAAAAAAAAGGAACAGAAAAAGCAGACATGTATGAGAGATTTTGTCTGTGTAAATTTATTGAAGAAACAGGAGGGACTGTGCATGTGGATTGAAAAGACTGGAGGGACTGTGTTCATGGATTGAAAAGACGTGACAGGAGGATTGAAAAGACGTGACAGGAGGATTGAAAAGACGTGACAGGAGGAATGAAAAGACTTGAAGGGGGAATGAAAAGACTTGACAGGCGGAATGAAAAGACGTGACAGGAGGACTGAAAAGACGTGACAGGAGGAATGAAAAGACGTGTCTGGGGGACAGCGTTCATGGATTGAGCAGTAGTTAAAAGCCGTCAACGACTAGGCGTTATGACCACCAATTAAGACAGTGACTAATTTAGTGACTGCCAGCAAGGTTAACAGTCACTGACTAGGTTAATGACCATCAGCTAGGGTTCGACCATCAAGTAGTTTAACTACCACCAACTCCGAGCAGGTGAACTGACCACTTGTGACGAAACGCTTGACAAAACCATCCGATCGGTCCCACTAAAACCCTAAACCAACAAAATAGATTTCAAATCTATGCCCACTCCCCTCTCTCAAACCCCCCCCCCCCCCCCCCCCCCCCCCCCCCCCCCGCCTTCTCGCTTAGAACAGGGTGAGCCGCCCAGCTGACACGATCTATGACAAAGGAAAAACTTGCATCACGGTAAACACGTGACGCCTTTCGTTCTTGTCGGCCTACCCCCCTCACCCTCTCAACTCTCTTTTCCCACTCTGAGTAGATCCGACGCAGTAAAATTTCAATTGCATTGTGACAATTGCCTGTCTCCCCCCCCCCCCCCCCCCCCTTTCCCAGCGCTATCTTCACACACCCCCCCCCCCCTCTATCCCGTGAAACAAAGGCGCGACCCCCCACTGCCGTGCTCTCTCCACCCCACCCCCCCCCCCCACCCAAACCCCCCCACCTGAGCCACGTGTGGCCGTAGTTGACATAAAGGCAATCGCCAAACCTCCCCCCTACTCCAACACCCCCCCCCCCCCTCTCCCCCCCATATCTACAGTCCGTGTGCTGCCGCGGATCGCTCCACAAGAGTATGTGTCTATACGGACGCATAAATTAAACTGGCCGCGGATGTCAGTGAGCTGTGCCGATTAGGTTCAAACGGTTTCCGAGGCGATGGGTGATAAGACTAGATCCCTCCCCCTCTCACCCCTGATGGGTGAGTGACAGGTTGTCAAAATCGGAGTTGGCAATCGAGAATACATATACTAGCCGCACAGGGTTGCAACTTCACTGACCCCTCAAGACTGCCTGTAGACCAGACCAGAGAAAGACAAAGAGACAACTTGAGAAGGCCTAGGAAGCTCCGGGTAACCTCTGTGATCTCCAGTCATTCACTGTTCATTCCCAGGAAAAGTGAGTTGGAACTCTGTTTTACATAAATTTTTGAATCTATGTATGGATTTTACGTATGCTGTGTGCGTTAACATTGTAACTTTGTACAAATGCTTAGCAACATGTATCAAACTGATGAATGATTATTCTGTGTAGGAGTTGGCTTGCCATTATATGGCAAAAGCTCTCTCCCAGTGATTATGATTCTTTGTTAACTATCTGATCACTGTTCTTTGTGTTCACCCTGACTTTTGCCAGTAGGCAATTCTGTCTATTAAGAAAATGATTCATTGATTAATTTTTATCAGGAAAACAGTATGCCTGTGCTAGGTGAAGAACTGCTACTCTGATTTATAAATACTGGTGATTGTTGGAATGGTTTGTAGTGTATGACTTTAAGTCTACACCACATGTGTACTTGGACTAAGTGTAGCCCAAGTCAGTGTGATTTAATTAATAAGAAACATGGAAGAGTTGTTTGAGTGAAACTATGTGTGATGGTGTGGAGGGGTAAGGGGTGTGCAGGTGAAGACAGGCAGATGGTGATAGGTGCAGGAACCAAGGGACAGCAGCCAGTCAAGAAGACACAAGAGGATGACGTGGAGTTTTTCTTCTTTTATTTCTCTCCCATGGCAAGGAGCTCAAACCAGGAACACTGCCTGGGAACTCTCTCTCTCTCTCTCTTCCTCTCTCTCTCTCTCTCAGCACTCCGAGCACTCTCTAGGCAACACCCTAGGCAACACTCTGGGGAACACTCTAGGCAACACTGCAGGACACACTGCCGCGCCTCAAATATATACAGCTTGCCCGGACCGCAAAGAAGACAATGCAGCGCCGCACGCAAAATGAACCTCGCGAGACAGCAAATGACAAAATTTGTGATATCTGTTGCAGCTTCTGCGTTGTCTAGCTCGCCGTCCGTTCAAAGTATGCAAACATGTTCGACATTGATGAAAACCTCAGAACTCAAAGATAAAATGCAATAAGTCGTATTTGACAATTCTGTGGCTGTGTAAAGTTATTGGCGATTAAAGTCCGAGAATGAACCCACTTTTAATGAGTTTACGTCATATTTTCCTCTATTTCGATGAAAAATACCAAACAGCATGAAGTAATTTTGTAAAGAATGAAAAGCTGGCATCTCGCTCTTTTTATACATATAAATTTCATTATCCAAGATGCGGTCCAAGCGGAGAACTTTGCATTTAAAATTTGATAGAAAACACAACTTGCTTTATCGTCACATGGCCGTTGCCCCGTGCTTCGAACACGATCTTCGATAAAGTGTTATTCTGTTGGAATGGTCTATCGGATGATAATTTTTATATATTTTCGGTTGCTTCTATCATAGAAATGGAGTCATTAAAAAGATTTCGATTGGGAAGTCCGAATTGCATAAAACAACAATTTAGAACAAAACTCCGACAATCAACAAAGAAGGCGACTTGCTCAAGGGACCGGCGCGCGTCAGTCATTTCGTATAGTCGCAAGCTTGTACAGAAAAGATCATAGGCATGCGATATACAAAATGAGAGTTTATGGACTTTTACTTTCAATGCGCATTCATGGATTCTTTGGATTCTCTCATACTTTTTGTAAAATCAAGAATTATTTACAGTTTGTCCGTCGGACAATTCAAAATGGTGCCAAGATTAATTTGGTCGAAATACCAGTTTTAGGGAAGATATGGGCTTCTCAGTCCAACACGATTGTAATGAATAGAATACATTAATTTTTGTGACTTCAGCGACGTATACACAACTATGTAGGTTCTGAGGTATTCATGATTTAAAGAATTTACACAATAAAAATGAGATTCAACCAAGGGAGGTAAGGGGGAAGATAACTCATGAACAAAATGTCTCGTTTACGACGGGTGACCAAGAAATATACACTGTTAGCACCCGGCTACATATGTAACATAGTATTACTGTCTCCTACCCTTTTGTAAGCTTAACTTAGCCTTTAAACAAAAGTGGGATTAATAGTTCTAGCAGAAACTCTACCATAGAGAAAACTTTGCTGGCTGAGTCTCACACCTGTGCTGAAAGTAAACCAGGTAAATGTGTGCACTCGACAAACCAGCCATCAGATTCTCACCTACAGACCAAGTTCTCTTATCGCAGAACTGGGATCCTGGTCATGCTACACATTGCGGCTGGACCAGAAGCTGGGACTTCCCAACACCAGGGCGACACCAGACCACCAATCTACACCATGGGCAGTCACCAACCACAGGAGAGATCAACTACCCTCTCCGAAGCAAAGCTAAGTTAGCTTACCACCTGGACTCAAACCCATCGGACCCTTGCCTCACTTTATGATGACACAGTGAGAACCTGTCTATGAGTACCACTCTGGCTACAAGCACCGGTGCTTGCAAGCGAAGTGGATGTATAATAACCATATACATTCAGTGTAACTGACAGAATCCCTGTATGCCAACTTAAGCTTGCTGCACTGAGTGCAAGCGAGTAAAGTAGGAGTGAGGGAGGGCCCCCTCATTGTGGTAGTCCAATGGAACTAAACCCTGGCCTATGAACTTGACATGCCCATACTTACCTATGTGTAAACAATAAAAGTTGATGTGTGAAATTGCACTTAACCTGTGTCAGTTCTCTGTTGTTCAATCAATTTGAATGTTTGAACTTCTCTCTTCAATTCTGTCTCTCGGAGCTATAAGTACTTGTAAGAGTACAAGCCTAAGGAAAACTATCTCAGAGCCACTGTTAAGTATTTTACCCAGTCCCGGAATAAAAATAAAAATTTCTTCGATGACTAGTACCAGAAAGTTGCTCCTTCCACCACTAGTAAGAGAGAGGGTGTAGGTGAAATGTTAAGATAATTCTCAGTGAGAAATTATCCCTAGTCCTTCCCCTAGAGGACCCACCTACCACTCATCCATCTCGTCACACCACTGACTAGGATTACAACGACCTGCTAGGCCAAAGACTAACCACTAGGTTAACGACCACAGACATGATTTAATGACCACTGACAAGACTTGGTAGTTATAACTGGCAACTAGGTTAACCACCACTGACTAGGTTAATGACTTTTGACTAGATGAGAGACCGTTGACAAGGCTTGTCATGCGACGACTGACGAGGTCTGACCACAGTTGTGAACAAATGGTGGAGTGTATTGGCTGTTGCTCCAGTAGTAAACAGGCTTCGTGACAGCTATCACCGCTGCTTTTGTTGGTTGATTTTTGAGGGGAGGGGCGTTGTTTTTATTTTTCCCAGGACTGTTGACTGGATTAATGAGAAAGTGGGACAAAATTGGAAAGAAACCGAAAAGGGGGTGATTGATGTGGAGATAGTGACGATTTGGTGCTTGTGTGGAACTCCAAGTCACATGACGCTGATCATGTGATTTGTGTCCAAGGCCATGACTATAGACCTTGTGTATTTTAGTCTGTGGTTTACCGTTATTTGCGTGAACTAGAACATTTTGTATGGCGTGGCAAGTGGGGAGCAGAAGGGAGGAGGGTAAGGTGGGGAGGGAGACTAGCAGAGGTGGGGATTATTTGGGCAACTGGGTTTTTGTTTTGTTTTTCTTTTTTTTTGTAAAGGAATTATTAATGTTCTTTTATAGGCCTTTGTGTATCATAAATGCTGATATATTATGAAATGGCAGTAAACGTGTTTATCAGTCATTTCTGTACAAATGCTGATGACTTATAAACATGGTAGTTGACTCGATATCTTGTCATTTCTTATTCATTGTAACTTGTATACACTTATACATTGTATTGTATGTGTAGATACATTTATTATAGCTGGTCTCCATGAAATCTGTATACACTGTACAAATCATGTTTCATCATGTTATATCTTGTGAAGTTCAGGTGGACACCTGAAGTGTATGGAATGGGTGGGTGGCTGACTATTCATCATGCTGACTGATTATTGAGATTCATACTGGTCACATTGTGTGGGGAATACATGAACAACATGTCTGTACTTGCTGGATGTGACAAGGTGAGGGCAAGTGTGTATGTGTGGAGAATGTGAAACTGGAAAGTGAAAGAAATGAAACGCCCTGTGGAATGTCGGAGTTGTTCTCAGGTAAGAGTCATCACTAAAGGAGTTGCCGTTCTTTTGTTGAATGAGGACGTGACACATCTGTCAGACCAGTTTCATCCCATAATGCATCTGGTTTCTAACTGCATTGTTTCTCTTCACTTTGCGGTGTAGTAAAGGGGTTCAGAATTTAGTTTTCACTCATCTTCTCTTCACTTTGCAGTGTAGTAAAGGGGTTCAGAATTATTTCTCTTCACTTTGCAGTGTAGTAAAGGGGTTCAGAATTAGTTTTCACTCATCTTCTCTTCACTTTGCAGTGTAGTAAAGGGTTCAGAATTTAGTTTTCACTCATCTTCTCTTCACTTTGCGGTGTATAAAGGGTTCAGAATTCAGTTTTCACTCCTATCTTCTCTTCACTTTGTGTGTAGTAAAGGGTTCAGAATTCAGTTTTCTCTCCATCTTCTCTTCACTTTGCGGTGTAGTAAAGGGTTCTGAATGTCAGTTTTCCTCCATCTTCTCTTCACTTAGGTTATAAACTTCATTTATATTCCTCTTCACTTTGCGTGTAGTAAAGGAGTTCAGAATTTATTTTCTCTCACTTCTCTTCACTTGTGGTGAGTAAAGGGGTTCAGAATTTAGTTTTCTCTCCATCTTCTCTTCACTTTGCGGTGCAGTAAAGGGGTTCAGAATTTTAGTTTTCTCTCCATCTTCTCTTTACTTTGCGGTGTAGTAAAGGGTTCAGAATTCAGTTTTCACTCCATCTTCTCTTCACTTTGCGGTGTAGAAAGGGTTCCCGAATTTAGTGTTTCTCACATGTTCTCTTCACATTCGGTTAGTAAAGGGGTTAATAATTCAGTTTCACTCCATCTTTCTTCACTTTGCGGTGTATAAAGTTCAGAATTTGTTTTTCCACTCCATCATCTTCATCCCTCTGTTCCTGTGACACTAATTTCTCTGCAGCAATTTCAGTGAGTGTTAACATAAAAAATGAGTACTACTAACATAAGTACATGAGGCAACAGCAGTTAATACCACTCACTGTTTGGAATGCTTGTATACAATCAAAAACAACAATTTGAAAAGTTTATCAATTCATTTGCAGAAAAAAAAACTAAACATGTATCATCTTCCTAAATTTACCTACACATCAATCACTTTGCATCCACAACAAAGATATGCACCGCAAGCAACGCACATACAAATTGACACACATGCAGATTCAAATTTAACACACATGGCAGATTTAACATAAGCAATGCACAAAAGACAGCAAGGCCATATTTCAATGTCAGTTTAATTTTAGCCCAGCCGAACACTGGCAGTTGAAGGCTTCCAGGCTGTAAAACCACACACATACGTAACTGTCTACAGCAGCTCCTAACATCATCGCTGAATCTGAATCACCAACATCCGCAACTCTTACCAGATCAGACATTTTGCAGCTAATTTTTTAACAGGATTGGGTTATGACAGTTAACTGATCATAAAACAAAGATTATGCATGAAAATGTAACACTTACTGAAGTATTGGAAAATATCTAGTGTACAAATCATCAGAAACCCGACCACAACTGTTGTTTACGATGTTAGAAACAGTGACAATGGAAAAATACTGAGGGTGTGGCATGCAGTGGAGACATTGAAAAACAAGGCAGCGAACTTTGAAGTCAATGCAGATCAAACTAGGTTGTACTTTGGGGGCCAGTCACTCTACTTGATTTTCTACCTTCAGTTTGAAAAAAAAAAAAAATTAAAAGCATGTAGGGATGTCACAAAGAAAACCACGGTAAGAAAGGTTGTTGGGTCAAAGAGACACTGGATAGTCGATAATATACCCACTGTGAACAGTATGGGCAGTACATCCCCACTGTGAACAGTATGGCCAGTACATCCCACTGTGAACAGTATGGGCAGTACATCTCACTGTCAGATTACAACAGGAAATGCGGTATGTTATAGATCATCGAACAAAAGTAGCGGGGGTGGGGGAAATGTGTACACTTCTGAAATACACACAGGTGAATGGGTCACTAAGGCCATAAGGATGGCAGTAAAAGATGATAAAAAAGAAAAACAAAAAATCTCTCTCTGTGTAAATATATATAAGTGGGGAAGGGCTGGTGGGCAGGAAAGGTGAAATGGCTAGCACAGAATCTCCTGACGGTGAAAATATAACTGATATTGGGGAAAAAGAAAAACTAAAACCCTGACAGTAAACAAACAGGCAGGGTAACTATCCCACTGTGAAATAAATACACACCCACAACTTGAAACGAATACAGCCTATGGCCCTGAATCACCCAGCAAAAATGGCAACACACGAAAAACAGAGACATGTCCCCTTCTTGTTTACTGTGGCCCTACTTGTTTACTAAATTACCCTACTTTATTGTTTACTGTTACCCTATTCACTTATTGTTTACTGTTGCCCTACTTGTTTACTGTTACCCTACTTTATTGTTTACTGTTACCCTACTCGTTTGTTTACTGTTACCCTACTTTTTTCTTGTTTACTGTTACCCTACTCGTTTATTGTTAACTGCTGCCCTACTTGTTTACTGTTACCCTACTTTATTGTTTACTGTTACCCTACTTGTTTATTGTTTACTGTTACCCTACTTTACTTACTATTTTTACTGTTTACTACCCTACTTTTTTCTTGTTTACTGTTGCCCTACTTGTTTATTGTTTACTGTTACCCTACTTTTTTCTTGTTGCCCTACTTGTTTATTGTTTACTGTTACCCTACTTGTTTCTCTTTTACGGTTACCCTACTTGTTTACTGTTACCCTACTTGTTTCTTGTTTACTGTTACCCTACTTGTTTACTGTTACCCTACTTGTTTCTCTTTTACTGTTACCCTACTTGTTTACTGTTACCCTACTTGTTTCTTGTTTACTGTTACCCTACCTGTTTACTGTTACACTACTTGTTTACTGTTACCCTACTTGTTTCTTGTTTACTGTTACCCTACTTCTTTACTGTTACCCTACTTGTTTCTTGTTTACTGTTACCCCACTTGTTTACTGTTGCCCTACTTGTTTACTGTTACCCTACTTGTTTAGTGTTTACTGTTGCCCTACTTGTTTCTTGTTTACTGTTACCCTACTTGTTTACTGTTGCCCTACTTGTTTACTGTTACCCTACTTGTTTAGTGTTTACTGTTGCCCTACTTGTTTCTTGTTTACTGTTACCCTACTTGTTTACTGTTGCCCTACTTGTTTACTGTTCAGTTTCCTGCCCCATTTAAGATTTCCTTTAGAAACCTGCCTGTTCCTACAGACCACCCAGGTATCCATGTTCCTACAGACCACCCAGGTATCCATGTTCCTACAGACCACCCAGGTATCCATGTTCCTACAGACCACCCAGGTATCCATGTTCCTACAGACCACCCAGGTATCCATGTGGAGAAGGGGAATAGGAGGGGATGAGAAAAGAACTGGAGATGGTGGGGAAGGTATAATCATTGAAAGGGGGGGAGGGGGGGGGGGGGGGGGGGAATAGCTCAGTTGGTAGACCGTACTCATGATCCTGGGGTTGCGGGTTCGAACTTCAGTACAGGGGGATTATTCCCTCGGAGTTAACATTGGTTCTGACTCCATTCCCCATACAGTCCTTCCAATGAGACTATAAACTTGAGGTTCCGTGTGTGAACGCGCGCATATCATCTTGCACACACGTAAAATCCCATCACCAACTTTCGGAAGAGAAGGCCAGTTTGGCCGTTGGTATGGATGACACGTTACACATAGCATGCACCTTCCCCGAGGATGGAGTATGGCTGCCTTAATGGCGGGATAAAAAAACGGTCATACACACAAAACTCCATTGCCTGTCTATACAGGCAGTGTTCGCAGGAATATCGGCCTGTGTACGCAGAAAGAAAGAAAGAAAGAAAGAAAGAAAGAAAATTGATAGAAGAAAAAGTATCCCTGAAAACTAAAGGCGCAGCAAAGGGTGGAGGTACAGGGGTACTCCTCTGTGTTGGCAGACCAAGAACGGCTGACACCAGGAGACAGGCTCCCCTGCCCCATCAACACCACCGCCACCATGGAGAGACCCAGCAACATTCAGACTCCACGGGCATATCACATTCATCTACACACACGCCACAAAGCTCTTGTTCGTGGAAACCTACCATCGTATCACTGTCATACTGTACACACTCACCGACAGTGAGTCACCATCACAAGTGAAACGGTTTGATTCAGCAGTGGCCACTAAATAATGGTTCCAGTGTTTGATTTCTCATACAGCACTGGGTGTGGAATGTTTCTGTTTAGTTCAGTTGTAGCACACACGGTTATGGTCGTCACTGTATAGGATATAAATGGTGATGAAAATAATCCCCTCTCACACATTATCTCGGTCTGTCATGCACTAGCAGTGTGGTAAGTTTTCTGGTTAAAAAAAAAAAGAAGTAACACACACATATATAACAACCTGTCAAGGTCATCGGCAAAAGACAACAGGGTGTAGACCTTAAAACATGATTAACACATACAACACCCTATAGCACACCACATGTAAACATGACTTAGCATAAAATGCATAGACACATCACCCTACACCATACCAGATATAAACACAAAATATCTTCAATAAACACATAACAAACATCCAGCATCGTAAAACACATCATATGAAAACACACCTTCATATACAATCATTACCGCAACACCCTTAAACAATGAAAATACAACACCCCAAAACAACATATAAACACAATGCTCATAGACACATTACATAATTACAACACTTCAAAACAAAAATACACCACCCAAACACACAATATATACAAACAATGCCTGTAAACAACTCGTACAACACCCTAACAACAATGTAAACACAAAGCTCTAAACTGCACAACACACGGTGCATGTGACACACAACATATAGAAACAAACATGCTAAAACATGCACACAACACACGGTGCATGTGACACACAACATATAGAAACAAACATGCTAAAACATGCACACAACAACTTCAAAGACACGCCAACGCAGCAGTCTAAAAGACAAACACATGCAGTATGTAAGAACAACAGTGACCTAAAACACAGGAAATCAACACAACATCCAACACCACAAAACAGACATGCAGCACCTTCACACTGCTGAACACTGCTAACAGTATGTATGTTCCACTAGTATTAGTCAAACTGATTTAAAAAAGAAAAAAAAAACCCAGCAGACTCCAATACCATGTCACATTGCGTTGAATTTGACACAATGCTGATCTCACATGGATGAGCTAGGCAGTGTCTGTTAATTCCCTGGAGTGGACGGTGAATCACAACTTCTTCACGATCACATGTAAGGAACCACCAACATGCACAACCACTGGACGAATGAGGCTCACAAGTCATCGGCCTCTTTAGGGGACACGCGACTGTGACACAAACTCAACACAGGTGTCTGAGCCATGGAGCTCAGAATTCAGGTCACCATGACATCAGGGAATGAAGGGCCACATGTTTTGTGCCACTCTTTCCTGATGATCAGTATGAATGAGGAGGAGGAGGTTGATTTTGTGAATCGTGTTCCATTTTTGTCTAACACGTCCCATCATCTTGTGTGGTCAACAGCCACAAACTCTTCGCGCTGTTCTGTCGAGAAACTTGATCCACACTCTCGGCTAGATGAGTCGATGAAGAGGATGAAATACGACTGCATAGCACCAACAGCACACCCAACAACTCGGGGTAAGAGCTGGCAGGGGCCCACAATCCCACAAACATTTGTTTCTGATAGGATTTGAACCTGTATCCTCTGATCCTTAATCCTGCAACAGTAACCGATGTATGAAGGAAAGGCTGAGGTAAAATTCAGCATCCCACACTGTAGTGGCCATGAGGAGCAGTCAAGCGGTACAGGTTCAACCTTTCTGATGCAGGACAAAGTGCAAGGCTTGGCCCATTCCTCTCCTGCCGCCTTAGCCTTCCCTGGACTGAACCAAGTGCCCATTCACTGTGGGGTAAGCAGGCTTTCAAACAGGCTGAACACATTCAACCCCAGGGTTGTTTGAACTCACGACCCTCAGCTCCACAGGCAAATGCTCTGAGCATGTGATTAGGGTGTCTCTGCTCTGGTGAATATCCACAGAACAGCTTCCTTGTCTGTGAAACCAGATTTCTCAATGCATGAGCCATCCCATCCACCTCCCCACCACTGCCCTCCACCAACACCATCTTAAAACCAAACAAAGTTTTCTTTTTTTTATTTATTTTTTTTTAAACCAAATAAACAAAAACCCGACCCTGCTCTGGTCACTGGTGATCTTTGTTTACAAACCAGTTGACGTTCTGGAGGCAGCTGACCAGCTGATTGATTCTACGGAAATGTCAGTGCCGAGTGGACAGTAATTTCCATTGATACATGCCTGACCATTCACAAACACACAGCAACAATGAATTGGACGGCTGTGAAAATAGAAAAAAAACCAACATTATCACTCCACAAACTCTTTGTGGAAGGACATGAAACAAAAGACAATTTTCAACAAAAACACAGTAAAAATGTTTTAACACAAACACCTAACAAATGCATGATTGCTTTTCATCTCCCAAATCACTGCTGAGACGTTCAATACCAAAAGCTGTCACATCTGAATTCCAACCCTGCGCATTTCATTTCATGCTGTTTACAGCTCAGCAGACGACACGGGGCACGGTCACAGCTGTTACCATGTCTACATTAATACTTCATGGACAAAGTCAACATTTGGCAAACACTAACTTTAATGCGTGTGTACGGTATAAAATCCACAAAACAGTGTACAAAATATTCTGACTTTCAAACCCTAACTATTGCCACATGACCAGGTTTCAGTGTAACACATGCTGGCTCAGACAACCACTAAAAGGGTTTGGCCTTTTCTTTGGCTTGGAGCGGTTAGGGTAAACAATGCTGATTCCTATGCACTGTACTGAAAGGACTCCAAACAGCTTGTCAGCCAATGCCTTTATAACTTGATTATCTGAACAGATTTAAAAAGAAATTATTAAAAGTAAATCCACCAGATAACAGGGACAAAGAAATGACAAGACAAAACATGCTGCATTCCGATCTCTTAGGTCTTCTTCGGCAAGATAAACAACATTCAGGACAATGAAAACAAAGAATGAGCAATCTCTCATGTTCTCAAACTCGGCACAAGATGGGCGTTGTTTATCTTGCCTGAAAAAGACCTAAGAGGTTGAAACGCATCATGTTTTGTTTTGTAATTTCTTTGTTCCTGTTAATTTGTGGATTTACTTTCACTTTCTATCAAAATTTATTTCAATTTCGGCCCGCAGTCACCTCACTTTGAAGCTTGCTTATCTGAGCAGAAGAATGGCTTTTTTTTTAAAATTTTGGTCAATGCTTTTTCCTAATCTAAATATGATATCCATTGAGTAGGAAATGCCCTAAAAACCTCACGTAGGGAAGAGGACTCCTGTTTGTATTACATGTGAAGCCCTGAAAGGTCCATTCTTCACATCCTGAGAATCCTTTAACAATTCTCTATCACACCACCACAGACCTTTCCTAAGGAGGCATCAGCCCTCAACAACTCTGTTACCATGTAACCATCTTCTGTCACCATGAAATAATGGTACCTAGTGTTACCTCATCATAATAATTAATTCCCTATTACCATATCCCAAAAAATTCACTGTCACCACAGGACTAAAATTCCATGTTACCATATCCTGATAATTCCCTGTTACCATATACAAAAATTCCATGCTACCAGGTAACGACACTTCCAGTCATCACATCCCAATCACCTGTTACCTCAGAACAATAATTCTCAGCAGCTACATCATGATCATCTCGTGATGCCACAGAATCATTCCCTAACACCATCCGACAATATCCTGGAACTGCACCTGATCATTCTGTTTTGATTACTGACACTGTGATCACATTCTGAAGAATAGCAGGAACCTCACAAGCTGTCCTGGCATCCTGAACATTTCCCATCATCATCTCCTGAAAGCTCCCATTTACTATGCACTGACCATTTCCTGTTATAACAGCCTGAACAATTCATTCCCTCTCCCAGCCCTGGACAATTCCCGTGATCATCCTCTGACAGAGGTTTGTTTCCATCATGCCTTGGTCCCTCTAGTGACACCCTGAAGAGAGGGCCACCATGCAGGGCCTCCTGTGGTTGGTTACCTCCAGGAGTCCCTGCAACCCTTCCTGGACGATCTGAGACAGTCCTCATGAGATTTCCAAGGGTTAACAACGTCAGGTGGAGCAGGCATAAACAGCCAGCTCTGCTGTATCCTCCCGTCCTTCATGAAGGGAGTAAAGCTGGAATCGGAAAGTTATCTCTCAGACGATGCTCGTATGCAATGCTGAAACTGGTTGACCAAATTCCTTCAGATGTCCATCGATGTCATTGTCATGTCTGTGACAGTGTCCCTTAGACTTCGGAACTGAATTTGTAGTGCATCCTTTGAGTCTTAAGAGACGCATGTATGTCCATTAACGGCAGTCGTGAGAATCACACCCTGATAATTGCCATTTACTATGCAGAGATAATTGATAACTGCCATTTAATACACACAGATAACTGCCTGTTATTACACAATCTGACCTTGAAGAAGACGCAGTTAACACAGGAAACACAGACAATGCCCTTAGGAAGGGTTCTTGAATTACCAAAGTTGATGTTTTTCAGCAGACTACACAACCTGACCTCGGAGAAGACAGACCTGACACAGGAAACATCCCCAGTATCCATGAGAAAGGTCCTCTTGACGTACAAAGGCATCAAACCATTGCCAATGCTGGATGGACCCTTTCCATGATCTTCTTCTTGGTTACTTTGAATCAGCTGTTGAGCAACAATGTGTTCACCTGTCACTCACATGTTCAGAGACCTACAGGGAGGTAACGCTGTCTGCCTGTAAGGCATCAGGCTCCGCCATTCTCTGTCAGCGTCCTTCAGCAACATCGACCCACAAATGTCTGTGATCATCAACAGGACCGAGGTCATCGGCAATGGGCGTGTCACTTCAAGAAGAAAATATCTTCCAAGATCTGACTCTCCTCCAGGTCATCGTGACTGATGACATCATTCTCATCCTCTTGCACCTCATCCTCGTCATCCACGTTTTCGTCCTCACTGGAGTCCATGATCACAATGTCAAGGTCGTCGTCCTTGTTCCCTCGCCACCTTGTCAAGGGAGGAGAGTCAGTGCGATGCCGAGATGGGGAAGAGAAGTGTTGCGTGATGGGAGATTTGCCGGCTGGGCGGAGGTCATGTGCTGGATGGGGGGGAGTGTGGAGGGAATTGATGATCTCCAACACCGACATGGTTTTCTCCCTGCAAGAGAACGCTGGTCAGTTCAGCTAACAGACTGGTTTAGCATGTCTACAGCACTGACATTGTTTTCTACACACAGGTCTAGCACGTCTACAGCACTGACATTGTTTTCTACACACAGGTCTAGCATGTCTACAGCACTGACATTGTTTTCTACACACAGGTCTAGCACGTCTACAGCACTGACATTGTTTTCTACACACAGGTCTAGCACGTCTACAGCACTGACATTGTTTTCTACACACAGGTCTAGCATGTCTACAGCACTACAATTGTTTTCTACATACAGGTCAAGCATGTCTACAGCACTGACATTGTTTTCTATGCACAAGAACACTTTGATCATGTCAGACACTGAGAGAATTTTTTTTTTTTCCCCCAAGTACATCTGCCGGAGTGATAGTTTCACTATTCTGGATTACACTGGTTATGTCATGCATACAAAGAAATGTTGTTTCCTTTAAATTTGCATCTGATATGTTGAGACATAAGTCACATCAGCCATAGACAGTTTGTTAAATAAGCATCACTTCCCTTCATACATATATAAGTTACAGAGAAGAAGCATCTCAAACCACCCCAAATCTGACTCATATCCACTTGGGGAATTATATTGTTACATGAAAAATGCACACACACACACACACACACACACACACACACACACACACACACACAAAACTACCAAACACTTACAAACAACTTTCTTCAGATCATATGCTGACAGTTTACTATGTTATGATTGGCACTGGCATACATGCTTTATGTAATGGTCATTTGCATATTTCTTCTTTGTGTGTGTGTGTGTGTGTGTGTGTGTGTGTGTGTGCATATTCCTGTTGACATAACCCCTGTCACCACTGATGCACTTTCCTTAGCAATATTTCTGATGTTTATTACCAAAGCTCAACAGACACTTTTTATTGCTAGCCTGACTGGGCAAATCACTGGAAAAATCACTTGTCCAGATGGTTTTTCACTTTCTCTCGTATTTCACCAGTGTACTTGCAATAGTGTTACACACACACACACACACACACAAACACACACATCCTGCACTCACCCTGGAGTGTGGAGAGAGGAGGTTGGCAGGGGGGTGGAAGAAGGGAGGTCACCGGCAGCCCCCACCTCCATCGTAGCACTCCCCTTCCCTGCCGCAGGTGATCTGCACACAGATACACCGGTGTATGGTTTGCACTCACACACACTGGGCTGCACACAGATACACCGGTGTAGGGTTTGCACTCACACACACTGGGCTGCACACAGATACACCGGTGTAGGGTTTGCATACACACACACTGGGCTGCACACAGATACACCGGTGTATGGTTTGCATACACACACACTGGGCTGCACACAGATACACCGGTGTATGGTTTGCATACACGTACACTGGGCTGCACACAGATACACCGGTGTATGGTTTGCATACACATACACTGGGCTGCACTCACATACACTGGGCTGCACACAGATACACTGGTCTACTCACACACACTGGTCTACTCACACACACTGGGTTGCATACACATACACTGGGCTGCACTCACACACACTGGGCTGCACACAGATACACTGGTCTACTCACACACACTGGTTTGCATACACATACACTAGGCTGCACTCACATACACTGGTCTACACTCACATACACTAGTCTACACTCGCATACAGTGATCTACACGAATCTGCACAAACTTACAGTGACCTACACCAACACACAGTGATCTACACCAACACACAGTGATCTACACCAACACACAGTAATCTACATCAACATATAGTGATCTACACCAACACACAGTGATCTACACCAACACACAGTGATCTACACCAAAATACAGTGATCTGCACGAACATACAGTCATTTACTCCAACATACAGTGATCTACACCAACATACAGTGATCTAAACCAACATACTGTGATCTACACCAACATACAGTGATCTACACCAACACAGAGTAATCTACACCAACACACAGTGATCTACACCAACACACAGTGATCTACACCAACATACAGTGATCTATACCAACATACAGTGAGCTACACTAACATACAGTGATCTATACCAACACACAATGATCTACACCAACATACAGTGATCTACACCAACATACAGTGATCTACACCAACATACAGTCATTTACACCAACATACAGTGATCTACACCAACATACAGTGATCTATACCAACACACAGTCATTTACACCAACATACAGTGATCTACACCAACATACAGTCATTTACACCAATATACAGTGATCTACACCAACATACATTCATTTACACCAACATACAATGTTCTGCACCAACACACAGTGATCTACACCAACATACAGTGATCTACACCAACAGACATTCAATGCTGCGAGTGGACTCACGTGATGACCAAGCCTAACAACTGATTCTCGACGTTCTGCAACCCTGAAAGTACTCATAGTAGGGGGGAGGGGGGGGGGGGGGTGTGTCGAAGGAGGACTGCTTTCATCCTCTAAAGTTTATCCGAGAGGGGCAATGGATGGGAAAGGGGGCGTGGGGACCACATGGTGATCTTGCTGTTACAAAAAGATGCAGAGGAGGATGTGGCAGTGTGGTATTTCGGAAGAAAAGGGCCAGTTTGGCCACTGACATGGCAATATGTTACACATAGCATGCACCCTGCGTGAGAAATTGAAAGAATGAAGGCAGTATGGAAATGGAGTGAACTATACTGACTGGTTGACATGGGAAACAACTGAATGAAACGCCGGCAGGCAGCTCTTCAGTTGGCACTACACAGGTAGGCAGCCTGTTGTGTACACAAGAGTGTGGACTGTCAGCGCCCAGAACCTTTGGCAAGGCGCTATATAAGTGCTATGCCATTATCATTATTCTTATTATCATTATCATTATAGAGAGCAAAGTGGGGTTGGTCACACGGAGCAGTGTGAATGTTGGGAACACTGTTGTCATTTGAACAGTCTGACAGAGTCATGTATGTAGATACACTTCCATGTGCTACTCATCTCAAACATAATCAAACAAAAATATAACAGTGACATATCATCCCAAACTTACAACACACAGACATCTTTACCTGACACATGCTGCCATACTGACCGGACAAAAAGACATGTTTCCACCCTGAGATGTGACTGGATAAAACTAGTTGTCTGCAGAGTTTCTCTTCTTTGGCCAATACCAGCGTGGTGTTCTTACTACTGATCATGTACTAAATGGGCACGCACCAAAACTAGTTGTCTGCAGTTTTTCTTTGGCCAATACCAGCGTGGTGTTCTTACTACTGATCATGTACTAAATGGGCGTGCACCAAAACTGGTTGTCTGCCGAGTTTCTCTTCTTTGGCCAATACCAGCGTGGTGTTCTTACTACTGATCATGTACTAAATGGGCGTGCACCAAAACTGGTTGTCTGCCGAGTTTCTCTTCTTTGGCCAATACCAGCGTGGTGTTCTTACTACTGATCATGTACTAAATGGGCGTTCACCAGAACCGTTTGTCTGCAGAGTTTCTCTTCTTTGGCCAATACCAGTGTGGTGTTCTTACTACTGATCATGTACTAAATGGGCGTGCACCAAAACAGGAACGAGTTAAGCAAGCATGGCACAAGACCAAACAGTTTTCTCAAGCTGGAATAAACTATAACAGATTGGTCTAAGCCAGAACATTCAATTTTTTTTTTTTTTTTTACCATCTGGATTTCCAGCCACAGCCTGAGAATTGGCAGACATACACCCTGATCTACCTTCACATCTACTGGTCTAAATACACATACGCTGAGTTACAGGAACAACTCTGGCATTCCCAACTACAAGCCTTCCATTGTTAACACTCAATCCTGTGTCCAAGCAATGTTCAAGTGCCGCTGAACAGCACTCCAAGCCTGCACCCAGGCAATGCCAAAGAGATCAATTTTGGTCAGCAACTATGTGACAGAGCTGTGATTTATACTACCTTTCCTAATACTGCATTGTTGGTCAGTGCATTTGAGCAACACTCTCAGAAACACACCCACTCACTCCTAACTCTCTTGACAAGCATGCACCCGCTAGCGCCCGACCGGAAATCACACTGCCAAAAGACTGAGGCCTGCCAGAACCCGGTAAAACACGTGGCAACGATGGGCACCGCCATGTTTCTCGTAGAAAAGGAAGTCTCGCGAGAATGTGACTTCCTTCTTCCTGTAGCCATTCACTTCCGTTTGCAAAAAAAACGCGAGTCGATACGTGCCGTAGTTCTCGAGTTATGAATTTTTAAAGTTTTGTGGTCGAAATGCTGTTTTTCACCATGGCTATCCTTGATTTCTGCCGTTCTATAATGAGATTTAATAATGAAGATACTATGATTTTTGGGATTTATGGCATAAGACTTAGTGAAAGTGCTGGGTGATGAAGCTTACAGTGACCTAGATTTCGACTGGGATGAGGTTCCAGATATGATAAACAATGATTCGGATGAAAGTTCTGAAGAAGAAGATTTTTTTTCCCGAGTAAATGGCTCATGTGACATTCTTCAAACTTATGATATAGCAACATACATATTTGTAGGAATTTTTAAATTGATTTTCATTTCATTATTTCCTTTCCTCTCTTTTAAGTTAATTTTTAAATGGGTAACCATGTTCAAATTACGGAGTTACTTATCTTGCCGATGGTTTTCGGTGTAACTAAGCTCAGGTAAGTGCATACTGAAGAGGGTTAACATCATACGTTACCCGAACCACTTCAGAACTCCACTCATGAATCACCTGAAACTGTCTGCAGCAAACGACAAAATTCACGTTACCCCGAACCACTTCAGAACTCCACACATGATTCATCTGAAACTGTGTGTAGCAAACGACAAAATTCACGTTACCCCGAAAAAATTCACGTTACCCCGAACCATTTCAGAACTCCACACATGATTCACCTGAAACTGTGTGTTGTAAAAGACAAAATTCACGTTACCCCGAACCATTTCAGAACTCCACACATGATTCACCTGAAACTGTGTGTTGTAAAAGACAAAAATTCACGTTACCCCGAACCACTTCAGAACTCCACACATGATTCACCTGAAACTGTGTGTTGTAAAAGACAAAATTCACGTTACCCCGAACCACTTCAGAACTCCACACATGATTCACCTGAAACTGTGTGTTGTAAAAGACAAAATTCACGTTACCCTGAACCACTTCAGAACTCCACACATGATTCATCTGAAACTGTGTGTAGCAAACGACAAAATTCACATTACCCTGAACCACTTCAGAACTCCACTCATGAATCACCTGAAACTGTGTGTAGCAAACGACAAAATTCACGTTACCCTGAACCACTTCAGAACTCCACACATGATTCACCTGAAACTGTGTGTTGTAAAAGACAAAATTCACGTTACCCCGAACCATTTCAGAACTCCACACATGATTCACCTGAAACTGTGTGTTGTAAAAGACAAAAATTCACGTTACCCCGAACCACTTCAGAACTCCACACATGATTCACCTGAAACTGTGTGTTGTAAAAGACAAAAATTCATGTTACCCCAAACCACTTCAGAACTCCATACATGATTTACCTGAAACTGTGTGTTGTAAAAGACAAAAATTCACGTTACCCCAAACCACTTCAGAACTCCACACATGATTCACCTGAAACTGTGTGTCGCAAACAACAAAATTCCAAAGGCCTCAGCAGGAAACAGAGGTCTTCTGTGGCTGAAACAACAGTTATCCCCCATTCCCAGGAAACAGAGGTCTTCTGTGGACGAAACAACAGTTATCCCCCATTCCCAGGAAACAGGTCTTCTGTGACCGAAACAACAGTTATCCCCCATTCCCAGGAAACAGAGGTCTTCTGTGGCCAAAACAACAGTTATCCCCCATTCCCAAAGAGAACAGCCTTACTTCCTGTTATTACTTTTTTTTTTCTGTATTCTTCATTTGAGGTATTTCATCACTTTTGATCAGGAATTTTCTCTTTTTTTGCTGCATCATAGCAGATCATGGCAAATCCTAGTTCTGACATCTGCTCAACCCTGCAAGCTTTCATCATCCAACATGGTGTGAAACTAAACTTGGTCTGATGACGACAGTCTCCATGAAGAGCCCTGGTACACTTGGTTTGATGACGACAGTCTCCGTGAAGAGCCCTGGTACACTTGGTTTGATGACGACAGTCTCCGTGAAGAGCCCTGGTACACTTGGTTTGATGACGACAGTCTCCGTGAAGAGTCCTGGTACACTTGGTTTGATGACGACAGTCTCCGTGAAGAGCCCTGGTACACTTGGTTTGATGACGACAGTCTCCGTGAAGAGTCCTGGTACACTTGGTTTGATGACGACAGTCTCCATGAAGAGCCCTGGTACACTTGGTTTGATGACGACAGTCTCCATGAAGAGCCCTGGTACACTTGGTTTGATGACGACAGTCTCCGTGAAGAGTCCTGGTACACTTGGTTTGATGACGACAGTCTCCGTGAAGAGCCCTGGTACACTTGGTTTGATGACGACAGTCTCCATGAAGAGCCCTGGTACACTTGGTTTGATGACGACAGTCTCCATGAAGAGCCCTGGTACACTTGGTTTGATGACGACAGTCTCCGTGAAGAGCCCTGGTACACTTGGTTTGATGACGACAGTCTCCGTGAAGAGCCCTGGTACACTTGGTTTGATGACGACAGTCTCATGAAGAGCCCTGGTACACTTGGTTTGATGACGACAGTCTCGTGAAGAGCCCTGGTACACTTGGTTTGATGACGACAGTCTCCGTGAAGAGTCCTGGTACACTTGGTTTGATGACGACAGTCTCCATGAAGAGCCCTGGTACACTTGGTTTGATGACGACAGTCTCCATGAAGAGCCCTGATACACTTGGTTTGATGACGACAGTCTCCGTGAAGAGCCCTGGTACACTTGGTTTGATGACGACAGTCTTCGTGAAGAGCCCTGGTACACTTGGTTTGATGACGACAGTCTCCGTGAAGAGTCCTGGTACACTTGGTTTGATGACGACAGTCTCCATGAAGAGTCCTGGTACACTTGGTTTGATGACGACAGTCTCCATGAAGAGTCCTGGTACACTTGGTTTGATGACGACAGTCTCGGTGAAGAGTCCTGGTACACTTGGGTTTGATGACGACGGTCTCGGTGAAGAGTCCTGGTACACTTGGTTTGATGACGACAGTCTCCGTGAAGAGTCCTGGTACACCTGGTTTGTAGTCTCCCTGAAGAGTCCTGGTAAACTTGGCATACAACTGACTGGTTCAACCCTAGCAATCACAATTTTTGCAGGTGGTTAACCCTCTTGTATTCATAACGGGCGCAGATGGGAGCGCTGAGACAGCGCGCTAGATTTCGTAATGGTCGCAAACGGGAGCTGCCCGCTGCATGTGTACGGTACTTTTCCATCACGTGCTGACTCCGTGAAAATACTCAGAGAGCCACTAAAAGTTGTTGGGGATTTCCCACTATAGCCCAGTAATGTGGCAGCACTATTTTTGGATGCTGGCACCACTTCCATTCACTAAGAAAGAGGAGAAACTGCAAGCGAAGAGTTGTGCGTGAGACTGACCGATTTTCACAATGGCGTCGTCTGCTAACAACAGCGAGTTTGATGACATTCCTGAGTATTCAGTGGAGGAGTGGGATCAAATTATGCAAGAAGTGGAGAAGTATGAAAATGGAGAGTTAGGAGAAGAGAGTGATGTTGAAATCGGCACCAATGAAGGAGAGGAAAATGGTGAAAGCGACCCCGAGAACCACATGTTACTCGCCACTCTGCAAAACAATGGCGACCGGCTACACATCCTGCCAGCGTGGCTGCATTCCAACAGCCGACAGGCCCTGCGCACTCACTGCCGAACACTGCCACCGCACTACATTATTTCTTTTTTCTACCTCTCACATTTTTTCAACTAGCAGCGAAGAAACTACCAGATACGCTCAATAAAAACAAGCAGTTAAGGGCACATCTGACTCCCTATGGTTCGACACAACACCTGACGAAATGCGGGGCCTTGTCTCTGTACTGATTATTCCGTATGACAACTAAGGGACGACGCGTAGAAACGTCATACATGTGTTCTTTCTGCCAGGTGCCTTTATGCTTTCATAAGAATGACTGTTTCCATGACTACCATGCGCAGAAAGTGGCTCGACAGTAGGGCAGTTTGCCAGTCTCTGTGTTTGTGTGTACGCGTACATATGCTTACCTGTAGTTCATGGTGACAGTGCTTTGATGACTCTTGGCAGTGACACTCTACTCAATTTCCTCACCGTACAGCTATACAGTGTGTAAATACATATGGACATGTATAAGGTGCTTAGAACAGTGACAGAAAAACAATAAGGAACTGTGCTTGAATCTACAGTAACTGTTCAGTAGTGACAATTGACACTAGTTGTGTGTGACATTGTGTGGATTACCTGTGGGGACTGAACAGGCGGACAGAAGACAGATCATCTCACTTAGGCCGCAGCTTTCATTTTACAACACTAACATGCATGTGCATGGGATAACTGCATATTGGTGTGCTGTATTAGAATTGTCACCATCGCATGTGACACATTGGGTGACATTTTGGTGACGGTGACATGACCTTTCACCTCCAGACACACAAAATATTGCTCACAGTATAGAACAGAGCCTTGTGACCATACATGCGGAATTTCGTAGTTCTAGAGGTTTATTCTTGGTTGTGGTGAAGCATGAACCATACATACCCATTTTAAGGCTAAATTCACCAAAAAAATTCTGAAAACTAGGGGAATTTAGCCTCAGAGAATCTGAATACAAGAGGGTTAAATTTCATGTTCGAACACTGGGATCCTTTTGACTTGTCTACGTACAGAGGGGAAAGGATTGTCATCATGATCATCATTCTCACTGTGGTATAGTGTGATAGGACACACTGGTGTCATCATGATCATCATCATTCTCACCCAGGTATAGTGTATATAGGACACACTGGTAGGACTATCATCATGATCATCATTCTCACTGTGGGACAGGACACAGGGCTGTCATCATGATCATCATTCTCACCATGGTATAATGTGATAGGACACACTGCTGTCATCATCATTCTCACCGTGGTATAGTGTGACAGGACACAGTGCTGTCATCATCATTCTCACCTTGGTATAGTGTGATAGGACACAGTGCTGTCATCATCATTCTCACCTTGGTATAGTGTGATAGGACACACTGCTGTCATCATCATTCTCACTGTGGTATAGTGTGATAGGACACAGTACTGTCATCATCAT
>CM065744.1:1121497-1136497 GCA_033310375.1 Conus canariensis | reverse complement strand
AAACATATAATAATTATATTCTCCATTCATTTTCCTTGAAGAAAATGTATACTTCTGTATGCTTTGGAGCAATACTTGAATTTTTGCGATTTTTTTTGTAAGGTTGGTGTTTTTTTCCCAAAAATTACAAATAGTTCTGGGAGTCAAAGGGTTAACAGAGGGTCTTATAAGAGAGGTTTGACTGTAATAATAATTCAAGTCGTTTAAAAAAAGGGGTGCCTGTCCCTCGTGAGGCTCCAGGCGCCATTACAATATAAAAGCCGAACGTTTCAGAATGGAGAGAAGAAAGGAAACACATGAGACTAAAGCATATAAACTATAACATCATAAGAGCAACATACATTAAAAACATAGAATTATACATGCAGAGAAACATAATCATCCCCTCCGCTCTTTTCCTACATTGTCTCCCCCCTCACTCTCCCCCCTCTCTCCAGCACACACACACACACACACACACACACACACACACACACACACACACACACACACACACTCACACACACACACACGCACTATTCAGGGTAAGACATAACAGAAGTTAACAGTGCTGTGCATGAAATTAATCATAACACACATCCACGACTAGTTTTTATAGACAATGTAGAGCAACTCCAAACTACAAAACATGACGTCCTTTCTCTTTCTTTTCCAAACAGTGCTGCAGTTTATCCAGGATTGTTTAAAATGAATCGGCTGTTGTTTGAGGAAACTTCTGGTCAGTGATAATTCTTACACAAAAATGTGCATCACTGACGCATGCAATTCCCATCTGACGCACTGGAATTCAGGTCAATGCTTCACTGAAATGTACCAGAATTTACCAAGACACCATGACTGTCTCCTACACCCATTACAACTCCGAGCAGCACGTCACCCAAAAGTGCTTTTGTCTGATCTGCCACAATCAAAGTCGATAAAAACGTAACTTTCCTTGACGTTTCAGAATGTTTTCAGTCAATGAATAACTTCCGCTTGAGCATTCTTCTCTTCTGAAAACCAACAAGAGTCATCACAATAGACTACCCAGTCTCTGACTGGACCACAAGACTACATGATTCGGCCAAGCACAAAAAGTATGTAAAACCCAATGAGATTTGGCTTTGAGCTGTGGCACACGAGTGATAATCCAGTGAACGAAACAATTTGAGCGATGTAAGCAACATGACTGGTTCGGACAATTAAAATGACGCCATTGTGGACGAATGAATGTGTTGCACACAGTGCAACTTCTGCAAGAGTGGCCAATCTTCATGGCTTAGTAAAAAAAGTTCCACGAATATTCATCACTCGCCTCTTGTTTTTCACCGGCACCCGAGGATTATTGCATGACAACTGGAATATGGTCAGGCAGTAAAATACTTCAACACTGGTGGAAATGGCTCACGTGCTGGAAATTCTGTGATGATAATTGGAGGACATCCCACTTATATCTAGTTTCACAGTTAAAATCAAGAGACTGTTAACTGCTCACATTTTAGTTGATAACACTTTACTGACATTGGAACATAAATCTGAATACGTAAATTTCAGTATAATCTATGGTGTTTATTAACTTTATTATTGGTACCTCTTTTCTTATCTATTTCTGTCTCTTTGTCTGTGTATTTATGTGTGTGAGCATGTGTGTGTATTTGTTGTGTGTGTGTGTGTTTTTTGTACATTTTTTGCACTTATAAAGTGTTACCCCCTAAATATTTTTGTGACCCCCTGAAAATTTGGAAATGAGTTTTTCGTACCAAGTCTAACACCCCTAGTTGTTGTTTTTTTTTTTTAACATAATAATCACGGCTGACTAACATAATTAGAAGTTAGATGGCCAGCCCATCTGCCCAGGATGAGTGTAAGCCCTGACAGTCAGATTCCCCCACCCACCTCCCTCTTGTCTTTCACAGCAGTCGGATTCCCCACCCACCTCCCTCTTTTCTTTCACAGCAGTCACATTCCCCACCCACCTCTCTCTTTTCTTTTATAGCAGTCAGATTCCCCACCCACCTCCCTCTTTTCTTTCATAGCAGTCAGATTCCCCACCCACCTCCCTCTTTTCTTTCATAGCAGTCACATTCCCCACCCACCTCTCTTTTCTTTCATAGCAGTCACATTCCCCACCCACCTCTCTTTTCTTTCATAGCAGTCACATTCCCCACCCACCTCCCTCTTTTCTTTCATAGCAGTCACATTCCCCACCCACCTCTCTTTTCTTTCACAGCAGTCACATTCCCCACCCACCTCCCTCTTGTCTTTCTCAGCAGTCGGATTCCCCACCCACCTCGCTCTTGTCTTTCATATAAGTCGGATTCCCCACCCACCTCCCTTTTTTCTTTCCCAGCAGTCACATTCCCCACCCACCTCCCTCTTTTCTTTCACAGCAGTCGGATTCGCCACCCACCTCTCTCTTGTTTTTCATATAAGTCGGATTCCCCACCCACCTCTCTCTTTTCTTTCACAGCAGTCACATTCCCCACCCACCTCTCTCTTGTCTTTCCCAGCAGTCGGATTCCCCACCCACCTCCCTCTTGTCTTTCACAGCAGTCACATTCCCCACACACCTCCCTCTTTTCTTTCACAGCAGTCACATTCCCCACCCACCTCCCTCTTTTCTTTCACAGCAGTCACATTCCCCACCCACCTCCCTCTTTTCTTTCACAGCAGTCACATTCCCCACCCACCTCCCTCTTTTCTTTCACAGCAGTCACATTCCCCACCCACCTCCCTCTTTTCTTTCCCACCAGTCACATTCCCCACCCACCTCCCTCTTTTCTTTCATAGCAGTCACATTCCCCACCCACCTCCCTTTTTTCTTTCACAGCAGTCACATTCCCCACCCACCTCCCTCTTTTCTTTCCCACCAGTCACATTCCCCACCCACCTCCCTTTTTTCTTTCACAGCAGTCACATTCCCCACCCACCTCCTTCTTTTCTTTCACAGCAGTCACATTCCCCACCCACCTCCTTCTTTTCTTTCACAGCAGTCACATTCCCCACCCACCTCCCTCTTTTCTTTCCCACCAGTCACATTCCCCACCCACCTCCCTCTTTTCTTTCCCAGCAATCAGATTCCCCACCCACCTCTCTCTTTTCTTTCATAGCAGCTATGCCCATCCCACTCACCCAAAGGATCATCATCATTGTCGCCACCGTCGTTCCCGCCAACCACCTCACCATTCTCCTCCTCCTCCATGTTGCCGTGGTGACAGTTGGTGCGGGCCTGCAGGGCGCGCTGCTTGTCACGCAGCATGGCTTCCTGTTCCGTCAGGATGTGCTTCAGTCGCTGCTGTTCCTCCAAGAGCTGTGCCCTCTGCTGCAGCAGCTGCTCCTTGCGCTGCATCTGGCTCATCTTGCGGTAGGTGTGGCCGTCGTCTCCTGCATCCCCTGTGTGGACAGAGCATCACAGGAACCTGTCAACCCCTACCCTGTGTCCTGCATCCCCTGTGTGGACAGAGCATCACAGGAACCTGTCAACCCCTACCCTGTGTCCTGCATCCCCTGTGTGGACAGAGCATCACAGGAACCTGTCAACCCCTACCCTGTGTCCTGCATCCCCTGTGTGGACAGAGCGTCACAGGAACCTGTCAACCCCTACCCTGTCTCTTTCATCCCCTGTGTGGACAGAGCGTCACAGGAACCTGTCAACCCCTACCCTGTCTCCTGCATCCCCTGTGTGGACAGAGCGTCACAGAAACCTGTCAACCCCTACCCTGTCTCTTGCATCCCTGTGTGGACAGAGCGTCACAGGAACCTGTCAACCCCTACCCTGTCTCCTTCATCCCCTGTGTGGACAGAGCGTCAGAGGAACCTGTCAACCCCTACCCTGTCTCTTGCATCCCCTGTGTGGACAGAGCGTCAGAGCAACCTGTCAACCCCTACCCTGTCTCCTGCATCCCCTGTGTGGACAGCACGTCAGAGCAACCTGTCAACCCCTACCCTGCAGTCCCCCTTGATCCCAGAATTGAATTCTTAAGGGTCATCTCTATGCGTCTGAATTATTCCTTCTTTTTGTTTACCTTTCAGAATGACCTGAATTATTCCTTCTTTTTGTTTACCTTTCAGAATGACCTGAATTATTCCTTCTTTTTGTTTACCTTTCAGAATGACCTGAATTATTCCTTCTTCATCTGGATGGCTTCTTCTTTTTGTTCATGTTTCAGCAATCGCCAAACATTGCTGTTTCGCCTTCCTAAGTCATATATCACTTGGCATGCGCTGCTTTGCATTCTAGCTTGCCACATGTGAATTGCACTGTGTTTTGCAGGGCGATATGAGTCAGTTTGTGTGAGCGTGCATGTGTGTGTGTGTGCGCATTTCTGTGTGTATGTGTGTGTGCATGTGTGTGTGTGCGTGTGTGTGTGCATGTGTTGCCTGTGTGGTCGTGGTGGGGGACATGACAGGGAAGAATCCTGCACAAGAAAAATGAACTACCACTAAGAAGTCCAGAGACCACATTCAATTTCCAGCTATTCCCAATAAAATTTCCTGAAACAAGAGCAAACCCTCTGACCTGGAACACTGTCTACAATGACAGGCGCATCCTTCTCCTGTCTGCCCATCAGATCAGACCTGAGGATAAAGTTCTGCTCATCAAATCAGACCTGAGGATACAGTTCTGCTCATCACATCAGACCTGAGGATAGAGTTCTGCTCATCAGATCAGACCTGAGGATAAAGTTCTGCTCATCAGATCAGACCTGACGATAAAGTTCTGCTCATCAGATCAGACCTGAGAATAAAGTTCTGCTCATCAGATCAGACCTGACGATAAAGTTCTGCTCATCAGATCAGACCTGAGGATAAAGTTCTGCTCATCAGATCAGACCTGAGGATAACGTTCTGCTCATCAGATCAGACCCGAGAATAAAGTTCTGCCCATCAGATCAGACCTGAGGATGAAGTGGAGGAAAATCATGGACTTGTTGCCCAGTGGTAGACCAGTTCAGCTGACAAGCTACAACAGGGACAGTGGCGATACGTGATGCATGTGCAAGGGAAGTGTCAACACTGTCTGTCCTTTAGTCACCATGATACAGCATGAAAGAACCAGTCATCAGGGCTAAAAGGGATAGGACTCCTAGTACACAACAACAACATATACAGCATGAAAGAACCAGTCATCAGAGGTAAAAGAGATAGGACTCCTAGTACACAACAACAACACAGTACACAACAACAACATATACAGCATGAAAGAACCAGTCATCAGAGGTAAAAGAGATAGGACTCCTAGTACACAACAACACAGTACACAACAACAACATATACAGCATGAAAGAACCAGTCATCAGAGGTAAAAGAGATAGGACTCCTAGTACACAACAACAACACAGTACACAACAACAACATATACAGCATGAAAGAACCAGTCATCAGAGGTAAAAGAGATAGGACTCCTAGTACACAACAACAACACAGTACACAACAACAACATATACAGCATGAAAGAACCAGTCATCAGGGATAAAAGAGATAGGACTCCTAGTACACAACAACAACATATACAGCATGAAAGAACCAGTCATCAGGGATGAAAGAGATAGGACTCCTAGTACACAACAACAACACAGTACACAACAACAACATATACAGCATGAAAGAACCAGTCATCAGGGATAAAAGAGATAGGACTCCTAGTAAAAACAACAACATATACAGCATGAAAGAACCAGTCATCAGGGATGAAAGAGATAGGACTCCTAGTACACAACAACAACACAGTGTTTGTGGTCCTCAGTTTTTTATTACTGGAGGTATAGATCGCTACCCCCCACCCCCCACCCCAACGAAGCAAGTCTTTAAAAGGAGTCTTTGTTGGACTGCCTGTGCTAATGCCATGCCTGGAGAAAACAGACTACAGCTTGGAGGTTCAGACTGGGTGCAAAGAAGATTCCCCAGGATCATGGGACAGTCGGTGTCAAGGGAGTGAAACCTCTCATAAAGGGCCTTAAGCGCTTTAGACAACCTAAGGTAGTTAGAGCCCCTCCTGAGTTTGAACTTTCCCCAATAGCAAAAGGGAAGAAAATGTATCCACTAGGACCTCGGAGTATCAACTGAGTGATAAAGACACAGTCAGCTGAAGTTGCTTTGGAAACAGACCTTGAAGAACAGGAGCCTTGGGCTTGTTCAGATGGTACTGCTGTGGGGCACTGTGTAGTTGTCGTAGCTTCTATAGGATAATTACTGTATGAAAGTAGCTCTCAGAGTCAGCAGGAATTTTTTATGTCCATTTGGTGTGAAGTGGTTGTTTGCTAAGCAATTTGGTAGGGATGAGCGTAAATGCTGGCGTGTGGAAGGATGTAGTGAAAGGGAATTCAGAGTACATGTGAACAAGGTGGTGGAGAACTAACATGGACAAAGGCATGGCCCAAAGGGATATCCTTTATTTCCATCCCTATATAAACTGACAGGAGGAAGAAACGAGAGAGGAGAACACCATGGCAGAGAGAAGAACAGAAGAGAGAGAGAGAGAGAAGAGTAAGCAGGTCAGAGAAGGGTTGGAAAAAACGTGGCCTGGGCAAGAGATGTGACAGCAAGGTCTTGGGCATAAAAGACAAGCTGAAAAAGAAAGACCGAGTTCGAAACCCAGAGGTGGGTGAAAGAGACAAAGAAGAAGATTTCTACGTCGAGTTCCCAGAGATGACCTTGGAGACCCAGTCCTGGAACCTGGTGCCAGACAACCAAAGGCGTCACCATCATCCAGTGCTGAAGAAAACTTAAAGTAACTTGTTCCAGAGCTGTGGTGTGTTGTGCAAGTGTGTGTGTGTGGAAACCTGGCCACGTAAGAAGCCTTTTTAGTATAAACCCGGGATTAGGAAGTATTGATCTCTTATGTTTTGATTATTCCATTTTGTGTAATTGGATTTTTCATGTGTACTTATAATAAATGGCATTGAAACTGTAGTTCTTGTTCTCAGTCATGCTTGGAAAGAAACGAATGTGTGACATCCCATTTCCAGAAAGAGGTGATTGGTTGGTGGGTGCATGAGTGGGCATATCCATGTATGAGTGCAGAAATAACCTTGGTGTGTTAAACCTGAATAATACATGAACTTAATTCACTTATAATATACCATCACGATAATACATCAACTTCATTCACTTAAAAACCGCCATCACGACTTCCTCTGTCCTGGACAGTGGGTCACACTCACCCAGTGGGGAATGCAGGCGTACTTCCCCTTTCCCTCCTTCAGCAAACATCACCCGACCAGTGACCCCTCCTCCCTCTTCCCCCCGTCTCCCTCCACCATCCTCTCCACCATTCAGCCTCTGCGAGCTGCTCTCGTCAGGAACCAAGGGAACGAACTCCTGCTGAGAGTCCACCGACAGGTAGTCCTTGATCTCTGTGCTCTTTTGCGTGGAGGACATGATGGGCTTGAGGACTGCTCCGTGTTTGGACGGCCGAGGCTTTGAAGTCTGATGGCGGCTGTCGCCGCGCCGCTTTGGTGACACCAGGGGGGCTCCGCATCATGGGCGGGGTGGCTGGCGAAGAAGCGCTCGATGACGGCGTCCTTGCTGGTGTGGGCGGGGAGAGAGGAGGGGGGAGGGGCGTCTCTGGCAGCAAAGACGTCGAGGGGTTCCGGCTGCTGCATGACGTTGGTGAAGAAGTCAGCTGCAGGGTGAGGATGAGGGGTGGGGTGTGTTGCCGGGGGAGGGGGGAGGGGTGCCAGGTCCCCTCCTGCAGGGTGATGGGGGTGGGGGGAGACAGATGGGGAGAGTTGGGCGGGGTGGGTGAGTGCTGGAGATGCCTGGCTTGGGCTGTCAACAGAGGAGTCGTGACAAGGCAACCTGGCTTTACTTCAATCATTGATGGTGGTGACATGAATTGCTGATGGCAGTGAAGAACCAGCCTTGAATGCTGCTACTATGCTGACTGACACACTTCCACATCACACACACACACATGCACGCACGCACGCACGCACGCACGCACGCACGCACGCACGCACGCACCCCACACACACACACACACACACACACACACACACAACACACACACACTTAAACACAAACACACACTCACACAAACACACACACTCACACAAACACACACTCACACAAACACTCACACACACAGACACACACTCATTCACTCACACACACACACACCACACACACATACACTCACTCACTCACTCACACACACACACACACACACACACACACACACACTCACACAGCGCTAAGGGAAAGTTGGCAAGTGTTGCCTTCCCACAGAGACGAGCTATGACTTCATGTACAGCCATGTGAGTGAAATGTCTCAGGCATGCTGAAGGCTGTATATATCATGATCACACTGGCACAACTGGCTGTTTCGTATGGGATTTACTACTGATCACATCTGATTGTCTCCACTGAATGCCTTCCCACACTCACACACACGCTAGTGAGAGCTTTCCATACTTCCTGGTGGAAATCGATTTCAGTTCTGATTACATGTCTGTGTGAGTACTGTATACACAAAATAACATTCATTCATTTCTCTTCTCCGGCATCACATTCAAGGAAATGATTGTTACTCTGAAGACCAAACAAACAAAAGAGTAAGTAAATGAACCATCCTACAAATGCACAAGGTTCTCTTTTTTTCAATCTCTTACATCACACAAACTAGCAGAGACATGGGTAACATCTATTCACCTCAACTCTACGAGGCAAATCCTTTTTTAATTTATCCTCCCAACATCCTCCCTGCCGTCCCTCAACCCCCCCTCTCCTCCCTCACCCTCACCCCCCCACAAACACACAACATGCTTTTTTTCTTTTTTTGTTTATCCCTTACATCATAGCAGACACGAGTAACATCCACTCAACTCTATAAAAAAATATTTCTTTCTAAATTTACTCCCCCCACCTCCCCCCTGCTGTCCCCCCCCCCCCCCCCCCCACCCCCCTTCTTTTTTTATCCCTCACATCATACAAACTAGCAAAGCCATGAGTTCTCATCTCAACTATACAATAAAAAAAAAACTTTTTTTTTTCAAATTTATCCCCTCACCTCCCCCCTGCCATTCCTCATCCCCCTGCCCTTTCTCTCTCTCTCGCCCCCCCCCCCCCCCCCCCCCCCCAACCTCACTCACCCAGCATATCCATGACTTGCTCTCTGACGGTCAGGACTGCCAACGTTGCCCACCAGGGATGGTGTGCCCTCAGGGCCCCGCCCCTCCCCCCCTGGCCACGCCCACTGGGGGTAAGCAGCGGCTGGATAAGGAAGCAGGGGTGGGGCCAGTGTCGAGGCGGTGGGCAGGGCCACACTGGGTGGGGCCATGGTGGGGGCGGTGGGCAGGGAGGTGGGGAGGGAGTGGGGAGGGAAGGAGGGTGGGGGAGGGTGAAGGGGCTGGCTCTGGAGGAGAAGTTGCTGGCACTCGTGCAGTTGTTTCTCCACTTCTGGGGTAGAAGAAAAACAAAAAGAAATCTTTTTATTCATGTTTTGTTTCTTTGCTCACTGGTACTGATAGCTGATACTGGAATGCGACTTCAGATTAAACAACTGGATACATGTTCTGGCACAACATAATTAGTGTTTACAACATTACAGCATTCACCTTCAAAACTCTTTAGCGCACACATATTTTTTTTGAGGAAGTGCAGTATACATTTTTTGTGTGGTGCGTATCTTCAGTATTTCATGAGGTGTGTGTGTGTGTTGGGTTTGTTGAACCTGGTGGAACCCTTCCCTCTGTTGGCTGGATATTCCACCTGCACTGACTGCCCCCATGCGACATGTAGAGCTGGATGACATAGCAACTTTCAGCACAGCTCAGCGTTTCAACGCCCATCTTGCACCGAATTTGTGACAACACTCATCTTGTGCAGAATTTGAGACAACGCCCATCTTGCGCTGAGTTTGAGACGATAAAGTGCTTGCTTGTTCTTCATTTTCATTGTTCTGAATGTTGTTTATGTTGCCTGAAGAAGACCTCAGTGGTCTAAATGCGTCATGTTTTATCTTGTCATCTGTTGGTCCCTGTTGTCTGGCAGACTCAGTAACAATTCTTTTTAACATCTCTTCCTGTTTGTTCCTACGTACATGCCTTTCACATCACAATGGACTTGGTTGTTCATAAACAGTAAATAAAACCAAATCTCTTAACCCTTACACTGGTTATTTAACAATGTACTATTAAGTATGTTGTCTGGCAAATTAACAGAACAAAATTTAGAAAGAGAGGGTGTTAGTTACCGCCAATGACATTGACAAACAAAGCACATGACAAGACTTGTCATGTGCTTTGTTTGTCAATGTCATTGGCGGTAACTAACACCCTCTCTTTCTAAATTTTGCTTTGTTCTCCGCCGTCAGTCACTCCATTTTGTAACAGAACAAAAGTTTGAAAAAAATAGTTACGTTCGTATAATATGCATAACTTTTCAATGGTTAGTATTTGAATATGACATGCAGAACAAAAATTGTTAGTAATTGAATAAAGAATAATATAAAACAGAACTGGTGTGCTTTGAGTATTTGATTAGGTGCTTACCTGTCTAGTATGTGAAAATAACAGGTAAAAACAGGTGGCACATCCTGCTTGTCATACTCGAGAGCTTTTCACAAATAATCCTTTCAATGATGTTCCACAGTATCCAGAAATAAGTTACAGCCTTTTTCAGAGGAAAGTCAGTGTGGATTATACCAGTCTTCCATGCAGGTAATCCAGGTAAGAATGAATAAGGTACAGTTCAGTTTTCACATTGAAATCACGCGCTGATAACACACACACACACACAAAAAAATGGTCACTATCATTTGAGTATCAACAAATGTAATAGTTAGCCCACACTGTCGTTGTTTACGTTTGAAAGGTTTAGGATCATCTGGAAGCGCTACACTGAGTTTTTCTTCCCCACTGAATGGCATCTTGAGATTCCCCTCACCCTTAGGCACTCATTTAGTCATTGTCCGTGTCAATCTGAAAATCACGATCACATGGTACTTGATCTAAATCAAAACTATCACCCACCACACCATGGTACTTGATCTCAATCAAAACTATCACCCACCACACCACAGTACTTGATCTCAATCAAAACTATCACCCACCACACCACGGTACTTGATCTAAATCAAAACTATCACCCACCACACCATGGTACTTGATCTAAATCAAAACTATCACCCACCACACCACAGTACTTGATCTAAATCAAAACTATCACCCACCACACCACAGTACTTGATCTAAATCAAAACTATCACCCACCACACCACAGTACTTGATCTAAATCAAAACTATCACCCACCACACCACGGTACTTGATCTAAATCAAAACTATCACCCACCACACCACAGTACTTGATCTAAATCAAAACTATCACCCACCACACCATGGTACTTGATCTAAATCAAAACTATCACCCACCACACCACAGTACTTGATCTAAATCAAAACTATCACCCACCACACCACAGTACTTGATCTAAATCAAAACTATCACCCACCACACCACAGTACTTGATCTCAATCAAAACTATCACCCACCACACCACGTTACTTGATCTAAATCAAAACTATCACCCACCACACCACAGTACTTGATCTAAATCAAAACTATCACCCACCACACCACAGTACTTGATCTAAATCAAAACTATCACCCACCACACCACGGTACTTGATCTAAATCAAAACTATCACCCACCACACCAAGTTCATTAAAAATGTCCTTGATTTCTTCATCTCCTTTTTTTTTTTTTTTACAAGAAATTCAGCTAAAACATCTTCAAACAAGTTCCAAATTCTATCATACTCTCCCTTGGGCGGCGCCATTTTTGTTTGCCAGACAAGTCGAATCGCGTTATGCATTACAAGCTGCTACTAACCATAAACTAAACTAAAACACTGAAAATCCATGTTCCAGGGCTCGCTTAGTCATTCAGGCAAATTAGTTTGTCACTGAGCCATAGATATGCATTTCTGTGTTGGTAAAACTAGGCTCACAAGGCTCACCCTACAGCGTGACATATGTCGTGACCACCAGTGATGGCAATGACGTAATGGTGCGTCATATGTCACAACAACCAGTGATGGCAATGACGTAATGGTGCATCATATGTCACAACAACCAGTGATGGCAATGACGTAATGGTGCGTCATATGTCACAACAACCAGTGATGTACGTAATGGTGCGTCATATGTCACAATAACCAGTGATGGCAATGACGTAATGGTGCGTCATATGTCACAACAACCAGTGATGTGCGTAATGGTGCGTCATATGTCACAACAACCAGTGATGGCCATGACGTAATGGTGCGACATATGTCGTGACAACCAGTAATGGCCATGACGTAATGGTGTATCATATGTCACAACAACCAGCATAAGGGTTAACATTCTATACAACACATGACAACCAGCATAAGGGTTAACATTCTATACAACACACGACAACCAGCATAAGGGTTAACATTCTATACAACACACGACAACCAGCATAAGGGTTAACATTCTATACAACACACGACAACCAGCATAAGGGTTAACATTCTATACAATACACGACAACCAGCATACGGGTTAACATTCTATACAACACACAAAGTCACGCAGGACACCACTCCACAGCACAACATAACAACATCCCATCCCCCACTCCACTCCGACACCCCCCCTCCCCGCACCTCCCCCCCCCCACCCCCAACCCCCTCCCCCAAAGTTCCTGAAGGTTGGCGGCTGACCTTGTCGTTCCCGCAGGATGAGTTCCTGCTGTTCCACCAGCTTCAGGATCTGATGCTCATAGCTCCTGCGTTCCCGATCCAGTTCCTCCCTCGCCTTCTCCCTCTCCTCACCCACCCTGCACACACATGCACATGCCCACACACACACACACACACACACACACACACACACACAGACACAGAGGCCATGTCAACAACAGGGATTTTTAAAAAAAAAACACTTTTGAATACAACTGGAAATAACAAAAAGGAACAAGCGTTAAACACACATCGCACACCAAGCCAAAGATTTGCAGATTTCTATAAAATCAGAACATTCAAGGACCTTTCCGGAACCAACTATGTTTTTCAAGGTTTGTCAAACTGATCAACTGAAGTATTTATTACTCTGGCACGATGGAACCAATTGAAAGAGTCTATTCTGGCTGCCAGAAACAAGTCACAGTGTTGAAGAAGACAGACACTTCCACATCACTCACTGAACATGCGACAGCCCTAACTCAGAGTATCACTGCAAAATAGGTATAAAGAAGCATGAGCAATACACCATACATTCCTTGGGCCAAAACTTTAGACTAGGGGCTCTTCTGCTCAACCGAAAACAACCTTTATTGTGTGTTCTGTTTTCTTCCTGCCAAAGATCAAATATACTGATGAAGAAAACTTTCAAAGCACACACACACACACACGCATACACGCACACACATGCACGCACACACACACACACACACACACACACATACACACACAAACACACACACACACACACACACACACACACAGAGCCCCTACTTGGCCAGCTCTTTGATGAGGTTGGCGATGCGACGTTTGTCCTCCACGCACAGATCTTTCAGCGACACCTCCCCACGCTTCCCCCTCCCTGTCGGCCCTAGTCGGCGTTCGTCCAGACTCTGCGACAGCTGAGACACAGGGTCATTAACACAGTACTTAAAGACAGTCATGTGATTGTCAGCAATGAGACCATCAGCCAGTGATCCCTATCAACAAAGAATCAGAGGTTACAACTTAAGGTCATGGACTGACATTTCAGCGAAGAAGTATAAACACATGTACACACCACACACACACACACACACACACACACACACACACACACACACAAGCACACACGCACACACGCACACACACACACACACACACATACACACACACACACACACACACACACACACACACACACACACGCACGCACACACACACACACACACACACACACACACTGACTGACTGAAACTATTTACTGTCAGATTAACATAGTGTTGTACTGACAACACACACACACACACACACACACACACACACACACACACACAACACACACACACAAACAAACAAACACACACTTTGAAATCAGCAAGTCTTATAATGATGTTCGTAATGTGTTCCCACTTCCTTGAATAGGACAGCATCCCAGTGTGTATTCTATTTAAACCATCATCAAACAAAGGGAAACTGAGCAAACAACCACCACTTTACAAGCCAAAGCCGAAAACAAACGAACGGAAGCTGCCACAACCTGTCAGGTAAGGAGAACTCACACATCCTGAACATTGCCACAACCTGTCAGGTAAGGAGAACTCACACATCCTGAACATTGTCACAACCTGTCAGGTAAGGAGAACTCACACATCCTGAACATCGCCACAACCTGTCAGGTAAGGAGAACTCACACATCCTGAACATTCAAGGAGACCCCAATCTCTACCATTCCAAGAGAACTCACATCCTGAACACTCGAACAGAACTCACATCCTGAACACTAAAACAGAACTCACATCCTGAACACTCAAAGACAACTCACACCATGAACACTCACCGACAACTCACATCCTGAACACTCAAACAGAACTCACATCCTGAACACTCAGGGTGGTGGTGTTGGAGGGCCCTTCGTCGCCCGTGGTCGGCTTGCTGTTCGGTTTGCTTTTCATGTCACGCGGTCGCCGAGGTCGTAGCTTGGGTCGCAGGTTCCCTGACCCCATTCGGTTGACACCTGGACAGAAATGATCATGTTCTTGAGTTCTTCTTCCGAAGAACAGAAACTAACAGAATGTTCACATTTTCAGTTATTCTTCAATGGTTTGGTCTCCGGACAAACTTCATGTGCTAGCGGGCAAGGCTGGCTGTTTTATGTTAGTATAGTTTTTGTGCTCAAGCAACTAAACTTTCATGTACTTTTGTAGAGTCTTAGCAGCTTGTTTACTGTATGCATCAAATTCAGGAGAAAAAAAAAAACAACATGCATGGAGCAACACACAGAATCCACATCTTGAGACATACCAACAATCATCTTCAGGCACACAAACC
>CM065744.1:1091497-1116497 GCA_033310375.1 Conus canariensis | reverse complement strand
GGAAGAGGATGTGGAGACCGGCGTGTTATAACCCACACACACCCTCTGTGGCGGAGAACGACAGCACAGGGAAGAGGATGTGGAGACCGGCGTGTTATAACCCACACACACCCTCTGTGGCGGAGAACGACAGCACAGGGAAGAGGATGTGGAGACCGGCGTGTTATAACCCACACACACCCTCTGTGGCGGAGAACGACAGCACAGGGAAGAGGATGTGGAGACCGGCGTGTTATAACCCACACACACCCTCTGTGGCGGAGAACGACAGCACAGGGAAGAGGATGTGGGAGACCGGCGTGTTATAAACCCACACACACCCTCTGTGGCGGAGAACGACAGCACAGGGAAGAGGATGTGGAGACCGGCGTGTTATAACCCACACACACCCTCTGTGGCGGAGAACGACAGCACAGGGAAGAGGATGTGGAGACCGGCGTGTTATAACCCACACACACCCTCTGTGGCGGAGAACGACAGCACAGGGAAGAGGATGTGGAGACCGGCGTGTTATAACCCACACACACCCTCTGTGGCGGAGAACGACAGCACAGGGAAGAGGATGTGGAGACCGGCGTGTTATAACCCACACACACCCTCTGTGGCGGAGAACAACAGCACAGGGAAGAGGATGTGGAGACCGGCGTGTTATAACCCACACACACCCTCTGTGGCGGAGAACAACAGCACAGGGAAGAGGATGTGGAGACCGGCGTGTTATAACCCACACACACCCTCTGTGGCGGAGAACAACAGCACAGGGAAGAGGATGTGGCGACCGGCGTGTTATAACCCACACACACCCTCTGTGGCGGAGAACAACAGCACAGGGAAGAGGATGTGGCGACCGGCGTGTTATAACCCACACACACCCTCTGTGGCGGAGAACAACAGCACAGGGAAGAGGATTGGAGACGAGGATGTGGAGACCGGCGTGTTATAACCCACACACACCCTCTGTGGCGGAGAACAACAGCACAGGGAAGAGGATGTGGAGACCGGCGTGTTATAACCCACACACACCCTCTGTGGCGGAGAACAACAGCACAGGGAAGAGGATGTGGAGACCGGCGTGTTATAACCCACACACACCCTCTGTGGCGGAGAACAACAGCACAGGGAAGAGGATGTGGAGACCGGCGTGTTATAACCCACACACACCCTCTGTGGCGGAGAACAACAGCACAGGGAAGAGGATGTGGCGACCGGCGTGTTATAACCCACACACACCCTCTGTGGCGGAGAACAACAGCACAGGGAAGAGGATGTGGAGACCGAGGATGTGGAGACCGGCGTGTTATAACCCACACACACCCTCTGTGGCGGAGAACAACAGCACAGGGAAGAGGATGTGGAGACCGGCGTGTTATAACCCACACACACCCTCTGTGGCGGAGAACAACAGCACAGGGAAGAGGATGTGGAGACCGGCGTGTTATAACCCACACACACCCTCTGTGGCGGAGAACACAGCACAGGGAAGAGGATGTGGAGACCGGCGTGTTATAACCCACACACACCCTCTGTGGCGGAGAACGACAGCACAGGGAAGAGGATGTGGAGACCGGCGTGTTATAACCCACACACACCCTCTGTGGCGGAGAACAACAGCACAGGGAAGAGGATGTGGAGACCGGCGTGTTATAACCCACACACACGCTTTGTGGCGGAGAACGACAGCACAGGGAAGAGGATGTGGAGACCGGCGTGTTATAACCCACACACACCCTCTGTGGCGGAGAACAACAGCACAGGGAAGAGGATGTGGAGACCGGCGTGTTATAACCCACACACACCCTCTGTGGCGGAGAACGACAGCGCAGAAACAAGGGGTGTGAACACGGGATGAACCGGAACAACAAAGTATGACCTGCCAGTGACCGGAACAACAAAGTATGACCTGTTAGTGACCGGATGAAACACTGGGTTCTGTGAATCTCTGACTTACTGAGACATCGGATAGATCACTGTCAGCATTATCCCCCTTTCTCCCCACCGCACTCTCTCTCTCCTCTCTCTCTCTCTCTCTCTCTCTCTCTCTCTCTTTATATGTCTGTCTGTCCGTCTGTCAGTCTGTGTGTGTGTGTGTGTGTGTGTGTGTGTGTGTGTGTGTGTGTGTGTGTGTGTTGTGTGTGTGTATGTATGTTTGTGTGTGTATGTGTGCGCGCGCGCGTGTGTTTTCCTATCTCCATCTGTCTCTGTCAGTCTCTGTCTGTCTGTCTGTCTGTCTGTCCCTGCTTCTGTATGTCCATGCCCATCACCGAGGCTGTTTCCCTCTGTGTCCCTCTCTACTCTATCCCTTTTCAGAAACCCTGTCATCTAACTTCCTCTGAAGCGTTAAGAAATTCGGACAGGTGACCCCACCCCAACCCCCGTCTTCGCCCCCCACCGCCCCCCCTCCCCCCCCCCCCCTCCTTTCACCCCCGTGTTAACCTCCGTTATTCCAACTACAACATCAGCCCTCCCTTCACCCGGCCCCGTCTTAACCTCCGATATTCCAACTACAACATCTCCCCTCCTTTCATCCCAGTGTTAACTTCTGTTATTCCAACTACAACATCACCCCTCCTTTCATCCCCGTGTTAACCTCTGTTATTCCAACTACATCTCCCCTCCTTTCATCCCCGTGTTAACCTCTGTTATTCCAACTACAACATCTCCCCTCCTTTCATCCCAGTGTTAACTTCTGTTATTCCAACTACAACATCACCCCTCCTTTCACCCGGCCCCGTCTAAACCTCCGATATTCCAACTACATCTCCCCTCCTTTCACCCCTGTCTAAACCTCCGTTATTCCAACTACAACATCACCCCTCCTTTCACCCCTGTGTTAACCTCCGTTATTCCAACTACAACATCTCCCCTCCTTTCATCCCAGTGTTAACTTCTGTTATTCCAACTACAACATTTCCCCTCCTTTCACCCCTGTGTTAACTTCTGTTATTCCAACTACAACATCTCCCCTCCTTTCATCCCAGTGTTAACTTCTGTTATTCCAACTACAACATCTCCCCTCCTTTCACCCCTGTGTTAACTTCTGTTATTCCAACTACAACATCTCCCCTCCTTTCATCCCAGTGTTAACTTCTGTTATTCCAACTAAAACATCTCCCCTCCTTTCACCCCTGTGTTAACCTCCGTTATTCTAACTACAACATCACCCCTCCTTTCATCCCTGTGTTAACCTCCGTTATTCTAACTACAACATCACCCCTCCTTTCACCCCTGTCTAAACCTCCATTATTCCAACTACAACATCACCACTCCTTTCACCCCCGTGTTAACCTCCGTTATTCCAACTACATCATCACCCCTCCTTTCACCCCTGTCTAAACCTCCGTTATTCCAACTACAACAACTCCCCTCCTTTCACCCCCGTGTTAACCTCCATTATTCCAACTACAACATCTCCCCTCCCTTCATCCCCATGTTAACCTCCGTTATTCCAACTACAACATCACCCCTCCCTTCATCCCCGTGTTAACCTCCGTTATTCCAACTACAACATCACCCCTCCCTTCATCCCCATGTTAACCTCCGTTACTCCAACTACAACATCTCCCCTCCTTTCACCCCCATGTTAACCTCCGTTATTCCAACTACAACATCTCCCCTCCTTTCATCTCAGTGTTAACCTCCATTATTCCAACTATAACTACAACATCTCCCCTCCTTTCATCCCAGTGTTAACCTCCGTTATTCCAACTACATCTACAACAACTCCCCTCCTTTCACCCCCGTGTTAACCTCCGTTATTCCAACTATAACTACAACATCTCCCCTCCTTTCACCCCCGAGTTAACCTCCGTTATTCCAACTACAACTACAACAACTCCCCTCCTTTCACCCCCGTGTTAACCTCCGTTATTCCAACTACAACATCTCCCCTCCTTTCACCCCCGTGTTAACCTCTGTTATATACAACACAACATCCACACTTCCTCTGTTCACTACAACTACAATCTCCCTCCTTTCACCCCCGTGTTAACCTCTGTTATTCACTACAACTACAACATCTCCCCTCCTTTCACCCCCGTGTTAACCTCCGTTATTCCAACTACAACATCTCCTCCTCCTTTCACCCCGTGTTAACCTCCGTTATTCCAACTACAACATCTCCTCTCCTTTCATCTCCGTGTTAACTTCCGTTATTCCAACTACAACAACATTCCCCTCCTTTCATCCCCCGTGTTAACCTCCGTTATTCCAACTACAACTACAACATTCCCCTCCTTTCATCCCCGTTTAACCTCTGATTATTCCAACTACAACATTTCCCCTCCTTTCACCCCTGTTAAACCTCCGATATTCCAACTACAACATCACCCCTCCTTTCACCCCCGTGTTAACCTCCGTTATTCCAACTACAACATCTCCCCTCCTTTCATCCCATGTGTTAACCTCCGTTATTCCAACTACAACATCTCCCCTCCCTTCACCACCCCGTGTTAACCTCCGTTATTCCAACTAAAACATCTCCCCTCCTTTCATCCCCGTGTTAACCTCCGTTATTCCAACTACAACATCCCCTCCCTTCATCCCCGTGTTAACCTCCGTTATTCCAACTACAACAACTCCCCTCCTTTCATCCCCCGTGTTAACCTCCGTTATTCCAACTACAACAACTCCCTCCTTCCCCGTGTTACTCATCCACCCCCCTTTTATACCTCCTGTTACTTTCCAACTACAACATCACCCCTCCTTTCACCCCCGTGTTAACCTCCGTTATTCCAATCTACAACATCCCCCTCCTTTTCATCCCCGTGTTAACCTCTGTTATTCCAACTCACAACTCACCCTCTTTCACCCCCGTGTTAACCTCCTTTATTCCATCTACAACATCTCCTCTCCTTTCATTCCCGTGTTAACCTCTGTTATTCCAACTCACAATGTCAGCTGAACTAGGGCTGGGAACAACAAGACGATCTAGTCACAATGTCAGCTGAACTAGGGCTGGGAACAACAAGAAGATCTAGTCACACGTCACTGCACATTACACACGTACAATGACGCCAGACTGTTGCTCTGGAGAAACGGAGTTCCGCTTAACACCGATCTACCTACGTACCTACATGCATACCAACATACATAGGCCTACATACATACATACATATAAAAGTACCTACCTAACTACCTACCTGTCTATGTACCTGCCTGCCTATCTACCCACCTACCTGCGTATCTACCTATCTACTATTTACCAACCTGCATACCTACCCGCACACCCACATACATACATACATACATACATACATACATACATACATACATGCATACATACATGCATACATACATACATACATACATACATACATACATGCATGCATAGATACACACACATACATACATACATACATGCATAGATACACACACATAAACACATAAATACATACATACATACATACATACATACATACACATACATACATACATGCATAGATGCATAGATACACAGATACATACATACATACATACATACATACATACATACATACATACATACATACATACATACACACACATACACATGATATCTGCTCCCTGAGGATTGCTGATGCTGGGAATGAGGTGGGATCATTTAGGATGATGCTGTGTATGGGGGGAAGGGGGGGGGGGCGATATGAGTGGCGTGGGGGTGTACTGCCACTGAAGTGTAGCACAGATGAGACAGATGAAAAGAACATGTCGCCGTGTTAGTCCGGCCAGTCGACAAGGACCACTTCAGTCATCTTGGGCTTGAGAAGGGGAAGTGGGAGGGGAAGGGGGGGGGGGGGGGGGGGAAGGGGGGTTATGAGATGATTTGTGGATACGCAGGTGGCTGGTCATGCTGATGCATGCACGGAATGTGTGGTGACAGCATAGACATGGAATGTGGGAGACCTGCTCTTGCTTGCTGGCAGTCTTTCCCTGCCTGTCTCTTTCGTTGTGCTGCAGCTGTCCTTACTTCACATAAATTGGCACCTTTGTGGATAGAGTGGCGCCATCTAGCTCGATCCAAGGTACTCTGCTCCCATGTGTCAGGGCTGATGTTCAACGCTTTCAAGAATAGATCTAGTTGCAAAGTGAGGCGACTGCAGGCAAAAATCTAAACAAATTTAAAAGCTAATTTATAAGAAATCTTAAATAAATGTTAGCGAACCGCCCAGAGAAACATGGACAAACGAGTCACAAGACAAAACATGACGCGTTTCGACCTCTTAGGTCTTCTTCAGGCAAGATACAAACAAATAGGGCAACGAAAATTCACTTAGCTTTGATCGCTTCAGAGTTCAGCGCAAGGAAGGCATTGAATGAGAACGAGGCTGTTGGAAGGGAAATAATGTGTGAATCAAGGTCGTAATGATGATAATTATATTACTGATAGGAATACTAATAAAGGTCAAAATATTGAAAAAATAAATTAAGACAGGATTACTACCACTCTTGGTAACAATAAGGCAATAGCAGCTGTAGTATGGGAGAAAGGATATATGGGAGAAAGGAGAAAGGACATGACCAAGAAAGACCACTCAAGAAAGCCTCTCAAGAAAGATCCCACCAATAGGTATGCCACCAAGCTCAAGGATCTGCTCAAACGTCTCAAGGAGACGGGCGGACTTTCCCTTGACTTTTACAGAAAACTGTACCCATCAACCACTGATGTCCCCAAGTTTTACGGCCTTCCTAAGGTGCACAAGAAAGACGTCCCTCTCCGTCCCATAGTTGCTTCCAGAGGTTCCCTCATGTATGAGACGGCGAGATTTGTGGCAGACATCCTGTCTCCTTTTGGTTGGCACGACGGAACACCACATCATCAACAGTGCAGACTTGGTTCAGAAAACTGGCAGAGACTACACCCTTTCTCCTGACGAGTGCCTGGTATCATATGATGTTTCGGCACTGTTCACCAGTGTCCCTGTCAAAGAAAGTGGCCACATCATCAACAGTCAGACTTGGTTCAGAAACTGGCAGACTACACCCTTTCTCCTGACGAGTGCCTGGTATCATATGATGTTTGGCATTGTTCACCAACGTCCCCATCGAAGAAAGCATCCACATCATCAAAGCAAGACTCCAGGCTGACGACACTCTCCCCCAGCGTACTACACTTTCCGTGGACAGCATCTGTGAACTCCTGGCTTGCTGTCTCAACACAACTTACTTCACGTTCCAAGGTAACTTCTACCAGCAGACTGCAGGAGCGGCCATGGGCTCTCCAGTCAGCCCCATTGTAGCCAACCTCTTCATGGAGGACTTTGAGGAGAAGGCCCTGGCGTCTTACCATTCTCCTCCACGCTATTGGGGCCGCTATGTGGACGACACCATAACCATCCTCAAGAGGGAGCTGGTGGATGACTTCACCAACCATTTGAACAGTCAACACCCTGCTATCAAATTCACTCATGAGGTGGAGAAGAACAACTCGATTGCCATGTTAGACACACTCATCACACGGACAGAGGACAGCCTCTCCAGTGCGTACCGCAAACCTACCCACACCGACCAGTACCTACAGTTCGAAAGCCACCAGCCACTGGAACACAAACTCAGAGTGATACACACCTCACTCATTGGGCCAACACCATCTGCTCTACTCAGGATGCCAAAGACCAGGAAATGGAACACCTCAAACTGGTTCTCACCATATCAGGCTATGAGAAGTGGGCATGGAACATCCCGGCTAGCAAGATCACACCACACCCAACCACCAAACAAGACCAAACCAGGCGTGAAGGACATGTAACCATCCCCTATGTCCACGGTGTGACTGAAGCCTTGAGCAGGAAGATCAGGAAAACTGGCGTCTCCATACATCCTAAACCTATCAACACCATCCGCAGCCAGCTAGTCGCCCCCATGGACAAAACTGACAAACTGGACAAGTCTGGAGTGATCTACCAAATAGACTGTCGTGACTGTGAAGAAAACTATGTCGGGGAAACTGAGAGAAACCTTCGAAAACACTTGACAGAACACAAAAGGGAATCATCACCAGTAGGCGCCCACCTACACGCCCAGCAACATCAGTTCGATTATGAAAACATCAGCGTTCTCGACCGTGACAATAGTTGGTTTCAGCGTGGGGTGAAGGAGGCTATACATATTGCCGCCAACAACCCCCACTCAACCGGGACCGGGGCAGACACACCTTGCCATCGGTGTACAACACCCTCATTGTGCAGTCACATGACCAGGGTTCGACCCGTGGTCGTGTGCACTGAACGCCAGTTCACCCAGTAGCCACACCACCGCTGAAGAAGACAGACGGAGGTCTGTCGAAAGCTCCAAGTAAGTGCTATTCCTGGCTGAGTGACCTGTGTAAATCCGGTAGTCGTTATGAGAAAGGACATATATACAGTAACTGTTAGAGGATTCTTAAACAGCAGGGTTGCTGTGGCAACAGTCCCAGCGGTGAAGGAGACGGCGATGTCAATGCTAGTGGTGGTAGTATCAATACTAGCAATAATATTACTGATGATACAGCTAACAACCATTGTGAAGGTTAAGGTAATAATGTGAGGAATAATTATAAGGCAAGGAGAGCAAGAAAACTGGTATCACGTGTACACTGCAGTGCTCTCTTGGTCTGTCTGTCTCTGTCTCTATCTCTGCCTGCCCAACCCACTCTCCACCCCACCCCCACCTCCATCCCAACACTTTCTCAATTTTCTTTGAACTACTTTTACCCTGAAGGAAACACCTCTCTCTCTCTCTCTCCTCACTCTCTCTCTCTCACGCACACACACGCGCGCGCATGCGCGCGCGCGCGCGCCGCACACACACACACACACAGAGGCATGAGCATGCTCTCTTTCCCTCTCTCTCTCTCTGTCTCTCTCTCTCTTTCCACACACACACACACACACACACACACACACACACACAACCACCACACACACATACTTTCTCTCTCTCATTCTGTGCGTGTGTGTGTGTATGTGTGTGTGTGTGTGTGTGTGTGTGTGTGTGTGTGGGGAGAGAGAGAGAGAGAGAGAGAGAGAGAGAGAGAGAGAGAGAGAGAGATGTTCCAGGATATTTTCATTTTCGTGTGCTCACACACACACACACACACACACACACACACACACACACACACACACACACACACACACACACACACAACACACACACACACAACACGTATCAAGGACAAGGCAGTGCATTTGAAACAGGTCTTTGTGAACCACCTTATCAGCGACGTTCAGAATTCGGTGCAAGTCACGGTCAGTTTGACCGTGATGCACGTGCTCAACCGTCCCGCCTGCTGTACGAGCAACCAGTCTGCGCAGACGCCCCGGATGTAGGCGCACCGGGGTCAGAACAACATGGAGAAGAAGAACTACCACAAGCCCGACACCTAAAAAGAATACGTTTATCGTCAGTGGTCTTCGCAGAAGTTTCTTATTGTGGAGACATTGATGTTGGGCATCGTCTACATTCACCCACGTGTGCTTTTCCGCTGTTAAGTTGGAGGTAACTTGGTCCAACGTGCATGGGTAGTTCTATTCACTGAGACAGCGGCTGTTGTGTACTTTTAGGCCGAAAGGTAAGGTCTTACAGAACGCCAGGGTCAGTGTGAAAATCACCTTGTGTCGGTTTTTGCCTGTGTTGACAGTGATTGACAACTACCCCAGTAGGTAGGTGAATATTTGTGCGCGCGCGTGTATGTATGTATGTACGTGTGTGTGTGTGTGGGGTGTGTGTGTGTGTGTGTGTGTGTGTGTGTGTGATTCTGTTCACTGTCCTGTCGCACATATTTTGCAGACAACACACACACACACACACACACACACACACACACACACACACCATCACCACACCACACACACACACACACGCACACGCACCACGCACGCACACACAATTCTTCCAAAAAAAGTCTCCAATATTCCTATTTACACAGATTTTAGTATTGCAAACACTAAAACACTCCCACACCAGCAGAAAGTTATAACAGCTGATCGTATTCTCTCATGTGCCACTATCAACCAATTTATACCCATGCTTTCTACATATACAATTAGATATATTTTTGAATCACCGGTATTAATCTAATTCTTCTTTCTTTGTCAAGAAGTCCAGTGAGTAAGTACTTGTAGGTTCTCACATTTAGCATCTCATACTTACGAGGTTACTTTTAAGTGAGTCAGTCACAGGCCTATAGCTATTGCTGAATCTACACAAAATATACCAAAGGACCATCTTCATCCGTCCCCTACCTCCGACTTTTCTCTTCCACATCAAAATCATTTGTAGTTTCCTAGTTTCATCATTAGGGTTTAGTTTGTTCGTTTTTGGGTTGATGGGGTGGTGTCTTTTTTTTCTCGTCTAATATCACCTAGAGTGGATAGACGTTAAAATTGAAACACACACACACACACACACACACACACACACACACACACACACACACACACACACACACACACACCCGAGGACGGGGAGGGGTCACTATCGATATCAAGCCCCAGTCCATTGGTTTCTTTGTAAAACGGTTACTTTGTGTCTGTGTGTGTTCAACACAGAGAAACGGAACCGTCTAAAAAACCAAAGGGATGGCGCTCAATCGAAAGATAGCCACCACCCTCACCCATCCCTAGCCCCCGCGAGCGCGCGCGCGCTCACACGCACTCGCACACACCGGGGGGGGGGGGGGGGGGGGATCAGAGAGAGAAATCTCTTAAGAGCGTGCATGCATGCGCGCACGTGTGTGTGTGTGGTTGTTGTCATCGTTGTTATTTCTATATCTATCTATCTATCTCTATCTATAGATCAGACTACGCGCGCGCGCGCGCTGTGTGTGTGTGTGTGTTGTTATTTCTGGAATAGATCAGAGACTCTGTGTGTGTTGTGTGTGTTGTGGTGTGTGTGCGTGTGTGTGTGTGTGTGTGTGGTGTGCGTGTGCGTGTGCGTGTGCCGTCGTTTTGCCGTTGTTAGTTCTTCTTCAATTTAACGTGTACCCACATTAACAATAGAAGATAGACATGCCCTTGGGCGTGTGTATGTGTGTGTGTGTGTGTGTGTGTGTGTGTGTGTGTGTGCACAGGTGTGTGTGTGTGTGGGTGGGTGGGGGGGGGGGGGCGCGTGTGTATATGTGTGTGTAGGGGTATGTGTAGGGGTTTGTGATCGCGCGCGGCCGCGCGCGCGTCGTTTGTTCGTCTGCCGGAGACATTCAGAATTGCTTCGTTATTTTTTTTTATTTATTTTTTTGTTTATGCTGATCGATGAGAATGAGGATGATTCAGATGATGCTACGGATTTCCATTTCGGTCTGAGACTACATGACAGGGCTGTACTCTACGCTTCCTTTCATAATATATCCTGGCGTCAACCAGGCCCGAGAGATAACAGGCACCTGCAGTGTTGGTCAGGAAATTTGAGCAACACTCTCAGAAACGCATCCATTAAGTGGATGAAACTCGACTGTGTGGTCCCAGTCTTCCCAACTGAGTCCGCAGCAAACTCAACTCTGGGTAGGAGCCGGTCGGGGCAGAAAAACCCACATGACTCTGATGGGATTCGAACCCACGACCTCCCAGGCGGGAGTCCGCGACGCTAACCACTTCGCCACGGCGGCTTCGTTATATCCGACTTTCGTTACAACTGAAGCGCCAGTTAGAACAAATTTCTGTTTGGTTGCTTCGTTATATCCGGCGTGATGTCTCTCTCTCTCTCTCTCTCTCTCTCTCTCTCTCTCTCTCTCTCTCAACACACACACACACACATACACACACACAACACACACACACGCACGCACGCACGCACACGCACACACACACCCGCATATAACTATGGGCAATAATCAAGCTCGTTTCATAGACTTACATACTTTCATAAAAGATGATTAAAAAATTTTTTCCTCCAAAATATGGCTGTAAATTAATGTAAACAGATCACACAGGCCTATCTTGCGATTTGAAGGCTCAAAAACCGATAATAAATAGGACAGGGGAACAAAATTCACTGCGCTATTCTGAAGACTTCAGAAGAAAAAATTATCAGAAGAAATAGCACAGCGCCACGATTGGAAGGCGGGAGGGGGATTTCCACATTGTCGGTGTACTGTTTCACAATGTTAGGTCATTGGACTAGGCACTGGTATGGAAGTATAGACTTGAGTCACTGAGTTTGAAATACTCGCACTCTGTCGTTGTGGCGTGCATTTTTTTTTTTGCTCGTCACAGCTTGACAAGAAATCAGAAAAACCGAAAATCATTCGTGTCTCAATGAGGCCTGGGGAAAAGAGTCGTGTCTCAATGAGGCCTGGGGAAAAAAGTCGTGTCTCAATGAGGCCTGGGAAAGAAGTCGTGTCTCAATGAGGCCTGGGGAAAAAGAGTCGTGTCTCAATGAGGCCTGGGGAAAAAAGTCGTGTCTCAATGAGGCCTGGGGAAAAAGAGTCGTGTCTCAATGAGGCCTGGGGAAAAAAGTCGTGTCTCAATGAGGCCTGGGGAAAAAAGTCGTGTCTCAATGAGGCCTGGGGAAAAAAGTCGTGTCTCAATGAGGCCTGGGGGAAAAAGAGTCGTGTCTCAATGAGGCCTGGGGGAAAAAGAGTCGTGTCTCAATGAGGCCTGGGGAAAAAAGTCGTGTCTCAATGAGGCCTGGGGAAAAAGATCGTGTCTCAATGAGGCCTGGGGAAAAAAGTCGTGTCTCAATGAGGCCTGGGGAAAAAGAGTCGTGTCTCAATGAGGCCTGGGGAAAAAAGTCGTGTCTCAATGAGGCCTGGGAAAAAAGTCGTGTCTCAATGAGGCCTGGGGAAAAAAGTCGTGTCTCAATGAGGCCTGGGGGAAAAAGAGTCGTGTCTCAATGAGGCCTGGGGGAAAAAGAGTCGTGTCTCAATGAGGCCTGGGGAAAAAAGTCGTGTCTCAATGAGGCCTGGGGAAAAAGAGTCGTGTCTCAATGAGGCCTTGGGAAAAAGAGTCGTGTCTCAATGAGGCCTGGGGAAAAAAGTCGTGTCTCAATGAGGCCTGGGGGAAAAAAGTCGTGTCTCAATGAGGCCTGGGGAAAAAAAGTCGTGTCTCAATGAGGCCTGGGGAAAAAAAGTCGTGTCTCAATGAGGCCTTGGGGAAAAAAAGTCGTGTCTCAATGAGGCCTTGGGGAAAAAAGTCGTGTCTCAATGAGGCCTGGGGAAAAAAGTCGTGTCTCAATGAGGCCTTGGGGAAAAAAAGTCGTGTCTCAATGAGGCCTTGGGGAAAAAAGTCGTGTCTCAATGAGGCCTTGGGAAAAAAGTCGTGTCTCAATGAGGCCTTGGGGAAAAAAGTCGTGTCTCAATGAGGCCTGGGGAAAAAGTCGTGTCTCAATGAGGCCTTGGGGAAAAAAGTCGTGTCTCAATGAGGCCTGGGGGAAAATCATTCGTGTCTCAATGAGGCCTGGGGGAAAAGAGTCGTGTCTCAATGAGGCCTGGGGGAAAAAGTCGTGTCTCAATGAGGCCTGGGGGAAAAGTCGTGTCTCAATGAGGCCTGGGGGAAAAAAGTCGTGTCTCAATGAGGCCTGGGAAAAAAAGTCGTGTCTCAATGAGGCCTTGGGGAAAATCATTCGTGTCTCAATGAGGCCTGGGAAAAAGTCGTGTCTCAATGAGGCCTTGGGAAAAAGTCGTGTCTCAATGAGGCCTTGGGGAAAATCATTCGTGTCTCAATGAGGCCTTGGGGAAAATCATTCGTGTCTCAATGAGGCCTTGGGGAAAATCATTCGTGTCTCAATGAGGCCTTGGGGAAAATCATTCGTGTCTCAATGAGGCCTGGGGAAAAAGTCGTGTCTCAATGAGGCCTGGGGAAAAAGTCGTGTCTCAATGAGGCCTGGGGAAAAAGTCGTGTCTCAATGAGGCCTTGGGGAAAAAGTCGTGTCTCAATGAGGCCTTGGGGAAAAAAGTCGTGTCTCAATGAGGCCTTGGGGAAAAAGTCGTGTCTCAATGAGGCCTTGGGAAAAAGAGTGATAATTGTTTACTTTTCTCAATTATTGCAGTGAAACTCACAGTTGTTTTATTTTGTCTTAATATATACAATCAATAGTACTTCATTATCAGCAGTACACATTAGGTGACTCATATACAGTTAATGGAATGGCAGTTACAATGACTGAATTGTATATATCTTTCTTCTCTTATGATGTTCTCGTTCATCTTTTCTTTCACTCCACGACTTTTTTTAATTTTATTTATTTTATTTTATTTTTTGCTGTCCCTATCTTTCGTTTTCTTTCAGTTTGTTTTTAATCACGCCCTCACTCCGATCCTGTCTTCTGACTTATTTCGCTTTAAATTGATCTGTTGTTCGTCTTTCTGAATCTCCTAGAAATCCCAAGTTCTCTCACGTCTTCCATCTTTGCTTTCTCCTGGTATCTTTCTCGATTGTCTCTTTCTTATGATGACCTCAGTCATCGTCTCTTTCTGACCATGTCCTCGTCCTCTTCTCACCATGATGGCCTCAGTCATCGTCTCTTTCTGACCATGTCCTTCTCCTCTTGTCCTCTTCTCACCATGATGACCTCAGTCATCGTCTCTTTCTGACCATGTCCTCGTCCTCTTCTCACCATGATGGCCTCAGTCATCGTCTCTTTCTGACCATGTCCTGGTCCTCTTCTCACCATGATGACCTCAGTCATCGTCTCTTTCTGACCATGTCCTCGTCCTCTTCTCACCATGATGGCCTCAGTCATCGTCTCTTTCTGACCATGTCCTCGTCCTCTTCTCACCATGATGGCCTCAGTCATCGTCTCTTTCTGACCATGTCCTTGTCCTCTTCTCACCATGATGACCTCAGTCATCGTCTCTTTCTGACCATGTCCTCGTCCTCTTCTCACCATGATGACCTCAGTCATCGTCTCTTTCTGACCATGTCCTTCTCCTCTTGTCCCTTCTCACCATGATGACCTCAGTCATCGTCTCTTTCTGACCATGTCCTTGTCCTCTTCTCACCATGATGGCCTCAGTCATCGTCTCTTTCTGACCATGTCCTGGTCCTCTTCTCACCATGATGACCTCAGTCATCGTCTCTTTCTGACCATGTCCTTGTCCTCTTCTCACCATGATGACCTCAGTCATCGTCTCTTTCTGACCATGTCCTTGTCCTCTTCTCACCATGATGGCCTCAGTCATCGTCTCTTTCTGACCATGTCCTTGTCCTCTTCTCACCATGATGACCTCAGTCATCGTCTCTTTCTGACCATGTCCTTGTCCTCTTCTCACCATGATGGCCTCAGTCATCGTCTCTTTCTGACCATGTCCTGGTCCTCTTCTCACCATGATGACCTCAGTCATCGTCTCTTTCTGACCATGTCCTCGTCCTCTTCTCACCATGATGGCCTCAGTCATCGTCTCTTTCTGACCATGTCCTTGTCCTCTTCTCACCATGATGACCTCAGTCATCGTCTCTTTCTGACCATGTCCTCGTCCTCTTCTCACCATGATGACCTCGGTCATCGTCTCTTTCTGACCATGTCCTCGTCCTCTTGTCCTCTTCTCACCATGCTCCAGTCCACCTTCCGCTGTGCCTTTCTCTGTTCTGTCCTTTCCCATGATGCCATCGTCTGTCTTTCCGTACTCAGGATGACCACACCCATCTTTCCTTTTGTTATCGTTTCCTGGTCCATTGTTCCTCGTGTTTGGTTTCCTTATCGTTCTTTCGTTTCTTCCCATGGCCTCTTCCATCTTTCCTTTCACATCATGTCCTCGTCCATCTTATTTTGTAATGTCGATGTTGCTGTTTGTCATAGCCTTCCTCGTGTTGTCATTCATCTTCCTTGCAGTTGGCGACATCAGGCCTGTCCATTGTGTATAATTGTTTGGATGGTTGCACTGGCCAATTCAGGCTTGTCTGCTTAGTTTTGTTCATCGCTGTTGAGATAGGTACACTGGCCATATCAGGGCTGTCTACTTCTTTCTGTTCATCGTTGTTGAGATAGGTACACTGGCCATATCAGGGCTGTCTACTTCTTTCTGTTCATCGTTGTTGAGATAGGTACACTGGCCATATCAGGGCTGTCTACTTCTTTCTGTTCATCGTTGTTGAGATAGATACACTGGCCATATCAGGGTTGTCTACTTCTTTCTGTTCATCGTTGTTGAGATAGGTACACTGGCCATATCAGGGCTGTCTACTTCTTTTCGTTCATCGTTGTTGAGATAGGTACACTGGCCATATCAGGGCTGTCTACTTCTTTCTGTTCATCGTTGTTGAGATAGGTACACTGGCCATATTAGGGCTGTCTACTTAGTATAGTTGTTTGGATAGATACATTCATGCGTGATGTCCACAAGCACCATAACGTATGTGAGAGATAACCATTTCAGATTGCATGTGGAGGGGGCGGGGTGGGGGGGGGGGGGGGGGGGGGGCTGGGAAGGTGGAGCACGGGAAAGCAGGAGAACAGCGCATTAAAATGGGCAGTGAAAATGACAGTTTCTATGTCGGCGGGAACTTCAAACTAGGAACACGCCGCATAACCGCTGGTTCAGCAGAGCACCATGGTGTTTTCGGTGTAGGATATCTGTTCACTTTTGGCACCATGTTACTCCATAAGGCGTCGGCTATCCGTGCACACCCGGTACTATGTTACTTTCTGTGTAACATTTAGATTATCCTTGCAACCAAGCACCATGTTTTTTTTTCTTCTATAGTGTGGGTTAGTGCCTAATTTTTCGGTGTAGAATATCCGTTTATATTTGGTACCATGTTATTTTTGGTGCAGGATATCAGTTCATACCTGTCACCTTGTTATTTTCGGTGCAGGATATCAGTTCATACCTGTCACCTTGTTATTTTCGGTGCAGGATATCAGTTCAAACCTGTCATCTTGTTATTTTCGGTATAGGATTTCCGTTCATATCTGGCACCATGTTACTTTGGGTGTAGCATAATATCCGTTCACATTTGGCACTATGTTACCTACTCCGTAAGGTGTATGTTATCCGTGCACACCCGGCACCGAGTTACTTTCTGTGTAACATGTAGACTATCCGTGCACACCTAGAACCACGTTTTTGTCTCCTACAGTGTGTAAGCTGGCGTCCATGCTACTTTCGCCGTAAGACGTAGATATCCGTGCACTCCTTGCAACATGTTACTTAAAGGGGTCCTCACCCCTAAACAGCATGTTTGGGTTGTTCAAAAGTATGATCGAGCGTGTTTCGATGTACGTGTTACTTTTCTTCTGGAACTCGCTTCTATCCGTGTTTCGGGTCGTGCAAGTAGCCAAATCGTGACTCGCCACGGAGATTGCCGAGCACAGTACGGAAAGAGACGAGAGTCGGGGATTCCGCAAGTGACGTATAAATGCCAAGACTACCGTGAATGAAAGACATGTCCCTAAAAGCTTTCGCTATGAGGACATAAAACTCAACTATTTTTCGGCGATAATGGCAGATGCTCCCAGCTACGAGTCAAGTTCCAACGAAGAGGACATCGAACGTGAAATTTTCACTGAAGTGTATGGAGTTCAGCCGTACCAGTTTGAACCTACAGCTCCTTGTACAGTACCACCTCCCTCGCCATCAGACGCTTGTGTTTCTTTCCAGGCAGTTCGACATTATTTTTACAGGTTGACCATATTATGTACATGTACACACATACGCACGACACAGATAGTACATGATATACACATGCACATACATAATCTGTTCACACACACACACACACACACACACACACACACACACACAACACATTACCGTAGTATGTAAATAACTTTAAAATGATTATGTGATGCACCACATTTTCCTTCAGTTGTTTAAATCTATCAGATAATGCCTTTTCCTTTGAACAGGAGTTTGTCAGCTACTGCATCATCACACTAATTCTCTTCCCCGCTGGTGACGTGCAGTACATCAGATCTAAGCTGCAGATCTGGGCTCATTATTCTCTTACTCACCAGGGCAGTTTATAGCATACAGACATACCACACCTGCATATATCTTAAAATGCACACTGTCACCATCCTGTATCCAAATACTGATGAATAATTCACTTACTAAAGCATATGGTTGTTGGGCGGAAACTTGAACTTGCAGAGGTGCCTGATGTTCAGCAATGTCCTGAAAAATAAAAACCCAAACTATTATTCACTGGAGTCCAACAAGCTGTTATTTGTGGACATGGACACTTTCTTGTTAATAAGAATCATACCTTCAGTTTTGTTGGAAACAGCAACAGCAGGGGAAAAAAATAATCACAAACATGCAACAGTTTCAGTGACAGCAGGCAATGTGACTGACTGACTGCCACTATGACTCTGGCATGTGTGACTGAAAGTAACAATGTATGTTTCAGTTTGATGCCAACACTCTACAAAAACCAACAACTATCTTTACAACCAACCATGCACTGAGAATGAAATGAAACACAAAAAGATCAACCAGTCATTCCACAAACCTTACCTTCTTTACGTCTCTGAGTTTGGCTTTCTTGCTCCTGACAGAATCCGTGTCACTGTTGCGTTTGAGGCTTGCACTTGCAGCCGGCGAATGAACAGAGAGTGCTTTAATACATTTTTATGTTATATAAGTTGGCACAGCATCCTCTTTCAGCTGTCTTCGGACCCGAATTCCAGCTTCCACCTTTACCTTCCTGGTATGTTCGTCTTGGAAACTACTCTTCAAAGTGACGACAGCAAATGCCGTGATAAATGTCCAAGAACAAAATCTTTCCTCGTTGTTGTGACAACATTTATCCACAATCGCCTAAACTGGCTGGAAGCACCTGGAAAAGCATGAACGCTTACTCTTTGCTTATTTCCTGATGAAATTCCGCAACCAGACACAGCACACATTCGCCCCATCTCACTTCAGCCGAACACAAAGAGTGACTTGGCTTTTCTACGTCATCAATCGGGAAACCCCACTTTATCGAAATCGAGGCTCTCGTTCCTGTTTCAGCCTCTCGCTTTCCCGGTCCGCAGGAAATGCTGCTCTCACTGCAAGATGAGAGCACAGGCGGCTGATTTGGGGCTGGGTTTCGCAATACGACCACATACCAAAACCGTGTATTTGGTCAAAATAGATTTGTAAAAATGGGTGAGAACCCCTTTAATCCGTGGCGTGCAGGATATTCGTGCGAACGTGGCATCATGTTATTTTCGTCATAAGGTGTAGGATACCCGGTGCACGAATGACACTGTTACTTTTTCTGTAAGGTGTAGGATACCCAGTGAACACCTGGCATTGTTACTTTCTCTGTAAGGTGTAGGATACCCGGTGCACGAATGGCACTGTTACTTTCTCCGTAAGGTGTAGGATACCCGGTTCACTCCTGGCATTGTTACTTTCTCCGTAAGGTGTAGGATACCCGGTTCACTCCTGGCATTGTTAGTTTCTTTGTAAGATATTGAATACCCGATGTGAATACCCGGTGCACACCTGATACTATGTTACTTTGGCCGTAGTAGGCATCCTTCAGTCTCGGAAGACTATGGAGTTGCGCTCTAGGTGTCTATTTTGGTACAGCGACGGGTGTGGCTGGCCAGTCCGACGCGGGAATGACAGTCCCTGTGGCAGAGGGCACAGATGAAGTCTGACGCTGGTTTGTCTGCCTCGGCTGCGGCCTTTCTTATCATTCTCTTTTCCCCGTGCTGCTGAGCGAGTGTCTCTTCGCACTTGGAGAGACCTTTCTGCACAGTCTGTCTCCAGGCTGACCGTTCGAGGGCTGTTGCTTCCCAGTTGTTCTGGTCGATGTTCAAGGCGTTTAGGTCCCTCTTGCACACGTCTTTGAATCGCAGCTGTGGTCTGCCTTTGGGACGTTTTCCCTGCACAAGTTCTCCATAGAGGAGGTCTTTAGGGATCCGACCGTCATCCATGCGCACGACATGGCCGAGCCAGCGCACACGTCTCTGTTTCAGCAGCGTGTACATGCTGGTGCATCCGGGTCTTTCCAGGACAGTGTTGTTTGGGACCTTGTCCTGCCAGGTGATGTTCAGAATGCGTCGTAGGCTACGCATATGAAAAGCATTGAGCTTTCGCTCTTGTCGGGCACGCAAAGTCCAAGACTTGCTGCCATACAGGAGAGTGCTCACAACGCAGGCTCTGTAGATCTGGATCTTTGTGTGCTCAGTCAGCTTGCTGTTGTTCCATGCTTTCTTTGTCAGTCTGGTCATGGTGGTGGCTGCCTTGCCGATGCGCCTGTTGAGCTCTGCGTCAAGTGAGAGGGTGTCTGAGATAGTTGAGCCCAGATAAACATTCATGGACGACTTCCAGTTCATGGTCATTGATGCTGATGACTGGGGGAGAGTCAACATCCCATGACCTGTGTTTTCTTCAAGCTAATGGTAAGCCTGAAGTCATGGCAGGCATCGCTGAAGCGAGTCATGAGCTGCTGTAGGTCCTCGGCTGAGTGGGCGGTTACTGCTGCGTCATCTACAAAGAGGAAGTCACACAGGCACCTCAGCCTGACTTTAGTCTTGGCTCTTAGTCTGGAGAGGTTGAAGAGCTTCCCGTCTGTCCTGGTTCGGAGGTAGATACCTTCAGCTGCAGGACCAAATGCGTGTTTCAGCATCACAGCAAAGAAGATTCCAAACAGGGTGGGAGCCAGGACGCAACCCTGTTTCACTCTGCTCCGTATGTTGAAGGCAGCTGATGTTCAGCCGTCAAAGATGATGGTGCCTTTCATGTCTTCGTGGAAGGATCTAATGATGCTGAGAAGTTTGGGTGGACATCCAATCTTGGGGAGGATCTTGAAGAGCCATCCCTGTTGACCAGATCGAAAGCCTTTGTGAGATCTATAAAGGCAATGAAGAGTGGCTGCCTTTGCTCCCTACATTTCTCCTGAAGTTGTTTAAGGGAGAATATCATATCTATAGTGGATCTGTTGGCACGGAAACCGCCCTGTGATTCAGGATAAACTTGCTCTGCAAGTACTTGGAGCCTCTTCAGTGCTACTCGTGCAAAGACTTTCCCAACGATACTAAGGAGGGATATGCCGCGATAATTATTGCAATCGCTTCTGTCACCTTTGTTTTTGTACAGTGTGACGACGTTAGCATCCCTCATGTCTTGCGGTACTTCGCCTTCACTCCAACAGAGGCAGAGGATTTCATGCAACTCGGTGATGAGTGTCTCTTTACAACACTTCAGTATTTCGGCGGGAATACCGTCTTTCCCTGGTGCCTTGCCTGAGGCAAGCGAGTCCAGGGCTTTGTTGAGTTCCTCTATGGTTGGTTCTCTGTCAAGCTCTTCCAGCTCTGGTAGGCGCTCTGTGGCATTCAGGGCATTTTTTGTGACTACATTTTCTCTTGCATATAGCTCAGTGTAGTGTTCTACCCAGCGCTCCATCTGTTGTTCTCTGTTCTGAATCACCTCCCCTGTAGCTGATTTCAAAGGGGCAGTTTTCATTTGCATTGGGCCCAATGCCTGTATAGTGTAAGATACCGGTGTGCGCCTGACATTGTGTTAATTTCGCCGTAAAAGTGGGATACCCGGTGCGCGCCTGACATTGTTACTTACTCTGTAAGATGTAACATTTCTTTGCACATCTCACACCACCATCATGTCTTCTCTGATGTTGTAGGCAACCAAGATGTGACAGCATCTGTTTTCCCGTCAGCTTAGAGCCTTGGAATACCTTGGGGAAAGAAACCCCAGATCAGCTGTCTGTGATGTTGATTCAGTCACTGGCATGTTGGGGGAAATAACCCCCAGATCAGCTGTCTGTGATGTTGATTCAGTCACTGGCTGTCTGTGATGCTGATTCAGTCACTGGCATTGTGTTGCAGTCCCTTGGAATACCTTGGGAAAGAAACCCAGATCAGCTGTCTGTGATGTTGATTCAGTCACTGGCATTGTGTTGCAGTCCCTTGGAATACCTTGGGAAATAACCCCCAGATCAGCTGTCTGTGATGCTGATTCAGTCACTGGCATTGTGTTGCAGTCCCTTGGAATACCTTGGGAAAGAAACCCCAGATCAGCTGTCTGTGATGTTGATTCAGTCACTGGCTGTCTGTGATGTTGATTCAGTCACTGGCTGTCTGTGATGCTGATTCAGTCACTGGCTGTCTGTGATGCTGATTCAGTCACTGGCTGTCTGTGATGTGATTCAGTCACTGGCTGTCTGTGATGTTGATTCAGTCACAGGCTGTCTGTGATGTTGATTCAGTCACTGGCTGTCTGTGATGGTTGATTCAGTCACTGGCTGTCTGTGATGTGATTCAGTCACGGCTGTCTGTGATGTTTATTCAGTCACTGGCTGTCTGTGATGGTGATTCAGTCACTGGCTGTCTGTGATGGTGATTCAGTCACGGGCTGTCTGTGATGGTGATTCAGTCACTGGCTGTCTGTGATGGTGATTCAGTCACTGGCTGTCTGTGATGGTGATTCAGTCACTGCTGTCTGTGATGTGATTCAGTCACTGGCTGTCTGTGATGCTGATTCAGTCACTGGCTGTCTGTGATGGTGATTCAGTCACTGGCTGTCTGTGATGGTGATTCAGTCACTGGCTGTCTGTGATGGTGATTCAGTCACTGGCTGTCTGTGATGGTGATTCAGTCACTGGCTGTCTGTGATGGTGATTCAGTCACTGGCTGTCTGTGATGGTGATTCAGTCACGGGCATTGTGTTGCAGTCCCTTGGAATACCTTGGGGAAAGAAACCCCAGATCAGCTGTCTGTGATGGTGATTCAGTCACTGGCATTGTGTTGCAGTCTCTTGGAATACCTTGGGAAAGAAACCCCAGATCAGCTGTCTGTGATGGTGATTCAGTCACTGGCTGTCTGTGATGGTGATTCAGTCACGGGCATTGTGTTGCAGTCTATCCGGCCAGCAGGAGCCATTTCAGGGCTGTCACCACGCAAAGAACAGAAAGTTCTGTCAGCACACCACAGCCACGCACACCGCACACATCAGCACACACACAGCACACGCACACACACAGCGCACACACCACACACACACACACACACGCACACGCGCACACACGCACACATGCACGCACGCACACACACACACACACACACACACACACGCACACGCGCACAAGAGAGAGAGAGAGAGAGAGAGAGAGAGAGAGAGAGAGAGAGAGAGACATACGTACAAAGAGTCATGTAGATCAATGCATGTTACACAAACCGGACGACTGGCATTGTAGGACATTAAAAAAAAAAAAGCCATGTTGAGTACATCTTGCCCTAAATAAACGTGAATTAAAAATTAAGCCATGGTGAGTACATCTTGCCCTAAATAAACGTGAATTAAAAATTAAGCCATGGTGAGTACATCTTGCCCTAAATAAACCTGAATTTCAAATGAAGCCATATTGAGTACATCTTGCCCTAAATAAACCTGAATTTCAAATGAAGCCATATTGAGTACATCTTGCCCTAAATAAACCTGAATTTCAACACTGACGGACGGTTGCTTTCTCGCTCCCTCTGGTTTTGGGTTTGGGTGGTTGGAACAGCGTTTCGGTTTTTTTCCCCCCGGTCTGCTTTCCATACGCTTCTTTTGTTCCTTTTTTTCTTGTCGGTGGATGTAATGAATTGAATTATTGCTCAATGAGATCATCAGGATAATTAGTTGTGATTGTCATTGTATACAGAAATAAAGATTTTTCTTTAAGTCTTAATAGTTATCGTTTTAATTGGATAGGTAGCTTGTGAGCGTTTACACACGCACACACGCACGCACGCACGCTCGTGCACACACGCACAAGCACGCATATACGCGCGCGCACGCACGTACGCACGCACACTTTTACACACACACACACACACACACACACACACACACACACACACACACACACACACACTCAAACACTCACACACAAATACCCCGAGACAGAAACGGACGGACGGACATCCCCCTCCTCCCCCCCCACACACACGCCCAACACACACACACACACACACACACACACACACACACACACACACACACACACACACAACGCAGAGAGAGAGAGAGAGAGAGAGAGAGAGAGAGAGAGAGGAGAGAGAGGCTGACTGACTGACCGACTGACCAAATGAAGGATTGACTCGGCCTGCCAGACACTGACGGACGGGTGGGGGGGGGGGAGGGATGGAGGGGGGGGGGGAAGGGAGAGAGAGAGAGAGAGAGAGAGAGAGAGAGAGAGAGAGAGAGAGACAGACAGACAGACAGACAGACAGCGACGGAAGGGGAGAGAGAGAGAGAGAGAGAGAGAGAGAGAGAGAGAGAGAGAGAGAGAGAGAGACAGCGACGGAAGGGGGGGGGGGAGAGAGGAGAGAGAGAGAGAGAGAGAGAGAGAGAGAGAGAGAGAGAGTAGAGAGAGGCAGACAGGCAGACATACGGACAGCGACGGAAGAGAGAGAGAGAGAGAGAGAGAGAGAGAGAGAGAGAGAAGAGAGAGAAGACAGACAGACAGACAGACAGACAGACAGACGAGCGAAAGAAAGGGGAGAGAGAGAGAGAGAGAGAGAGAGACAGACAGACAGACAGACAGACCGACCGACCAACTGACCGATGGATTGACGGACGGACGGAGAGAGAGAGAGAGAGAGAGAGAGAGAGAGAGAGAGAGAGAGAGAGAGAGAGATTCTATTTCAGCCTCGTCATGGCCTTTTCCTCACTTATTCTCACGATCCATCTTCAAACCCGACTTCCTGCCCTTCGAGACAAGTTTCAACAATCCACCCCCCTTGGTGGACGTCCGCCCGAATTCTCAGCACCAAAGATCAACCCCAGTGCCATCAAACGGTGGTTCCAAGCACCTTCCCTCCTGCTTGTCCCCCCTCTTTCAACGTTAGGCTGGGGTCAACAGAGGGCGCTCTCTCCTTGGTTCTAGAGAAAAGTGATCTCCCTCCCACCCAAAAAATGTCCCTACGTCGCAGGTGCTGAAAGAAAAAAGTCAAACAAATCCTCTACAGCTAACAGGGCCAGCAACGTAGTCGGATCGTATTAAATACGGCTAAAGACTTGTGAATGCCCTGTGACTTGACTTAGAAAGTTAATGTCATCGTCGTTAAAGGCAATGAGATTGAGTGGGTCCCGAGGTGGGGTGGGGTGGGTGTTGGGGGAACGGGAGGACTCCACCCCTAACAGGGGCCAATGGCGCAGTCAGATGGTATT
>CM065744.1:1083997-1086497 GCA_033310375.1 Conus canariensis | reverse complement strand
CCTTTTATCGTTTGTATCCTGCCATCTAAGTCCGATGATGTCTGGAGCTGTTTAACGTGTGTAAAAGACGCTGTATCCTCTTCAACTGAAAATCTTCACACTGACTGACTGAAACCATTTACTGTCAGATTAACATAGTGTTGTAAATCTTCACACACACACACACACACACACACACACACACACACACACACGCACGCATACATATACATACACACACACAGAGTGAACAGTGTCCTGACCGTTTTCTCCGTCCTACGCGCTGTGTTCACTTCTTGTGTGACATGTTTGCTTTAGGGTTAACTTCGTTTGCTTTAGGGTTAACTTCGTTTCCTTTAGGGTTAACTTCGTTTAGCTCCTTGTACTCTAGGTCAAGGAACAGTCTGCCGTATACCCTGATTCACCGTTTCCTGTCTGGAGGTAAACACCGTTCACTTTTCTTTTGCAGTGATTGAATTTCTGCACCCGGGCGAGTTAGCATTTCTTTCTGAGTTCTCCAGGCGTTGTGCTGTTCACTCTTTCTGAGTTCTCGAGGCTTTGTGCTGTTCACTCTTTCTGCGTTCTCCAGACTTTGTGCTGTTCACTCTTCCTGAGTTCTCCCGGCGTTGTGCTGTTCACTCTTTCTGAGCTCTCCAGGCTTTGTGCTGTTCACTCTTTCTGAGTTCTCCAGGCGTTGTGCTGTTCACTCTTCCTGAGTTCTCCAGGCGTTGTGCTGTTCACTCTTCCTGAGTTCTCCAGGCGTTGTGCTGTTCACTCTTCCTGAGTTCTCCAGGCTTTGTGCTGTTCACTCTTTCTGAGTTCTCCAGGCGTTGTGCTGTTCACTCTTTCTGAGTGTAACCAAAGTGCAGCTCAAAATTAATTTGTTGCCGTTCCGTGAAACACTTTGCTTGTGATACCGTTCACAGTATTCAACAATTTGTCATTGCTTTTGTGATACCGCTGGTAGTATCCAACAACATTTTGTTGCCGAGAGTTCTTGCGCATTCGTCAAATTAGTATAAAAGCTGATTCAGTGTAGACCCTGTACAGAGAAGTGACACCCGAGCCAGGATCGGTGTGAGGTCATATTCAGGTTGAGCGTCGACACTCACCAAGGTGGTAGGGCAGACGTGATAACCTGCATCAGGAAGGCCGGTCGGAGGGGTTGGGGGATGGAGGGGAAGAGAGGCATGACAGAGGGTTTATGCAACACTACACCGGTACCACCAGAACGTCATCGACACATGAAGCCCCAGGCATATGTGAACTCGTCTTACAACGGCCTGGTGCTTTACCCTGAGCTTACTATTTAATGGGGTGGGTATGGGTATTGATAGGAAAGGGTGGGGGTGGGGCTCCTGAAGCAACAATGTTGAATTACGTTGATTAAAGAAACCCTGGCCTTATTCAAAATTTTGATCGAAGCGTCAGTCTGGAAACTGGATATCAACTGGTATTACTTTATAAATTAATGCTTACAGCCCTGATGTGGTTACGCCTGATCCACTCAAAATATACTGTTCACATAGATGCCGCTTATAACTCTATAACTATCCAACTTTCCACCGATTTCCACTGACGTAGGATTTTGCCATGCTCACCGTAACACTTGTTTTCCTTCCTTTCCCTTCCTTCTCGCTGGCATTCCTTCACACCAGGGTGTTGCACTTGTCAGTCCAGTTTTCTCTCCCATCGCCATAACACTTGTTTTCCTTCCTTTCCCTTCCTTCTCGCTGGCATTCCTTCACACCAGGCTGTTGCACTTATCAGTCCAGTTTTCTCTCCGCTCCCTACTTTTCAAGTTTACTCCTTGCTTGATGTTGTCCAGAGACCCTCCACTTTATCGTATGAACATGGTGTGGACATGCTGAAAGGATTGGACACGCCACCACCAGTGTCCATCTCCGTCCAGTGGCGATTTCTCGCTTTTCCACTGCAGTTGTATTCATTTAGTATTTCATGGATTTGAACCTGAGGCCCTTCAGTTTCGTCCCCCCTCCTTTAAATCTTTGGCCCTTTCAATACCGCTCATACCCACTGTTGTATATGATTCATGTTGCCATTTTCCCCATTCTCTTATGTCATATTTGGTGGTTTCCAACTACCCCTTCAACCTTTGAAGAGCTGCAGTCTCTCTCTCTCTCTCTCTCTCTCTCTCTCTCCTCTCTCTCTCTCTCTCTCCCTCCCTCCCTCTCTCTCTCTCTCTCTCTCCCTCTTTCTCTCTCTCTCTATGTACACACACACACACACACACACACACACACACACACACACACACACACACACATATATGTATATATATATATATATCTGAAAAATTTGTAGTTTTCGACAGGTGCATCTCTAATGAGAGACTTGCCTTCTTCTCCAGCTCAACATTCCTCATTTTCACGTTTCCCGCCAATTTAACAATGGTCATTTTCACGTTTCCCGCCAATTTAACAATGGTCATTTTCACGTTTCCCGCCAATTTAACAGTGGTCATTTTCACGTTTCCCCCAATTTAACAATGGTCATTTTC
>CM065744.1:1028997-1081497 GCA_033310375.1 Conus canariensis | reverse complement strand
ATTTAACAGTGTTCTCCTGTCATTAGTAAGCCACGTATCATAGTAACGGTGTTCTCCTGTCATTAGTAAGCCACGTATCATTGCAACACTCTTCTCCTGTCGTTGATGTTCTTTCAGTAAGCCGCGTATCATTGTAACAGTGTTCTCCTGTCATTAGTAAGCCACGTATCATAGTAACGGTGTTCTCCTGTCATTAGTAAGCCACGTATCATTGTAACACTCTTCTCCTGTCGTTGATGTTCTTTCAGTAAGCCGCGTATCATTTAACAGTGTTCTCCTGTCATTAGTAAGCCACGTATCATAGTAACGGTGTTCTCCTGTCATTAGTAAGCCACGTATCATTGTAACACTCTTCTTCTGTCGTTGATGTTCTTTCAGTAAGCCGCGTATCATTGTAACACTCTTCTCCTGTCATTAGTAAGCCACGTATCATTGTAACACTCTTCTTCTGTCGTTGATGTTCTTTCAGTAAGCCGCGTATCATTGTAACAGTGTTCTCCTGTCATTAGTAAGCCACGTATCATAGTAACGGTGTTCTCCTGTCATTAGTAAGCCACGTATCATTGTACACTCTTCTTCTGTCGTTGATGTTCTTTCAGTAAGCCGCGTATCATTGTAACACTCTTCTCCTGTCATTAGTAAGCCACGTATCATTGTAACACTCTTCTTCTGTCGTTGATGTTCTTTCAGTAAGCCGCGTATCATTGTAACAGTGTTCTCCTGTCATTAGTAAGCCACGTATCATAGTAACGGTGTTCTCCTGTCATTAGTAAGCCACGTATCATTGTAACACTCTTCTTCTGTCGTTGATGTTCTTTCAGTAAGCCACGTATCATCGTAAGACTCTTCTTCTGTCGTTGATGTTCTTTCAGTAAGCCGCGTATCAGTGTAACACTCTTCTTCTGTCGTTGATGTTCTTTCAGTAAGCCACGTATCATCGTAAGACTCTTGTCCTGTCGATCATGTTCTTCTTCAGTTAGCCGCCTAATATTGTAACACTCTTCACCTGTCATTCATGTTCTTCAGTAAGGCGCATAGCATTTTAAGACTTCTCCTGTCGCTCATATTCTTCTTCAGGTAGGTGCATATCATCGTGACACTCTTCTGTCTTTTATGTTCATCGTCAGGTAGCCGTGTATCATTGTAACGCCCTTTTTCTGTCCATGTTCTTCTTTAGCTAGCCGCGTATCATTGTAACACTCTTCTCCTGTCATTCATGTTCTTCACTTAGCCGCGTATCGCTGTAACGCTCTTCTGCTGTCCTTCATGTCCTTTTCAGTTAGCCACGTACCACTGTAGCACTCTTCTCCTGTCATTCATGTTCTTCTTCGATCAGCCACTTATCATTGTAACGGTGTTCTCCTGTCCTTAGCCGCGTATCATTGCAACTCTTCTGTCGTTCATGTTCGTCTTCAGTTGGCTGCCCCCACGGGCCGGCCTTCTCGTGGCGGGGGTGTTTCTCGACTAACCTGAGCCCACCCCTTTTTCTTATCTTTCCTGTTTTTCTGCCTACTGTGTCTTTTACTATCTCTTTTTCCCCCATAAAGTCTCCCCACAGAAACTGCAGCCTCTGTTTCGTCTAGTTTCTGCCTACCTGGCTCTTTACTCTGTACTTTAATCTTTACTTACAAGCCTTCTTTGGAACACTTCTTCTTTTCTCTGCAGTCTTCTTCAGACCCACCGTGTTTGCCGTGCGGTGCGTCCTGTAAGTGGGGGGGAATGAGGTCCTGGTGATTGAGAGAATCTGCTGTTCTCAACACATCACTTTGGCTCGGACCTCCTCTAAGACGGGTGGCATACATTGGCCCGTGTATGTCAATCGGCTGCCTCTACGTGAGGTTGGGTCAAACTGGGTAGTTCTTGGCTGGCCTTGGAAACCTTGTAAGTGTTCACCGTCTGTCCCCGGCGGTGTGTCATGATCTTGGCGGAATAGGTTAGTTATGTTCTATCTGGTGTATATCCCTGCTGAAACCTGGATAGGGTCAAGAGCTGGATTTCCCCTTGACCCTGGCCCCTTGATGGACTCCATGGTGGGTGGGTAGGCAGGGATGAACTTTAAAAACTCAAAACTATGGCTCACTCCCAACAAAAGCGGAAAAGAAATTATTCCTCAGGCTCGAACTTGGACTCGGACTCGGATAATGAAATAAGGACAGCATCTGGTTTTTGGCCTTGTTGGTTGGTGATGGAGGGTGTGGACGAAGCTCGCCCTCTCTGTGGGGTGAATGGATTGAGTCCTTTTGCTATTTCGAGAGGAGTAGAGGGACTCTCCGGCGTTCCCAAATCCATGAAACGGCTACGAAACGGTTCCTTTTTGATAGAATGTGCAAAACAAAAGCATTCTGAGTTGCTTCTCAAGTCGACGACATTGATTGACAGGCCAATCAGAGTGACACCTCACAAAACTTTGAATTCAAGCAAGGGCGTCATCAGGTGTCGTGGTTTGAGAGGCGTTTCCGAGTTAGAAATAAAGACGGAACTGGCTTCCCAGGGTGTGACCCACGTTCACCGGGTTCTAGCACGAAAAGATCAAGACCGTGTGCCAACAGATACTTTTTTTCTAACTTTCTGTACAACAACTCTCCCTGTGTGTGTGAAGGTCGGATATTTGAGGGTTCCCGTCTCTATGTACATTCCTTCACCTTTGCGATGCTTCAAGTGCCAAAAGTATGGACACATTAAGGACAGGTGTACAGAACAGGAGGCGTGTGGCAAGTGCTCAAAACAAGTGCATGAAGGTCCGTGTGATTGTCCGCCCTGTTGCATAAACTGTAAAGGCAACCATCCTGCTTTCTCAAAGGACTGTCCAGTCTGGCGCACCGAGTCCGAGATCCAGAAGGTACGCACAGAGAATCGAATTTCGTTCTTTGAGGCAAGGAAACTTGTGCAGAATAGACAGCCCTCCCTCAGCAAGTCATATGCTGATGTCGCCAAGGGGAGCATGGTTAGTGTCGGTGTTCAGACTGAAACTGTTCAACTTCAGGCCGGCTGCCAGCATCATGACCAGCAGACGCAACAGGAGCCTCAGCATGTACAGAAAGACAGTGTAAAAAGAAAGCAAAATTCAAACAGTGCCTTGGGTGGAGGCTCAATATCCACCTCCCCCCGGACTCCTCGAGGGTCTGAGCCCCCTTCCTCCAATCCCAGACCCTCTGGGAAGGCTGCACAGGTAGCCTCTTTGTCTGGGGAACACTCCAGAAGTCGACCTCTGATGAAGCCTCCTCTTCCACCTCGTCCATCTGGGGTGGAAATAAGTATCGTCCTTCGTCAGCCAAGAAGGTGGTATCTCCATCGCCTTCTTCCAATCGCTTTTCTCCTTTGGAGATAGAAGGTGATGAGGACAATGAGATGGAGTAATTTTCTTCTCTTTTTTTTTTTATTGTCATGGCCCTTATTCATTGGAATATAAGAGGCATTAATGCCCAATATGAGGAACTCCAGCGGTTGTGTTCTGACCTCAAACCTAGTGTTGTTGCGCTGCAGGAAACATTGTTGAGACCAGGAAAACATTTTTCATTGGCAGGCTTTAGTTTCCCTTCTTATTTACAGATCTTTATTATTCAGCCAAGTTAACTTAAATACCCCATTACAAGCTGTTGCGGCCAGGATTACTTTCAATAAAACAATAACTCTCTGTTCAATTTATTGTCCTCCTTCTGGTACAATATCTAAGCAACAAGTCATTGATCTAATAGATCAGCTTCCGCGTCCTTTTTTATTTTGGGAGACTTCAACGGGCATCCCCCCTTTGGGGCAGCTCATATTCCTCACCTCGGGGTCTCATGCTGGAAGAGATCTTTAACGAACTGGACTTGTGTTGTCTAAATGACAAATCACCAACATACATGCATTCTTCAAATGGTACTCTTTCGTGTTTGGATTTGTCAGTGTGTGATCCTTCATTGGTTCTAGACTATGATTGGTCAGTTCACGATGATCTGCACGGGAGCGACCATTTCCCTGTAATACTTTCTCCAGTTTTGAAGGAACCTGTTTCCTTTCCACAGTATTTTAGCTTTAAAAGGGCTAATTGGGATTTCTTTCGTTCAGCCATAACTGATAAGCTAGATGCTGAAATCGTCTTCCGATCAGAAGATCCAGCGGAGTCCTTTACTAATGTTTTGTTATCATGTGCGAGAGATACCATCCCACTTACAAAACCAGGTCCGCAACTACCTGGTACGCCATGGTTCAACCAGGATTGTAAGAATGGTTGCAACGTTCGCAAGAGGGCCCAACGTTTAGTCTTTCAGCATCCTGTGGCCCCGACTGTTCAATCTTATCAGAGGAAAAAAGCAAAGGCGAGGTTTGTTTGTAGAGGAAGTAGACGAGTGTCTTGGAGAAATTTCTGCTCTTCCCTCACATCAAACATTTCCAAGAAAAAGATCTGGAGAGTTGTTAAAAAAATTAGGGGCAAGAACAGCTGCCCTTCAATCCACCATTTAAAACTTGATGATACACTCGTTACCGACAAACACGCTGTGGCTAACTTGCTAGCTTCCACCATAGAAACCAACTCTTCCTCTAGTCAAAAATCCACCGCGTTTTTAAAGATCAAAACGCAAGCAGAAAAAAAGAAGCTTGACTTTTCCTCACCCAATCAAGAAGACTACAACTTGCCCTTTAATCTAAATGAACTGAAGTCTGCCTTGCAGGCGTGTCATGATTCTGCTCCTAGTCCTGATGAAATACATTATCAACTCTTAAAACACCTTCCTGACTCGGGTCTTAACATTCTGCTTCAAGTTTATAACCACGTTTGGACGTCTGGGTCTTTCCCAGCTTCATGGAAAAAGGCCGTAATTGTTCCCATTCCGAAGCCTGGGAGGGATCATTCAAACCCAACCAACTATCGTCCAATAGCCTTAACAAGCTGTGTTTGTAAAGTGATGGAAAAAATGGTAAATGGTAGGCTCATGTGGAAATTGGAAACTGATGGGCTTTTAGCCATGGAACAGTGTGGTTTTAGAAAGCATCACTCTACCATGGACCATTTAATCAGATTGGAAACCACCATTCGAAACTCTTTTTTTAGATAAAAAGCATGTTGTTGCCATTTTTTTCGACATAGAGAAGGCCTATGACACGACGTGGAAGTATGGAATCCTGTCAGACCTCCATCGGATGGGTTTCCGTGGCAATCTCCCAGTGTTCATAGAACAGTTTTTGGCTGACAGGTCCTTCCAGGTCCGTGTGGGGACAACATTGTCAGAAATTCATGAGCAGGAAATGGGTGTTCCACAGGGTAGTATCCTTTCCCCAGCCCTGTTTAGTATAAAAAAAAATGAAATTGTAAACTCTGTCAACCAAGGTTCAGACTGCTCTCTTTTTGTTGACGATTTTGCCCTTTATGCATCTGGAAAGGCATTTGCTGGTGTACAGCGCCAACTCCAGTTGTGTGTCTATAAAGTCTAACAGTGGGCAGTCGAAAATGGGTTCAAGTTTTCATCAGTTAAAACAGAGTGCATCCACTTTCACAATTTCAGACAACTTTTCCCGCCACCAGAAATTTTCATAGATAAGGCTAAAATTCCTGCTGTCACAGAAGCCAAATTTCTGGGTGTTACCTTTGACCAAAAATTGAATTTTAAAGCCCATATTCAGAAGTTGAAAACGTCGTGCCTCAAAGCCATGAATATCCTCCGTGTAGTGGCTCATACGGATTGGGGTGCAGACAAACGCACACTTCTCCATCTTTACAGGGCGTTAGTTCGATCCAAGTTGGACTACGGCAGCATCATTTACGGGGCCGCTAGAGCCTCGTATCTAAAAGTCCTAGACCCAGTTCACCATCAGGGTCTTCGCCTCTGCCTTGGCGCCTTTCGTTACTACACCTGTTCATAGCCTATATGCTGAGGCAGAGAGTGTTCCCTCTCTCATAGAAGAGTAAAATTAGCTTTGAATTACTACACCCAGCTTTTTTCAGAACCAAACAACCCTGCCTACGATTGTGTTATGAATCCTCATTTCCAAGAGAAATATGAAAGAAGTCCATCCAGTATTCCCCCTTTCGGTATTCGCATCCTTCCTTTTCTGGAGGAGGCGGATATTGATGTTGGGGTCATCTCTGACGTTTCCAAGTTTCCTCAACAACCTCCTTGGACGTTTTCGTCTCCAGAAATTCGGTTTGATTTAACCGTGCAGCGCAAACAGAACACGAGTTCCTTAATTTATAAACAATTATTTTTAGACATGTGTTCTAACCTTAAAGAACATGTGGTTATTTTTACTGATGGTTCAAAGTCCGATGTTGGTGTAGGGTCCTCCGCATATGTTCCAGCTTCGGGAGAAAAACTGTCCAAACACATTCCCTCTGAAAGCACTATTTACACTGCGGAACTTACTGCACTACTTTTGGCTTTGGAGTTGATCAGGCAGTCCCAGTCTAGGAAATTCCTTATTTGCACAGATTCTCTTTCGGCTTTAGAGGCTATAGGAGCAAGAAACATAAAACATCCGGCTCTTATCAAGTTTTTTTACCATGTTTTCTTCATTAGTTTCAAGGGGTTTTGAGATTTTGTTGGCCTGGGTGCCAGGTCATGTGGGGATCAGAGGCAACGAAGAGGTGGATCGGCTTTCTAAAGAGGCTGTCCGTCTTCGTCCTTCTAAACTGCTTGTACCATCCTCAGATTTAAAAGGCAAAATAGCTTCGTATGTCAATTCTTTATGGGAGGAGTGGAGCCTCCAAGAAAACAATAAGCTTCATCAAATACGTCCAGATTTAAAGGAACATCTTCCCATGGCTGCTGGCGGTCGAAAGGGAGAAACAGTATTGTGTAGATTGAGGACGGGTCATGCCTATTTTACTCATTCGTTTTTATTGAAGGGAGAAGACCCGCCTTTCTGTGTTGCCTGTGATAGTCAGATATCTGTCCAACATATTCTTTTAGACTGCTGGGATTTATACGACATTAGAAGGAAACATTACACTGCAGATAATACGAAGATTCTTTTCCGTGATGTTCCCCTGACAATATTTTTAACTTCCTAAAAGAAGTGAATTTATTTCATCGTGTGTGAATTTGGTGCTGTTAGATTTTCTATACCCAGTATTGATTTTTGCAGATTACGGTTAGTGATTTCAATGTGTTGGTTTTTAATCCTAGGATTGGTTCTTTTAATCTTTTTTTTAATGGGTTGGGTAAGGTTTTGCTTTTAATCCTTTTTTAACATATATACGTGGTAGTTTGAAACCTGGTGACAGTCCTGAGATAACATCTGCTGTTGACGGGACTATAATTTTAATCTTAATCTTAATCTTCAGTTGGCTGCGCATCATTGTAACATTCTTCACCTGTCATTCATGCTCTTCTTCAGTAAGCCCCATATGATTTGAACACTCTTCTCCAGTCATTCATGTTCATATTCAGGTAGCCGTGTATCATTGTAACACTCTTCTTCTCTCCTTCATGTTCTTCAGGTAGCCACGTATCAGTATAATGCTCTTCTCTATTCCTTCTTGTTCTTCTTCAGGCATCTGCGTATTGTTGTAACAGTCTTCTCCTATCATTCATGTTCTTTGTCAGTTATCTGCGTATTGTTGTAACACTTTTCCTGTCATTCATGTTCTTCTTCAGGTAGACACGTATCATTGTAACGCCCTTCTCCTGTCCTTCATGTTCTTCTTTGGTAGCCGCGTATCACAGTAACGCTCTTCTGTCATTCATGTTCTTCAGATAGCCGCGTATCACTGTAACGCTCTCCTGTCATTCATGTTCTTCAGATAGCCGCGTATCACTGTAACGCTCTCCTGTCATTCATGTTCTTCAGATAGCCGCGTATCACTGTAACGCTCTTCTGTCATTCATGTTCTTCAGATAGCCGCGTATCACTGTAACGCTCTCCTGTCATTCATGTTCTTCAGATAGCCGCGTATCACTGTAACGCTCTTCTCCTGTCCTTCATATTCTTCTTCAGGTAGACACGTATCATTGTAATACTTGTCTCCTGTCCTTCATGTTCTTCTTCAGGTAGACACGTATCATTGTAATACTCTTCTCCTGTCGTAAATGTTCCTCATCAGATAGCCGCGTATCATTGTTACACTCTTCTGTCATTCATGTTCATCTTCAGTAAGCCACTTATCATTGTAGCACCCTTTCTCCTATCATTCATGTTCTTCTTCAGTAAGTCGTGTATCATTGTAACACTCTTCTCCTGTCATTCATGTTCTTCTTCAGTAAGCCGCGTATCATTAAACACTCTTCTCCTGTCGTTGATGTTCTTCTTCAGTAAGCCGTGTATCATTGTAACACTCTTCTCCTGTCGTTGATGTTCTTCTACAGTTGGCCGCGTATCATTGTAACAGTCTTCTCATGTCGTTCATGTTGTTCTTTAGCCGCATATGATTGTAACTCTTCTCCTGTCGTTCATGTTCTTTCAGTTAACCGCGTAGCTTTGTAACACTCTTTTCCTGTGGTTCCTGTTCTTCTTCCGTTAGCTGCGTATCATTGTAACACTGTTCTCCTGTCGTTGATGTTCTTCTTTAGTTCGCAGCTAGCGTAGCATTATAACACTCTTCTCCTGTCAGTCATGTTCTTTAGTAACCCACGTAGCATTGTGACACTCTTCTCCTGTCAGTCATGTTCTTTAGTAACCCACGTAGCATTGTGACACTCTTCTCCTGTCAGTCATGTTCTTTAGTAACCCACGTAGCATTGTGACACTCTTCTCCTGTCAGTCATGTTCTTTAGTAACCCACGTAGCATTGTGACACTCTTTCCTGTCAGTCATGTTCTTTAGTAACCCACGTAGCATTGTGACACTCTTCTCCTGTCAGTCATGTTCTTTAGTAACCCACGTAGCATTGTGACACTCTTCTCCTGTCAGTCATGTTCTTTAGTAACCCACGTAGCATTGTGACACTCTTCTCCTGTCAGTCATGTCCTTTAGTAACCCACGTAGCATTGTGACACTCTTCTCCTGTCAGTCATGTTCTTTAGTAACCCACGTAGCATTGTGACACTCTTCTCCTGTCAGTCATGTTCTTTAGTAACCCACGTAGCATTGTGACACTCTTCTCCTGTCAGTCATGTTCTTTAGTAACCCACGTAGCATTGTGACACTCTTCTCCTGTCAGTCATGTTCTTTAGTAACCCACGTAGCATTGTGACACTCTTCTCCTGTCAGTCATGTTCTTTAGTAACCCACGTAGCATTGTGACACTCTTTTCCTTTTATCCATGTGCTTCTTCAGGTAGCCCCGTATCATTAGACCACTCTTCTCCTGCCATTCATGTGCTTCTTCAGGTAGCCCCGTATCATAAGACCACTCTTCTCCTGTCATTCATGTTCTTCTTTAGCTAGCCGCATATCATTGTAACACACTTCTCCTGTCATTCATGTTCTTTTTCAGGTAGCCGCTTATCATTGTAACACTCTTCTCCTGTCCTTCATGTTCTTTAGTTAGCCGCGTATCACTGTAATGCTATTCTGCTGTCCTTCATGTTGTTCAGTTAGCCACGTATCATTGTAACGCTATTCTACTGTCCTTAAGTCCTTCAGTTAGCCACGTATCGTTGTAACACTCTTCTTCCGTCATTCATGTTCTTCTTCAGTAAACGACGTATCATAGTAACACACTTCTCCTGTCGTTCATGTTCTTCTTTTGTTGGCGACGTATTTTCGTAATGCTTTTCTCCTGGCGTTCATGTTCTTCTTCAGTTAGCCGTGTATGATTGTAACACTCTTCTCCTGTCGTTGATATTCTTCTTTCAGTAACTCGCGTAGCATGTTAAGACTCTTCTCCTGTCGTTGATGTTCTTCTTCAGTTAGCCGCATAGCATTGTAAACACTCTTGTCTTTTCGTTCATATTCTTCTTCAGTCTTCTTCTTCTTCCTCGAAGAAGAAGATTCTTCTTCAGTAAGTCGCATAGCATTGTAAGACTCTTCTCCTGTCGTTCATGTTCTTCTTCAGGTAGCCGCGTAGCATGGTAACGCTCTTCTCCTGTCCTTCGTGTTATTCTTCAGGTAGCCGCGTAGCATGGTAACGCTCTTCTCTTGTCCTTCGTGGTATTCTTCAGGTAGCCGCGTAGCATTGTAACGCTCTTCTCCTGTCCTTCGTGGTATTCTTCAGGTAGCCGCGTATCATTGTAACGCTCTTCTCCTGTCCTTCGTGGTATTCTTCAGGTAGCCGCGTATCATTGTAACGCTCTTCTCCTGTCCTTCGTGGTATTCTTCAGGTAGCTGCGTATCATTGTAACGCTCTTCTCCTGTCCTTCGTGGTATTCTTCAGGTAGCCGCGTATCACTGTAACGCTCTTCTCCTGTCCTTCGTGGTATTCTTCAGGTAGCCGCGTATCACTGTAATGCTAGTCTCCTGTCGCTGATTTTCTTCTTCAGTTAGCTGCGTATGGTTGTAACACTCTTCTCTTGTCGTTCATGTTATTCTTGAGTCAGCCGAGTATCACTGTAACTCTCTTCTTGTCGTTGATGTTCTTCTTGGTTAGTCGAGTATCATTGTTACACACTTCTCCTGTCGTTGATATTCTTCTTCAGTTAGCCACTTATCGTTGTGACAGTCTTCTCCTGTCGTTGATGTTCTTCTTCAGTTAGCCACATACCGTTGTAACAGTCTTCTCCTGTCGTTGATGTTCTTCAGTTAGCCACTTACCGTTGTAACAGTCTTCTCCTGTCGTTAATGTTCTACTTCAGTTAGCCGCGTATCATTCTAACAGTCTTCTTCCGTCGTTGATGTTCTTCTTCAGTCAGCTACGTATCATTGTAACGTTCTTCTCCGGTCGTTTGTGTTCTGCTTCAGTTAGCCACGTATCATTGTAACGCTCTTCTCCTTTCATTCATGTCCTTCAGTTAGCCACGTATCATTGTAACGCTATTCTGCTGTCAATCATGTTCTTCTTCAGTTAGCCGCATAGCATTGTAACACTCTTCTCCTGTCATTCATGTTCTTGTTCAGTAAGCCACGTATCACTGTAACACACTTCTCCTGTCGTTGATGTTCTTCTTCAGTTTTCTGTGTATGATTCTAACACTTCTCTCTTATTCATGTTCTTCTTGAGAAAGCAACGTGTTATTGTAACACACTTCTCCTGTCGTTCATGTTCTTTGGTTAGCCACACTATCATTGTAACACTCTTCTCCTGTCATTCATGTTCTTCTTTGGTTAGCCACGTATCATTGTAAACACTCTTCTCCTGTCATTCATGTTCTTCAGGTAGCCGCGTATCATTGTAACACTCTTCTCCTGTCGTTCTTGTTCTTCTTCAGTAAGCCACGTATCATAGTAACACTTTTCTCTTGTCATTCATGTTCTTCTTCAGTATGTCACGTATCATAGTAACACTTTTCTCTTGTCATTCATGTTCTTTGGTTAGCCGCGTTTTATTATAACACTCTTCTCCTGTCGTTCTTGTTCTTCTTCAGTTCACCGCGTAGTTTCGTAACACTCTTCCCCTATCGTTCATTGTCTTCTTCAGTTAGCCGCGTAGCACTGTACAACTCTTCTCCTGTTGTTCTTGTTCTTCTTCAGGTAGCCACGACCCACTGCAAGACTTCTCCTGGCGTTGTTCTTCTTCAGTTAGTCACCTATCATTGAAACACTCTTTTCCTGTCATTCCTGATCTTCTTTAGTTTTCTGCGTATGATTCTAACACTCTTCTCCTCTTATTCGTGTTCTTCTTGAGTAAGCAACGTGTCATTGTAACACTCTTCTCCTGTCGTTGATGTTCTTCTTCAGTACACCACGTATCATTGTAACACTCTTCTCCTGTCGTTGATGTTCTTCTTCAGTACACCACGTATCATTGTAACACTCTTCTCCTGTCGTTGATGTTCTTCTTCAGTTAGCCACTTACCATTGTGACACTTCTTCTCCTGCCAGTCGTTCATCATTTTCACGTTCTTTTATCGTCAATCATTCTTCATTTCCCAACTCATCTCTCTTCACTTATTTGTCATTTTCACGTTCTTCCATTCACCATTCATCATTTTCACATGAAGTGATAGCAACAGAGTTGTTGATAAAACCAAAATGGTATTACATTGTAATTTTCATCATTCTGAAATAACTAAATCCAAAACTGTGCGCAACGTGTGGAAAAAGAAATTAAGAACGATTATAAACTCTATTGTATCCTATTGAATTAAGAAGCATTGTTGTCATGGGAACTTTTGACAAAGCACAGGCAACTGTAAGGCATTTTCGGGGACCAGTCTATTGTCAAGCCTCGTTTCTGATATCGAAAGTTGAAGAGACAAACATGAGACTATTATCTGTTTAAAAAACAGTTCTTCTTTTACATACAAGGAACGGATGACGTCTTTCTTTTCTCATAAAAGAATTGGTGGTGTTTTATTTGTTATTACAAATCGCCAGAAGATCGTTTTTAAAAGCCACTGGAAAAAAAAAAGAAACAGTCTGAGTACATCAGGCGGGTTAAAGAAAAGGTTGATGCACATAATAAGAAGAGGTTGATGCACATAATAAGAAGGGGTTAATACACATAATAAGAAAAGGTTGATGCACATAATAAGAGGAGGTTGATGCGCATAATAAGAGAGGTTGATGCACAGAATAAGAAGAGGTTGATGCACAGAATAAGAAGAGGTTGCCCTCCGGGGGTTGCAACCTTGCCGTGGTCGGAGGGCTTGCGTGGTCCTGTGATCCCTTAGGCTTTGCTGGCGGGGGCATCAATACTTGAAGATAGGCTGGTTTTTTAAAACTGCTTCTAGGCCTGAGAAGTCAAGATGCTGTCTGGCCTAAGCATAACGTGGTAAGGAGTTGATGCCCCTGGTAGGGCTTCCCATGTCAGATAGGCTAAGGGTGAGGATCCTGACTAATAGTAACCCGCCTTTCTCCTTTTCTTGTTTTCTGCCTTTCTTATTTGGCTCTTTTCTATCTTCGTCTCCCCTTCAAGTCTTCTTTTCCACACTCCTTTTCTCTCTGTGGTCTTAAGATCCGCCGCGTTTGCCGTGCGGTGCGACCTGTGACGGAGGGGGATGAGATCCTGGTGATTGAGAGGGCCAACGCCCTCAACACATCACTTTGGCTCGGACCTCTCCTAGACAGGAGGTACACTCTGGCCCGCGTGTACTAATCGGCTCCCCCTTCTTGGGGCTGGGTCAAGACAGGCAGTTCTCCCGCTGGCCAAGTTAACCCCTGCAGTGCTCGGCTCTCTGTTCCCGGGAGTTGAGCATGATCAGGGGGGATAGGGGTAGTGGCGTTCTGTTTGTCGTATATCTCTCCTGAAGCCTGGAAGGGGTCAAGACAGTGATTTCTTGGCCCTGGCCCCTTAGTTGGACTCCAAGGTGGGTGGGTAAGGGAGAGGCGAAATATAATTAAACTAAACATGGCTTTTTCAAAAATCATCCCCCCAAAAAAAGAAGAGGAAGGCAGCAGCCCCTATTTCAGGGGATTTCGAATCGGACAGTGACTCGGATATAGAGATAAGAGAGAGGACAGGTTTCTGGGCTTCCTGGCTCGTGATAGAAGGGACGGAGCAGGAAAAGCCCATTTCAGCTCTGAGTCCTTTCGCGATCCAGAAGGGCTTCCAAGGTCTAGCGGGTGACCCTCAGTCCGTGAAAAGGCTACGGAACGGATCATTCCTCGTCCGGTGCAGGTCAAAAAAACAATCGGAACAGCTGTTGAAGGCAAAAAAGCTCGTGGACAGAGAGATTCGGGTGACTCCCCATAAGCAATTGAATTCATCCAAGGGAGTTATTCGGTGCCCGGATTTGAAAGGTGTCTCAGAAGTGGAGATCAAGACAGAACTTGCATCCCAAGGTGTGACAGAGGGGCATAGGGTGACAGTCAAAAAAGGTGCAGGAAGAGTGCCCACCAACACCCTCTTTCTGACATTCTGCAACCCTTTGTTGCCTCCGGTCATTAAAGTCGGATACCTGAATGTTCGTGTCCAACTGTATGTCCCATCCCCATTGAGGTGTTTTAAATGCCAGAAGTTTGGACATGTCAGAGACCGCTGTTCTGGGCAGGAGGTGTGTGGTATTTGTTGCAAGGCAACCCATGATGGTCCGTGTAAAGACCCGGCGCATTGTGCGAACTGCGGTGGCGACCATCCCTCCTCTTCACGCAACTGCCCTGTTTGGATTCAGGAGTCCACCATACAAAGGGTGAAAACTGAAAAAAGAATCTCGTTTTTTGAGGCCCGCAAACAGGTTGTTGGCAGTCAGACGCCAACAGCGTCTTCATATGCTTCGGCAGTAAAGAAAGTTTCGACCCGCTCAGTCTGCTGCCAGACTGATGGATTTGTTTTCTCCAAGACATTGCAAGGAAGACTTTTAAGCTCTGGTGGAAGCACGTCCACCACTTCCCGATCCAAAGTAGGTGCCCCTGGTGGAGGCAAAAAATCCGCCATCCCCCAGACTGCCCAGCAGTCAACTCCATCTGCTGCTGGGCAGATCAAAAAGCCAGCCCTTCCACCTCGACCTCCCTTGAGCAGTGCTCGTGCTGGCAAGGGAGTTCAACAGTGTGGAGATGGTGGAGATGACGAAACCTCCACCATCTCCAAAATCCAGGCCTTCTTCACCTGTGGGCAAATCTGCCAGCAGGTCTGAAGGCCAAACTAGTCCAGTTCAACTTTCTAATAAATTTGCTCCATTGACCGCAGACGGTGACGAGGAGATGACCTGATTTCTCTCCTATTCATCCTCCGCACTATGGACAGTACATTAATCCATTGGAATATCCGTGGCCTAAGTTCAAATTTTGAAGAGCTGCAGCTTCTGTGTCAAACTCTAAAACCTTCTGTCGTGGCTCTTTAGGAAACTAAAATTCAAAGCCAGAAGACCTTCACTCTTTCTGGCTTTAATATCCTTTCAAAACCTGCACAACCATCCACATTGGGATTGTCGGGCGGTGTTGCCCTTCTTTTACGCAAAACTTTGCTGTTTAGTCCTGTCGCTCTGACTTCCCCCTTCAGGCTGTAGCTGTGAGAGTCACTCTCCGCAGGACTGTTACAGTTTGCTCACTGTATCTGCCACCTTCTGTCCCAGTTTGTCGTCAGGACCTTGTCAATCTGATCAGAGAACTTCCTCAACCTTTTTTGCTGTTGGGTGACTTTAATGGACACAATCCTCTTTGGGGTAGTGTCAGTTCATCATCCAGAGGTCTGCTTCTTGAAGATGTCCTTTCAGACTTTGATTTGTGTTGCCTGAACGACGGAGCTCCAACTTACCTCCACTCTTCCACAGGTTCACTTTCGTGTTTAGATTTGTCGATTTGTAACCCCTCGCTGGTCCTGGACTATGAGTGGTCTGTCCATGACGATCTACACGGAAGTGACCATTTCCCTGTTCTTTTAAAACCTGTATTAACAGAGAACGCTTCTGTCTCACAACATTTTAATTATAAGAAGGCCAACTGGGATCTTTTTGTAACCAATATTTCAAAAGAATTCCAGGAAGTTGATTTTCTTCAGAGTCCAGACCCAGCAGAATCTCTGACCAATACTGTGATAAACTGTGCTAAAACCTGTATTCCAATGTCTTCCGACAAACTCCAAATGCCCAAAACACCCTGGTTTAATTCAGACTGCCAACAGATTTCAAAAGTTCGCAAACGGGCTCAGCGTCGGGTATACCAACGACCTTCAGGTCCCAACGCTCGAGCCCATCAGAAACTCCGCGCCAAATCGAGACACACTTTCAAAATCAGTAAACGTCAGTCTTGGAGAAACTTCTGCTCCGGGCTGACATCAAAAACTTCAAAGAAAAAAGTCTGGAACATCATCAGAAAAATCAAAGGGAAAAACACCAACCCCTCCATTCATCACTTGAAACTTGCCGATGCTCTGGTCACTGACAAACAAGCTGTTGCCAATCTGTTGGCTTCCACCATCCAACAGAACTCCTCATCTTCAAATAAATCTGCAGCCTTTTTAAAAAAACAAACAACTCAGAGAGAAATTTTTATACAATTTCACATCAGACAACTCTGAAGCCTACAATCTCCCTTTTTCAATCAATGAACTGAAAACAGCTTTACAAACCTGCACTGGTTCTGCCCCTGGTCTGGATGATATTCATTATCAGGTTTTGAAACATTTTCCAGAAAGCTGTCTCCAGACCCTTCTTAAAGTATACAACCATATCTGGACCACAGGGTGCTTTCCGCCCTCCTGGCGGAGAAGCCCTGATCATTCCAATTCCAAAGCCTGGAAAGGACCTTACCAACCCTTCCAACTATCGTCCAATAGCTCTGACTAGCTGCCTCTGTAAGTTGATGGAGAAGATGGTCAACTCCCGTCTGATGTGGAAGCTGGAAACCGATGGCCTTTTGGCCAGTCAACAGTGCGGGTTCCGGAAATACCACTCGACAGTCGACCATCTAATCCGTCTGGAAACCACCATCCACAATGCCTTTGTCAATAAACAGCATGTGGTCGCTATCTTTTTCGACCTCGAAAAAGCATATGACACCACATGGAAATCAGGAATTCTTCTGGACTTGCACAGACTTCTTTTCCGTGGTCACCTGCCTCTGTTTATACAGAACTTTTTGGCTGATCGACAGTTCCAGGTGCGTGTTGGCACCGCACTCTCTGACATCCATGGGCAGGAGTTGGGTGTACCTCAGGGGAGCATCCTTTCTCCTGCCCTTTTCAGCATTAAAATTAACGACATTGTCAAATCGGTAAGCCAGGGTTCTGAGTCCTCTCTGTTTGTTGACGATTTTGCGCTGTACGCAGTTGCAGCTTCTTACGCCAGCGTACAGCGTCGACTCCAACTTTGTGTCAACAAGATCCAACAGTGGGCCGAGGAAAACGGGTTTACCTTCTCACGTACCAAAACTCAGTCAATCCATTTTCACAATTTTCGTCAATTTTTTGCTGATCCTGAAATTCGTCTGGACAAGTCCACCATTCCAGCTGTAAAAGAAGCCAAATTCCTTGGAGTTATTTTTGATAAAAAACTCAACTTTCTCAGCCACATCAAAAATCTCAAAACCTCTTGCCAGAAAGCTCTGAATATTCTGCGGGTCGTAGCGCACACTGACTGGGGCGCTGATAAGAAAACTTTGCTGCATCTCTACAGAGCCCTGGTCCGCTCCAAACTGGACTATGGTTGTGCTGTGTACGGCTCTGCAAGACCCTCTTATCTGAAACTCTTGGATCCTATTCACCATCAAGGGCTTCGTCTCTGTCTTGGAGCATTCCGCACCACCCCTGTGTACAGCCTGTACGCAGAGGCAGGTGAACCCTCACTGTCCAACTGCAGGCTGAAAATGTCTCTAAATTACTATATCAGACTGTTCTCAGAACCGCAGAATCCTGCCTATGACTGTGTCTTTGACCCCCAGTTTCAAAGCAAATTGGAAACCAACCCTAACTGTATTCCGCCGTTTGGTCTTCGTATGCAGCCTCAGGCGCGGAATGCAGGTTCAGACCTAGGAGTTGTGTCGGATTTTTCCAAGTTTCCAGATCAGCCTCCATGGACCTTTTTCACACCAGAGATTCGTTTTGATCTTGCAGCCTTTCGTAAAGAGTCTACCAGCTCTCTGGCATACAAGGCCTTGTATGCTGAACTCTGTTCAAAATTCCCATCTTATCAGAAAATTTTCACTGACGGTTCCAAGTCTGAGGATGGAGTGGCCTGTGCAGCCTATTACCCTGGTGATCCTTCTCAGATACTGTTAAAGCATATACCTGCAGATGCTTCTGTCTATTCTGCTGAAATCACTGCTCTGGTTCTGGCGTTGAGGATAATCTCACAATCCACTAAGAGGGACTTTCTGGTTCTGTCAGACTCGCTGTCAGCTTTGGAGGCCATAGCTGGCCGCAACCTTCTGCATCCAGAACTTTTACATTTCTTTGAACTTTTTAGCAAGTTGAAAGTGGATGGTTACAACATTACTCTGGCTTGGGTTCCTGGTCATGTTGGCATCGGAGGGAACGAAATGGTTGTTCGTTTAGCCAAGAATGCCACAAGAGAGAAATTGTCCAAATATATATCCCCTGCTCAGATCTGAAACCCAAAATTAATGATTATGTGAAAGACCTTTGGCAGGAGGATTGGAATACCCAGACGGATAACAAACTCTTTCAGATCCGTCCAAACCTTAAGGAGTTCCTCCCATCTACGTCTGGTGGTCGTAAAGAGGAAACGGTTCTGTGCCGGCTGCACACCGGCCATTCGTATTTTACTCATTCCTACCTTTTAAAGAGTGAAGAAGCTCCGTGGTGCATTCCATGTCATGTGCCACTCACAATGAAACATATTCTTTTAGAGTGTTGGGACTTGCACGATGTGAGACACAAACATTTTACAGCGGAGTCCATGAAGATCCTGTTCAGGGATGTCCCGCCTGACGTGATCCTTGAGTTTTTGAGAGAGATTAACATTTTTCATCTGATTTAAGATTTTACGGAAGAAAGATTTTTAACGAAGTTTCTGGTGCGTTTCTAGATGTCATTTAAAGAGATGTGTGAAAGGTTGTTTTTTTCTTTTTTTTTTTTTTTGACTTGAGTTGATTTTAACGTGGTAACAGCCCTGATGTGGCCCCTTGCGGTCGGCTGGGCTATAAGCAACATTATCTTATCTTAAGAAGAAGTTGATGTACGTAAGAAGAAAAGGTTGATGCACATAATAAGAAAAGGTTGATGCTTATAATAAGAAGAGGTTGATGCACATAATAAGCGCAAAGAAAAAAAGATTGGTTAGCGATTTTCTTTTTACTTCATGATGTCCGATCATTTCAACACCATGCTGCCAGGCTCGAGAGAAAGAGCAAGCAGTGATGTGCCAGTGAGCTGCTTAACACTCTGTACTATCTTCCAGTGGGTACAAGCTCGTGTGTGTGTGTGTGTGTGTGTGTGTGTGTGTGTGTGTGTGTGTGTGTGTGTGTGTGTGACCATAGCCATGTATGTCTGTATGTGATGTATGTGTGCGCATATGCGAGTATCCAGGTGAATTTGATCTATTTTCTGGACACACGTCGAACCAGTCGAGGTTTAAACATTGATTTTCCAATTAATTTGAAGCTATTAGTTTTCCTGTGTGTGTGTGTGTGTGTGTGTGTGTGTGTGTGTGTGTGTGTGTGTGTGTGAGACTAAAAAAGTTATATCAACAATGTTAGATACGCATTTGTACACAAAATTAAGCAAAATATCACCTTTAAATTTTGGACTTGTATTTGCACGCGCGCGCGCACACACACACACACACACACACACACACACACACACACACACTCACTCACCTCACTCACTCACTCACTCATCCACGTGCACGCACGCACGCACGCACATCTGTCTATCTGTATTGAGATAGTTTTTTTTTTAAAGATAGATTGACTGATAGATAGCTAAACATGATTTGTTACTTAATTTATTTATTGATTTATTTATCGAGTTTGGTAGTTACATAGTGAATAAATGATTCATCGTTTGGATACCGTATTTATTTCTCGGTTGGTTTGTTTATTTGATCGCTAAGCAATGTTTTGTAGTGTGTATGCCCTGTGCTATGATAATCATGCATTACCGATGGAAAGTTTCAGGCTTTTTGCTTTTATATTATACAGTTTAAATATTTTACTTTAAAATCAGTGGCACATAGAATTGCAACAACAGTTTTTTTTTTCCAGTTTTGCCCTAACCCCCCACCTCCCCTCCCCTCCTCTCCTCTCAAGCTCCCGCTATGTTTTAAGTCGAGTTTGTTTTACAATCGTTTATGTTTTTTTTATTTTTAAACATTCTTTGATACTCTAAACAGTAAACAAGTGGGGTATTTTTTGCTCCCATAAGAAAACCTAACACAGAGTAACTTTTATTCAAGACTGGCACAGCCTTTTAAACTTGAATAAAGTCAGACATAGACGAACAATCTAATAGTGGGGGAAAAAAACAAGCGCAGGCCAACAACTGAACTGTCTTCATAGTAATGACTTGGCAAAGATTTGGACTTGGGGGGGGGGGGGGGGGGTTGAAGGTGGAGAAACTGGGAAGATGAAATTAAGAAAATATGTTACAGATATGAAAACTCTTCACTAGCTGCATAAGGGAACCATCGCAATCCCTTCTGAAGGCAGATATATTTGTATTGCCTGCTCCGAGGCCTTTCGTCCGCTGGGTGAGAACTCATCAGGGAGACACGGCTGGTTGTGTCTGCGCTCCTGGCGTCAAATAGAGACACACCACAGTCCATAATACTGTGGTGTTCTCACCACCAAGGGTGCAAAAAAGAATCCAGTAGCACCCCCAAAAGCAGCCAGCGAAGAGTAGTAAATGAAACCAAACGAAAGTGTGGGGAGGAAAAAAGTTGCTGAAAAACTAAAGACATTATGCAAATAGTATAAAATGTAGGGGACAGTCTTTGAGCCTACGCCTTAGGATCCACCCAAAGATGCAAGGGAGATCAAAAGACAAACACACACGACGGACAGAAACAAATAACCTGAATTTAAACAAAACAAAATCGGAAATGAAATGAGGCAGGGAACAGTAAACGATAAACAGTAAACAAGTGGGGTATTTTTTGCTCCCATAAGAAAACCTAACACAGAGTAACTTTTATTCAAGACTGGCACAGCCTTTAAAACTTGAATAAAGTCAGACAAATATATAGACGAACAATCTAATAGTGGGGGAAAAACAAGCGCAGCACAGGCCAACAACTGAACTGTCTTCATAGTAATGACTTGGCAAAGATTTGGTCTTAAGGAGAGAGGGGGGGGGGGGGGGGGGGGAGTTTGAAGATGGAGAAACTGGGAACATGAAATTAAGAAAATGTTACAGATATGAAAACTCTTCACTAGCTGCATAAGGGAACCATTGCAATCCCTTTTGAAGGCAGATATATTTGTATTGCCTGCTACGAGGCCTTTCGTCTACGCTTGAGGATTCATTTCATTTCCGATTTTGTTTTGATTAAATTGAGGTTATTTGTTTCTGTCCGTCTGTGTGTTTGTCTTTTGATTTCCCTTGCATCTTTGGGTGGATCCTCAAGCGTAGGCTCAAAGATTGTCCCCTACATTTTATACTATTTGCATAATGTCTTTAGTTTTTCAGCAACTTTTTTCCTCCCCATACTTTCGTTTGGTTTCATTTACTACTCTTCACTGCTGCTTTTGGGGGTGCTATTGGATTCTTTTTTGCACCCTTGGTGGTGAGACCACCACAGTATTATGGACTGTGGTGTGTGTCTATTTGACACCAGGAGCGCAGACACAACCAGCGGTGTCAAAAGACAACAGAAATCTACCCACCACCACTCTTCTCCGTCTTGCTGAGCTTGTTCTCACACTCAACAACTTCAGTTTGGTGCTGACTATTTCCAACAGAATTGCGGCGTTGCCATGGGCACCAGGATGGGTCCTGGCTACGCCTGCCTGTTTGTTGGTTACATTGAAGAAAAGATCTTCTCACAATACACAGGCACTTTCCCAGACTTTTTCCGTCGCTTCATTGACGATTGCCTCGGTGCAGCCTCCTGTCCAATCCAAGATCTGAAAAACTTCATTGACTTCGTCAGTGGATTTCATCCAGCTCTTAGATTCACTTTTGAAATCACTCAGACTACCATTTCCTTCCTTGACATCAAAATCTCTATCTGTCCCAACTCACCCTACCTCACCACATCTGTTCATTACAAACCCACCGACTCGCATTCATACCTTCTGTACTCCTCCAGCCACCCTGCTTCCACCAAAACAAGCATTCCTTTCTCTCAACTACTTCGTTTGCGACGCATCTGCAGCGATGATGACGATTTCGCCAAACAATCTACCCTGATGATCTCATTTTTCCTTGAACGTGGATACCCTGAACCCATTTGCCAAGAAGCCCTACAAAAGGCCTCTAGAATTCCCAGAAACACCGCTCTTAAGCAAAAGATCACTCCTTCATCAGACGACAGGCCTGTTCTTGCTATCACCTTCCATCCTCACAACCTCGCCATCAAAAACATCCTTATGAAGAACTACCACATTCTGCAGACTGATCCTTCCCTGAAACACATTTTCACCCAGCCTCCACTAGTTGCCTACAAACGTGACACCAACCTCAGAGATCTTGTGCATTCAAAATTGTCCACAAACACAGTCTCACCACCTGGCAATTCTCCATGCAAGCAACCCAAATGCAAAACCTGTCCTCACCTAAACTCTTCTACAACCATCTGTGGCCCCTCAGGCAAAATTTCCATACGCAACCCTTTCACTTGTCAGTCCCGCAATGTAGTTTACATTCTTTCTTGCTCCTTCTGTGGCCTCTTGTATGTTGGAGAAACCTACAGAACCCTTAACGACCGTTTCACAGAACACCTACGAGCAGTCCGTCTCGGTTACAATACACCAATTGCAAACCATTTCTGCTCTTCCGGCCACAACCTCTCCCACATGCAGATTGCTGCAGTCTGGCAAAATGCTTCTTCCTCTATAAGACGTAAAGAACAAGAGTCCCTCCTTATTCACAAACTTGGCACTATCCACCCAAATGGAATCAATATCAAACACTGACTTTCCTCCATAACAGCCCTTTGTTCTTACTTATCTTGATTTTGTCTCTTAACATTATTTTTTTTTAATTTTTTTTTTACTTTATCCCCCCCCCCCCCCCCCAGTCCTCTGCTCTTGACCCATTTCTCTCTTCTTCCCCACCCTGCCCTCTCCTTCTATACCCCCCCCCCCTCATCCCTTCCAACTCTCTCCTTCCTTCCCCCTCAATCCTTGCTGAACACTTTTCATCTTCTAGCAGTATTCACTTTTCAGCTTTTTGGCAGTGCTCACTTCCTCACTTCCCCATTTCTCCCTGCCCACTGTCACCCATTCCCACCTGTCCCCCTGAGCCAAGAAGGTTTTGAACCGAAGCGCCCTCATCCACCTCTTCCTCAAGGACCTGCTACCATGACCCCGGCAAGTTGTTCCATTGTTTTGATTAAATTGAGGTTATTTGTTTCTGTCCGTCTGTGTGTTTGACTTTTGATCTCCCTTGCATCTTTGGGTGGACCCTCAAGCGTAGGCTCAAAGATTGTCCCCTACATTTTATACTATTTGCATAATGTCTTTAGTTTTTCAGCAACTTTTTTCCTCCCCACACTTTCGTTTGGTTTCATTTACTACTCTTCGCTGGCTGCTTTTGGGGGTGCTACTGGATTCTTTTTTGCACCCTTGGTGGTGAGAACACCACAGTATTATGGACTGTGGTTTGTGTCTATTTGACGCCAGGAGCGCAGACACAACCAGCCGTGTCTCCCTGATGAGTTCCGACCCAGCGGACGAAAGGCCTTGGAGCAGGCAATACAAATATATCTGCCTTCAAAAGGGATTGCGATGGTTCCCTTATGCAGCTAGTGAAGAGTTTTCATATCTGTAACATATTTTCTTAATTTCATCTTCCCAGTTTCTCCATCTTCAAACTACCCCTCCCCCTCCATAAGTCCAAATCTTTGTCAAGTCATTACTATGAAGACAGTTCAGTTTTCCCCCACTATTAGATTGTTCGTCTATGTATTTGTCTGACTTTATTCAAGTTTAAAAGGCTGTGCCAGTCTTGAATAAAAGTTACTCTGTGTTAGGTTTTCTTATGGGGGCAAAAAATACCCCACTTGTTTACTGTTTATCGTTTACTGTTCCCTGCCTCATTTCATTTCCGATTTTGATACTCTATTTGTGACTTTATTCGTTTTCTTTTTTCATTATTCATTTCTTTCACACATTCGTTTGAATGTTCGTTCGTTTTTTTGTGTCTTTAGTTTATTTTGTTTTTCGTGCCTTTGTTCGGTCGGTCGATCGATCAGTTTCGTTGAGCCATTCATTCGTTCAGTCAGTCATTTGATCGTTCAGTCATTCGGTCGTAAATTTGTTCGGCCGGTCGATCGTTCAGTTATTCATTCGCTCAATCGGTTGTTTAAACATTTATTCGTCGAGTCGGTCGTTCAGTCATTCGTTCGTAAATCCGTTTGGTCGGTCGCTCGTTCAGTCATGAATTCGGTCAGTCGGTCGTACAGACATTCAATCGGTCAGTCGGGTCATTCCGTCAGTCAGTGGGTCGTTCAGTCATTCTTCTCTTGTCGTTGATGTTCTTCTTCAGTTAGCCGCATATTATTGTGACTCTTCACCTGTCGCTCATTTTCTTCTTCAGTTGGCCACGTAGCATTGTAACACTCTTCTCTTGTCGTTGACGTTCTTCTTCAGTTAGCCACGTAGCATTGTAACACTCTTCTCTTGTCGTTGATGTTCTTCAGTTAACCGCGTAGTTTCGTAACACTCTTCTCGTATTGTTAATGGTCTTCAGTTAGCCACGTAGCATTGTAACACCCTTCTCCTGTTGTTCTTGTTCTTCAGTTAGCCACGTAGCACTGTAACACCCTTCTCCTGTTGTTCTTGTTCTTCAGTTAGCCACGTAGCACTGTAACACCCTTCTCCTGTTGTTCTTGTTCTTCAGTTAGCCACGTAGCACTGTAACACCCTTCTCCTGTTGTTCTTGTTCTTCAGTTAGCCACGTAGCATTGTAACACCCTTCTCCTGTCGTTGATGGTCTTCTTCAGTTAGTCGCGTAGCATTGTAAGACTCCTCACATGTCGTTGATGGTCTTCTTCAGTTAGTCGCGTAGCATTGTAATACTCTTCTCGTGTCGTTGATGGTCTTATTCAGTTAGTCGCGTAGCATTGTAAGACTCTTCTCCTGTCGTTCATGTTCTTCTTCAGGTAGCCTCGTGTCACTGTAACGTTCTTCTCCTTTCCTTCATGTTCCTCTTCAGTAAACCACGTATCATTGTAACGTTCCTCTCCCTTCCATCATGTTCCTCTTCAGTAAACCACGTATCATTGTAACGTTCCTCTCCTCCCTTTCATGTTCCTCTTCAGTAAACCACGTATCATTGTAACGTTCCTCTCCCTCCCTTCATGTTCCTCTTCAGTAAACCACGTATCATTGTAACGTTCCTCTCCCTCCCTTCATGTTCCTCTTCAGTAAACCACGTATCATTGTAACGTTCCTCTCCCTCCCTTCATGTTCCTCTTCAGTAAACCACGTATCATTGTAACGTTCCTCTCCCTCCCTTCATGTTCCTCTTCAGTAAACCACGTATCATTGTAACGTTCTTCTCCCTTCCTTCATGTTCCTCTTCAGTAAACCACGTATCATTGTAACGTTCTTCTCCCTTCCTTCATGTTCCTCTTCAGTAAACCACGTATCATTGTAACGTTCTTCTCCCTTCCTTCATGTTCCTCTTCAGTAAACCACGTATCATTGTAACGTTCTTCTCCCTTCCTTCATGTTCCTCTTCAGTAAACCACGTATCATTGTAACGTTCTTCTCCCTTCCTTCATGTTCCTCTTCAGTAAACCACGTATCATTGTAACGTTCTTCTCCCTTCCTTCATGTTCCTCTTCATAAACCACGTATCATTGTAACGTTCTTCTCCCTTCCTTCATGTTCCTCTTCAGTAAACCACGTATCATTGTAACACTCTCCTCCTCTCCTTCTTCTTGTTCTTCTTCAGGTAGCTGCATATCATTGTGACACTCTTCTGTCTTTCATGTTCATCGTCGGGAGGCAGCGTATCATTGTAACACTTTTCTCCTGTCCTTTATGGTCTTCAGTTAGCAGCGTATCGTTGTAACACACTTCTTCTGTCTTTCATGTTCCTCATTGTAACACTCTTCTCCTGTCGTTGATGTCTTCTTTCAGTAAGCCATGTAGCATTGTAACACTCTTTTGTCGTTCATGTTCTTGTTCAGTTAGCCATGTAGCATTGTAACACTCTTTGTCCTGTCCTTCATGTACTTCAGGTAGCCGCATGTCATTGTAACACTCTTCTCCTGTCCTTCTTGTTCTTCTTGAGTAAGCCACGTATCATAGTAACATTTTTCTCTTGTCATTCATGTTCTTCTTCGGTAAGCCGCGTTTTATTGTAACACTTTTCTCCTGTTGTTCATGTTCTTCTCAGTTAGCCGCGTATTATTGTAACGCTCTGCTGTTGTTGTTTATGTTCTTCTTCAGTTAGCCGCGTATTATTATGACATTCTTCTGTCATTCATATTCTTCTCAGTTTGACGCGTATCATTGTAACACTCTTCTCTTGTTGTTCATGTTCTTCTCAGTTAGCCATGTATCACTGTAACACTCTTCTCCTGTCAATCATGATCTTCTTCAGTTAGCCGCGTATGATTGTAACACTCTTCACCTGTCGTTGATGTTCTTCTTCAGTACACCACGTATCATTGTAACACTCTTCTCCTGTACACCAAGTATCATTGTAACACACATCTCCTGTCGTTCATGTTCTTCAGTACACCACGTATCATTGTAACACTCTTCTCCTGTACACCAAGTATCATTGTAACACTCTTCTCCTGTCGTTGATGTTCTTCTTCAGTACACCACGTATCATTGTAACACTCTTCTCCTGTCGTTGATGTTCTTCTTCAGTTAGCCACTTACCATTGTGACACTTCTTCTCCTGCCAGTTGTTCATCATTTTCACCTTCTTTTATCGTCAATCTTTCATCATTTTCACCTTCTTTTATCGTCAGTCATTCTGCATTTTCCCACTCATCTCTCTTCACTTATTTGTCATTTTCACGTTCTTCCATTGGCCGTTCATCATTTTCATGTGACGTGATAGCAACACAGTTGTTGATAAACCAAAATGGTATTTCATTGTAATTTTCATCATTCTGAAATGACTAAATCCAAAACTGCGCAACGTGTGGAAAAAAAATCATTATAAACTCTATTGTATCCTATTGAATTAAGAAGCATTGTTGTCATAGGAACTTTTGACAAAGCACAGGCAACTGTAAGGCATTTTCGGGGACCAGTCTATTGTCAAGCCTTGTTTCTGATATCGAAAGTTGAAGAGACAAACATGAGACTATTATCTGTTTAAAAAACAGTTCTTCTTTTACATACAAGGAACGGATGACGTCTTTCTTTTCTCATAAAAGAATTGGTGGTGTTTTATTTGTTATCAAAAATCGCCAGAAGATCGTTTTTAAAAGCCGCTGGAAATAAAAAACAAACAAACAGTCTGAGTACATCAGGCGGGTTAAAGGAAAGGTTGATGCACATAATAAGAAAAGGTTGATGCACGTAATAAGAAGAGGTTGATGCACATAATAAGAAAAGGTTGATGCACATAACAAGAAAAGGTTGTTGCACATAATAAGAAGAGGTTGCTGCACATAATAAGAAAAGGTTGATGCACATAATAATGCAAAGAAAAAAGGTCGGTTAGCGATTTTCTTTTTACTTCATGATGTCCGATCACTTCAACATCATGCTGCCAGACTCGAGAGAAAGAGCAAGCAGTGATGTGCTGGTGAGCTGCTTAACACTCTGTACTGGCTTCCAGTGGGTACAAGCTTGTGTGTGTGTGTGTGTGTGTGTGTGTGTGTGTGTGTGTGTGTGTGTGTGTGTGTGTGTGTGTTGTGAATAGAATGATAGAATAGAATAGAATGAATTTTATTGTCATGAATCCTCAGGGTTTATGTCACACAATATGGTTATCACAGAAGAACAAAACGGTCATAAACAAATTTCCCAGATAATGACAGAGCATTAAAAAAAATTGATTTCATGTTTGGCACATTTACAAGCAAATGCATTTCATCACTAAGACATGTAAAGGCACAGCAATCGATATAGTAACGAAGATACAATGTGTAAAGGCACAACAGTCGATCTAATAACTAAGATACTATGTGTAAAGGCACAACAATCGATCTTGTAACTAATAGAATAATGTGTAATGGCTCAGCAATCGGTCTAGTAACTAACGTACGATGTATTCAATCAAAACATTTCTTTTGTACAGACACACTTTCATTTACCATTTTTCTATTGAGGATCCAAGGTCACGGACGACATTAAATAGTAAACAAAAAGAGTATATAGTATTCATTATTAATATATATATATATATAATATATATATATATATGTATATATATTCAGTTATAAACAAAGCTTGCTCTTATGTCTTAGATTGAAGAAATCTAAGACATAAGAGCAAGCTTTGTTTATAACTGAATATTTCTTGCAGTCATTGCAACACCAAGTTTAAAATCAATACTTTAAAACTTAACAGTCTGTTTTCGCGCTGTCAGTGCGGTCGTCAGGGTGTAGTGAGCTTGTATTGCCTGTGTTGTGTGTATATATAGCTTGCTGCTGTTTTTCCCCGTGCTACATGTGTTTCAGGTGTTTTTGTTCACTGTTAGGAACTTCCATCTGTGTCTGCAATTGTTAACCATTTCTGTTCTGATATTTAAAGTTGCTAATTGTGGTTTACATAGTATGATGTATTTCTCTGTTAGGCATAGATTACATCTTTTTGAAGTGTTGTTGTATGGTGCTGCTCTTTTTAAGATTTTCCAAGATATGTTGTAGTCTGCGTTTTTGTCTTTAAGTTTCCAGATATATTTACTCAGTTCTGTTTGGTTTTTATATTTTTCTTTGTTAAATGATTGTTTATGGTTTGCATATCTAGTTTTGAATTGGTTACCAGTGATACCTACATATGTTTCTTCTGCGTTCTCTGATGTTACAGTGGCTTGGTACACAATGTTGCTGTAAAGGCATTTGTTGCTTAGAGGGCACTGTTCTTTTTTGGTACAGTTACAAGATTTCCTTTTGTCACCCTCATTTTTCTCTGTGTTATTTTTCATTTTATTTGCCGAATCAAGAGTATATATATATATATATATATATATATATATATATATATACACACACACACACACACACACACACCACACACACACAACGCATCCATATGTGTGTGTGTGTGTGTGTGTGTGTGGCATGCACATACATACACACACGCACACACACACACGCACACACACATACATACGCACACACTTAGGTTCACCTACGTATAGTACATATGACCATTAGTCCTCTAGCAGTTTCATATATGGTGACCATTTTGTTTGGTAGGTATGACTGAGCATTTTCTAAAGTCATTAACTGGCTTGAACAATGTTTGAAGCATTCATACAAAGACATTGTGTGCCTTTCATTAAAATATTTCTGTTGGCATCAAACTTTTCACAGTGATCAAGAAAATGAACTTCGTCTTCTAATATATTACAACGATTGCAAAGTCTTTGTTCTCCAGATATAAAAATTAAGTTTTGATGAGTTTGAGTGTGTGTGTGTGTGTGTGTGTGTGCGCGCGCGCGCGCGTGCGCGCGAGCGCGCCGTCTTGCGCATAAATGTGTCCATGTGTATTTGTGTGTGTGTGTGGTGTGTGTGCGTGTGTGTGCGTGCGCGCGCGCTTGTGTGTGTGTGTGGTGCGCGCGTGTGTGTGCTGTGCGTGCGCGCGTGTGTGGCCTTGCGTGTGACCGTAGCCATGTATGTCTGTATGTGATGTATGTGTGCGCATATGCGAGTATCCAGGTGAATTTGATCTGTTTTCTGGACACACGTCGATCCGGTCGAGGTTTTAAACATTGATTTTCCAATAAACTTGAAACTATCAGTTTTGCTCTGTGTGGTGTGTGTGTGTGGGGGGGGGGGGGGGGGGGGTACTAAAAAGGTTATATCAGCAATGCCAGATACGCATTTGTACACAAAATTAAACAAATTACCACCTTTAAATTTTGGACTTGTATTTGCACGCGCGCGCGCGCGTACATACACACACACACACACACACCACACACACACACACACACACACACACACACACACACACCACACACACACACACCTATCTATCTATCTATATTGAGATAGTTTTATTTAACAGATAGATAGATTGACAGATCGATAGATAAACATCATTTGTTACTTCATTAATTTATTGATTTATTTATCAAGTTTGGTAGTTACTTGGTGAATAAATGATTCATCGTTTGGATACCACATTCATTTCTTGGTTTGTTTGTTTATTTTATCGCTGAGCAATGTTTTGTAGTGTGTATGCCCTGTGCTATGATAATCATGCATTACCGATTGAAAGTTTCAGTTTTGTTGCTTTTACATTATACAGTTTAAATATTTTACTTTAAAATCAGTGGCACATAGAATTGCAACAACAGTTGTTTTTTTCCCCAGTTTTTGCCCTACCTGCCCCCCCCCCCCCCCCCCCCCCCCCCCCTCCTCTCCTCTCCCCGCGATGTTTTAAGTCGAGTTTGTTTTACAATCGTTTATGGGTTTTTTTTTTTTTTTTTTTTTAATAAATTTTCTTTAAAATTCTTTGGTACTCTATTTGTGACGTTATTTCGTTTTTTATTATTCATTTCTTCCTTTCTTTCACACATTCGTTTCATTATTCTTGTGTTTGTGTGTGTGTGTGTGTGTGTGTGTGTGTGTGTGTGTGTTTAGTTTATTTTGTTTTTCGTGCCTTTGTTCGGTCGGTCGATCGATCGCTTTCGTTGAGTCATTCATTCGTTGTCAGTAGTTGATCGTTCAGTCATTCGGTCGTAAATATGTTCGGTCGGTCGATCGTTCAGTTATTCATTCGCTCAATCGGTCTTTAAACATTTATTCGTCCAGTCGGTCGTTCTGTCATTCGTTCGTAAATCCGTTTGGTCGGTCGCTCGTTAAGTCATTAATTCGGTCAGTCGGTCGTACAGACATTCAATCGGTCAGTCGGTCATTCCGTCGGTCAGTCGGTCGTTCAGTCATTCGGTCAGTTGCTCGAAGTGTCATTCATTCGGTCAGTCGTTCAGTCGGTCGTTCAGTCAAGAATACAGTCAGTCGGTCATTCATTTATTCTTTCGACCAGTCGGTTGTTCAGTCCTTCATACGTTCAGTCGGGTCAGTTGGTCGTTAAGACGATCATTCAGTCAGTCAGTCGGTCGTTCAGTCATTCGTTCGTAAATTTGTTCAGTCGGTCGTTTGTTCTGTCATGCATCGGTCAGTCAGTCGCCGAGATATTCATTCATTCGTTCAGTCAGTCAATCGTGTGTTCAGTTGTTCGATCGTCCATTTGCTCGGTTGGTCACTGGTTCAGTTGGTCAGTGAGTCGTTCAGTCATTCGTTTGTCCAGCGGTCAGTCGGCTATTCAGTCATCAGTTCAGTCTGGCGGTCGTTCAGTCATTCATGCGGTCTTTCAATCATACATTCGTTCAGTCGGTCAGTCATTCATTCAGTCGGTCATTTAGTTAATGATTCTTTCAATCGGTCGTTCATTTGTTCGGTCGGTAACACGTTCAGTCATTCATTCGTTCAGTCGGTCATTCAGTAATTCATTTTTTTCAGTCGGTCGCCCAGTTGCACAGTCAGTCAGTCGGTCGTTTAGTCGGTCGCTCGATCAGTCATTCATTCGGTCAGTCGTCGTTCAGTCATTCATTCGATCAATTGGTCGTTCATCCATTGATTCCGTCACTCAGTCGTTAAGTCAATTATTCGTTCAGTCGGTCAGTCGGGTCATTCAGTCATTCATTCGTTCAGTGGGACGTTCAGCTATTCTTGCGGTCAGTCGGTCGTTCAGTCATTGATTCGGTTAGTCGGTCTTTCAGTCATTCATTCGTTCAGTCGGTCAGTTGGTCGTTAAGACTATCATTTGTTCAGTCAGTCGGTCGTTCAGTCATTCATTCGTAATTTTGTTCGGCCGGTCGTCCGTTCAGTCATTCATCGGTTATTCGGTCGTTCAGATATTAATTCGTTCAGTCAGTCAGTTGGATGTTCAGTCATTCATCGGTCATTCGGTCGTTCAGATATTCATTCGTTCAGTCAGTCAGTTGGTTGTTCAGTCATTCGTCTGTTCAGTCTGGTCAGTCGGTCATTCAGTTATTTTTCCGTTCAGTCGGTCTTACAGTCATTGATTCGGTCAGTCGGTTGTTCAGTCATTCGTTCGGTCAGTTGGACGTTGATTGATTCATTCGTTCAGTCAGTCGGTCGATCAGTCATTGGTTCGTAAACTCGTTTGGTCGGCAAGTCGTTCAGTTATTCATCGATCAGTCGGTCGTTCACATACAGACACGATCAGTTTATTCAGTCGGTTGTTCAGTCATTCTTTCGTACATTTGTTCGGTCGGTCTCTCGTTCAGTCATCCATTCGTTCAGTTGGTCAGTCGGTCGTACAGTCATTCATTCTTTCAGTTGGTCAGTCGGTCGATCAGTCATTTATTCAGTCGGTCGCGCGTACAGTCATTCATTCGGTCAGTCGGCCATCAATCGGTCAGTCGGTCATTCAGTCACTGATTCGTTTAGCTGGTCAGTCGGTCGCTCGTTACGTCATTCATCCATCCAGTCGGTCGGTCGCTCGTTCAGTAATACATTCGTTCACTCGGTCAGTCAATCGTTCAGTCATTGATTCGTTCAGTCGGCCGGTCAGTCATTTATTCGTTCAGGTCGGTCATTCAGTCATTGATTCGTTCAGTCGGCCGGTCAGTCATTTATTCGTTCAGGTCGGTCATTCAGTCATTGATATTCGTTCAGTCGGTCGGTCAGTCATTTATTCGTTCAGTCGGTCGGTCAGTCATTTATTCGTTCAAGTCGGTCATTCAGTCATTGATTCATTCAGTCGGTCGGTCAGTCATTTATTCGTTCAGTCGGTCGGTCAGTCATTGATTCGTTCAGTCGGTCGGTCAGTCATTGATTCGTTCAGTCGGTCATTCAGTCACTGATTCGTTCAGCCGGTCAGTCGCTCGTTCAGTCATATGTTCGATCAATCGGCGGGCCAACGGTGAAGCACAGATGCAGGGCTTGACATGGGACACGGATGCTGGTCGTGACAAGAATAGGCGTATGGGTGGGTGGGTGGGTGGGTGGGTGGGGAGAAGCGAATACAGGGTATGACGTGTAGGGGTACGTGGGACGCGGATGCAGAGTATGCCATGGGTGCAGGGTGGTGGATGCGGGTATAAAGTACAGGGATACAGGGTATCACATAGGTGGGGGTACGGCGGTCGCGGTTTCTGGGCGTGACATGGGTGGGATGACGGGGAGGAGATGTAGATGCAGGGCGTGACATGGTTAGGGTGACAGGGAGATGTAGATGCAGGGCGTGACATGGATAGGGTGACAGGGAGGAGGTGTAGATGCAGGGCGTGACATGGATAGGGGTACAGGGAGGAGGTGTAGATGCAGGGCGTGACATGGATAGGGGTACAGGGAGGAGGTGTAGGTGCAGGGCGTGACATGGATAGGGTGACAGGGAGGAGGTGTAGATGCAGGGCGTGACATGGATAGGGTGACAGGGAGATGTAGATGCAGGGCGTGACATGGATAGTACAGGGAGGTGTAGATGCAGGGCGTGACATGGATAGGGGTACAGGGAGATGTAGATGCAGGGCGTGAGATGGATAGGGTGAAGGGAGATGATGCAGGGCGTGACATGGACAGGGGTACAGGGAGGAGGTGTAGATGCAGGGCGTGACATGGATAGGGTGACAGGGAGGAGATGTAGATACTGGGGATGTGGATGCAATGAGTAACATGGGTGGGGACACGGGGGATGCGGATGCACAGAGTAACATGGGTGGGGACACGGGGGATGTGGATGCACAGAGTAACATGGGTGGGGATACAGGGGATGTGGATGCACAGAGTAACATGGGTGGGGATACAGGGGATGTGGATGCACAGAGTAACATGGGTGGGGACACGGGGGATGCGGATGCACAGAGTAACATGGGTGGGAATACAGGGGATGTGGATGCACAGAGTAACATGGGTGGGAATACAGGGGATGTGGATGCACAGAGTAACATGGTGGGAATACAGGGGATGTGGATGCACAGAGTAACATGGGTGGGAATACAGGGGATGTGGATGCACAGAGTAACATGGGTGGGGATACAGGGAGCACGGAGTTCAGAGCTTGACATGGATGGTGATAGGGTGTGCAGATTTCAGATCATGACTTAGGTTATGATAGGGAGGGAGGGAGGGGGTGGGGATGGAACGTAGAATTCAAGGCGTGACATGAGTGGGGGAACAGGGAGTGAAGATTTCAGGGCATGACCTGGGGGCCGCACAGGAATCATCGATGAAGGATGTGACGTCGGTGGGCATATTGGGGCAGATGTGGCGCTGACACAGAGCGTGACACGTGTGGGCATATTGGGGCAGGTGGGTCGTGGATGAAGAACATGGCGTGGGTGGGCGTATAGGGACAGATGTGCTGCAGATACAGGGCGTGACATGAGTGGGCATATCGGGCCAGAAGGGGCGTGGATGAAGGGCGTGACATAGGTCGGTATATTAGGGTAGAAGGGGCGTGGATGAAGGTCGTGACATAGGTCGGTGTATTAGGGAAGAATGGGGGTGGATGAAGGGCGTGACATAGGTCGGAATATTAGGGAAGAAAGGGCGTGGGTGAAGGGCGTGACATAGGTCGGTATATTAGGGCAGAAGGGGCGTGGATGAAGGGCGTGACATGAGTGGGCATATCGGGCCAGAAGGGGCGTGGATGAAGGGCGTGACATAGGTCGGTGTATTAGGGAAGAATGGGGGTGGATGAAGGGCGTGACATAGGTCGGAATATTAGGGAAGAAAGGGCGTGGGTGAAGGGCGTGACATAGGTCGGTATATTAGGGCAGAAGGGGCGTGGATGAAGGGCGTGACATAGGTCGGTATATCGGGGCAGAAGGGGCGTGGACGAAGGGCGTGACATAGGTCGGTATATCAGGGCAGAAGGGGCGTGGATGAAGGGCGTGACATAGGTCGGTATATCAGGGCAGAAGGGGCGTGGATGAAGGGTGTGACATAGGTCGGTATATCAGGGCAGAAGGGGCGTGGGTGAGGGGCGTGACATAGGTCGGTATATTAGGGAAAAAGGGCGTGGATGAAGGGCGTGACATAGGTCGGTATATCAGGGCAGAAGGGGCGTGGACGAAGGGCGTGACATAGGTCGGTATATCAGGGCAGAAGGGGCGTGGATGAAGGGCGTGACATAGGTCGGTATATCGGGGCAGAAGGGGCGTGGATAAAGGGCGTGACATAGGTCGGTATATCAGGGCAGAAGGGGCGTGGATGAAGGGCGTGACATAGGTCGGTATATTAGGGAAAAGGCGTGGATGAAGGGTGTGATATAGGTCGGTATATCAGGGCAGAAGGGGCGTGGATGAAGGACGTGACATAGGTCGGTATATCAGGGCAGAAGGGGCGTGGATGAAGGGCGTGACATAGGTCGGTATATTGGGGAAAAGGCGTGGATGAAGGGTGTGACATAGGTCGGTATATCAGGGCAGAAGGGGCGTGGCTGAGGGGCGTGACATAGGTCGGTATATTAGGGAAAAGGCGTGGATGAAGGGTGTGACATAGGTCGGTATATCAGGGCAGAAGGGGCGTGGATGAAGGACGTGACATAGGTGGTCGTATTGGGTAGAATGGCATGAGCATGGTGTCTTATTGAAACGGAGGGGGCGCAGATGAAGGGCATGACATGGGTATCTTACTTGCGGAAGGGGGGAGGGGGAGGAGGGAGGCGGCGGATGAAGGGCGTGACATGGTGTGTTATTTGGGCAAACGGGGCGTGGGTAAAGGCCGTGACATGGTGGGCGTATAGGGGCAGAGAGGACCTGGATGAAGGACCAGACGTGGGTGTGCGTATGTGGGCAGAGGCGTGGATGAAGGGCGTGACGTGGGTGTCTTATTGGAGCAGGGGGGTGGATGAAGGGTGTGACGTGGGTGTCTTATTGGAGCAGGGGGGGTGGATGAAGGGTGTGACGTGGGTGTCTTATTGGGACAGGGGGGGGGGGGGGGGTAAATGAAGGGTGTGACGTGGGTGTCTTATTGGAGCAGGGGTCTGGATGAAGGGCGTAATGTGGGTGTCTTATTGGGGCAGGGGGGCGGATGAAGGGTGTCGTATTTCGGCAGAGGGGGGGATGAAGGACGTGATGTGGGTGTCTTAGAGGGGCGGTTGAAGGGTGTGACGTGGGTGTCTTATTGGGGCAGAGGGTTCGGATGAAGGGCGTGACGTGGGTGTCTTATTGGGGCAGAGGGGGCGGATGAAGGGGGGCGTGACGTGGGTGTCTTGTTGGGGCAGAGGGGGCGGTTGAAGGGTGTGACGTGGGTGTGTTATTGGGCAGAATGGGGATGGATGAAAGGTGTGACGTGGGTGTCTTTTTGGGGCAGAGGGGGCGGATGAAGGGTATGATGGTGTGTCTTATTGGGGCAGAGGGGGGGGGTGGATGAAGGGGTGATGTGGGGTCTTATTGGGTCAGAGGGGCGGATGAAGGGCGTGACGTGGCTGTCTTATTGGGCAGAGGGGGCGGATGAAGGGTGTGACGTGGGTGTCTTATTGAGGCAGAGGGGGATGGATGAAGGGCGTGACGTGGGTCTTATTGGGGCAGAGGGGGGACGGATGAAGGGCGTGATTAGGGTGTCTTACTGGGGCGGAGGGGGCGGATGAAGGGCGTGACGTGTGTGTCTTATTGGGGCAGAGGGGGGGGGGGGGGGCGGTTGAAGGGTGTGACGTGGGTGTCTTGTTGGGGCAGAGGGGGTGGATGAAGGGCGTGACGTGGGTGTCTTATTGAGGCAGAAGGGGGGGGGGAGGGGGGGGGGGGGAGGGCGATGAAGGGCGTGACGTGGGTGTCTTATTGAGGCAGAAGGGGGGGGGGGATGAGAGGGCGTGACGTGGGTGTCTTATTGGGGCAGAGGGGGCCGATGAAGGGCGTGATGTGGGTGTCGTATTGGGGCAGAGGGGGCCGATGAAGGGCGTGACGTGGGTGTCTTAATGGGGCAGAGGGGGCGATGAAGGGCGTGACGTGGGTGTCTTATTGGGGGCAGAGGGGGGGATGGATGAAGGGCGTGATGTGGGTGTCTTATGGGGCGGATGAAGGGCGTGACGTGGGTGTCTTCTTGGGGCAGGGGGGGGGGGGCGGTTGAAGGGTGTGACGTGGGTGTCTTGTTGGGGCAGAGGGGGGTGGATGAAGGGCTGACGTGGGTGTCTTATTGAGGAGAAGGGGGTGGGGGGGGGATGAAGGTGCGTGACGTGGGTGTCTTATTGTGGAGGGGGGGGGGGTGATGAAGGGCGTTGACGTGGGTGTCTTATTGGGGCAGAAGGAGGGTGGATGAAGGGCGTGACGTGGGTGTCTTATTGGGGCAGAGGGGGGGATGAAGGGCGTGACGTGGGTGTCTTATTGGGCAGAGGGGGCGATGAAGGACGTGACGTGGGTGTCTTATTGGGGCAGAGGGGGCGATGAAGGGCGTGACGTGGGTGTCTTATTGGGGCAGAGGGGGGATGGATGAAGGGCGTGACGTGGGTGTCTTATTGGGGCGAGGGGGGTGGGTGTCTTTGGGGCGAGGGGGGTGGTTGAAGGGTGTGACGTGGGTGTCTTGTTGGGGCAGAGGGGGTGGATGAAGGGCGTGACGTGGGTGTCTTATTGAGCAGAAGGGGGGGGGGGGTGGAATGAAGGGCGTGACGTGGGTGTCTTATTGAGGCAGAAGGGGGGGGGGTGGATGAAGGGCGTGACGTGGGTGTCTTATTGGCAGGGGGGGGGGGTGGATGAAGGGTATGACGTGGGTGTCTTATTGGGGCAGAGGGGTGGATGAAGGGCGTGACGTGGGTGTCTTATTGGGGCAGAGGGGGCGATGAAGGGTGACGTGGGTGTCTTATTGGGAGAGGGGTCGATGAAGGTTGTGGTGATCGTTGGTGTGTCTTATTGGGCAGAGGGGGTGGATGAAGGGTGTGACGTGGGTGTCTTATTGGGGCAGAGGGGGGGGGGGGAGGGGTGTGAGGTGAAGGGTGTGTTGGGGCAGAGGGGGCGGTGAAGGGCGTGACGTGGTGTCTTATTGGGGCAGAAGGGGGGGATGAAGGGGTGACGTGGTGTCTATTGAGAGGGGTATGAAGGCGTGACGTGGGTGTCTTATTGGGCAGAAGGGGGGGGTGGATGAAGGGTTGACGTGGGTGTCTTATTGGGCAGGGGGTGAGAGGGGTGGTGGTGCTAATGGGCGGGTAGGTAGTGGGTGTCTTATAATGGGGAGAGGGGGGTGGATTGAAGGGCGTATGACGTGGGTGTCTTATTGGGGCAGAGGGGCGATGAAGGTGTGACGTGGTGTCTTATTGGGCAGAGGGGGCGATGAGGGCGTGATGTGGGTGTCTATTGGGAGAGGGGCGTGAGGGTCGTGACGTGGGTGTCTTATGGGGCAGAGGGGGGATGAAGGGCGTGATGTGGGTGTCTTATTGGGGCAGAGGGGGGAAGGGCGTGAGGTGTTATTGGGCAGGGGTGAGGATGTGTGGGTGTCTTATTGGGGCAGAGGGGGCGGATGAAGGGTCGTGAGTGGGTGTCTTATTGGGGCAGAGGGGGGCGGATGAAGGGCGTGATGTGGGTGTCTTATTGGGGCAGAGGGGGCGATGAAGGGTGTGATGTAGGTGTCTTATTGGGGCAGAGGGGGGCTGGATGAAGGGTGTGATGTAGGTGTCTTATTGGGGCAGAGGGGGGCGGATGAAGGGTGTGACGTGGGTGTCTTATTGGGGCAGAGGGGGCGATGAAGGGGTGTGACGTGGGTGTCTTATTGGGGCAGAGGGGGTGGATGAAGGGCGTGACGTGGTGTGGTCTTATTGGGGCAGAGGGGTGGATGAAGGGCGTGACGTGGGTGTCTTATTGGGCAGAGGGGAGGATGAAGGGCGGGGACGTGGGTGTCTATTGGGCGAGGGGGCGTGAAGGGGTGATGGGTTCTTATGGGAAGGGGGCGATGAAGGCGTGATGTGGTGTCTTATTGGGGCAGAGGGGGGTGAATGGGCGTGATGTGGGTGTCTTATTGGGCAAGGGGGCGGATGAAGGGTGTGATGTAGGTGTCTTATTGGGGCAGAGGGGGGATGGATGAAGGGTGTGTGTAGGTGTCTTATTGGGGCAGAGGGGGGCGGATGAAGGGTGTGAGTGGTGTCTTTTGGGGCAGAGGGGGGCGGATGAAGGGTGTGACGTAGGTGTCTTATTGGGCAGAGGGGGTCGGATGAAGGCGTGATGTGGGTGTCTTATTGGGGAGAGGGGGTGGATGAAGGGCGTGATGTGGGTGTCTTATTGGGGCAGAGGGGTGGATGAGGGCGTGATGTGGTGCTTATTGGGCAGAGAGGGTGGATGAAGGGCGTGATGTAGGTGTCTTATTGGGGCAGAGGGTTGCAGATGAAGGGCATTATGTGGGTGTCTTGATCGGGTGAGGCGGTGGTGAAGGGCGTGACGTGGGTGTCTTATTGGGGAGAGGGGGGATGGATGAAGGGCGTGATGTGGGTGTCTTGTGGGCAGCAGAAGAGCGTGAGGGTGACGTGGCAGGGGATGGATGAAGGGCGTGATGTGGTGTCTTGTTGGCGCAGACGGGGCGGATGAAGGGCGTGATGTGGGTGTCTTGTTGGCGCAGACGGGGCGATGAAGGGCGTGATGTGGGTGTCTTATTGGGGAGAGGGACGATGAAGGGCGTGATGTGGGTGTCTTGTTGGCAGAGGGGCGGATGAAGGGCGTGATTGGTGTGTTTATTGGGCAGAGGGCTCGTGAGGCGTGATTTGGGGGATTGGGGGGGGGGGGGGGGGGAGAGTGGAGTGATGGGCGTGACATAGGGGACGTGGGTGTGTGTGTGCGTATTTGGGCAGAGGCGCGTATGAAGGGCGTTTTATTGGGGCAGAGGGGGCACAGATGAAGATCGTGACCTAGGTGTCTTATTGTGGTTAGGGAATGGAAGGGCGTGACATGGTGACATGTGGGGGAAAGGGGGCATGGTTGAAGGGCGTTTTGTGGGTCTTTCACTGGGGTAAAGTGCTGATGCACGTCGTGACCTGGGTGACGTATTGGGGCAGAGGTGAAGGGCATGACATGGTGGGCGGAAGGGGCACAGATGAAGGAGTGACATGGGTGGGTGTATTGTGCAGTGGGGGCATGGATGCATGACGTGACATGGTGGGTGTATTGGGGTAGAGAGGACACAGATGAAGGGCGTGACGTGGTGTGCGTATTGGGGCAGAGGGGTCGGGTGAGAAAGGCGTGACGTCAGTGTTTCATTTGGGGCAGAGGGGTGCGTGATATGGGTGGGCCAGTTGGAGGGGGGAACGGATGCAGTCCCCAAAATGGATGATCGTAAAGGGAGGGGGTGGAGGGCATGGCTGCGTATGAGTGTGCATAATGGGGAGGAGGGATCGTGTAGGCCGTGCGTGACATGGGTGGATGTAGGGGGGGGGGGGAGGGGCACATATGCATACGACATGGATCGGTGAACGGAGGAGGGGGTGGGGAGGAGGAGAGACAAAGGCACAGGGCGCGACTTCTATGGGCTGGGAGGAGGATGGGGAGGAGTGAATGCAGGGTGTGATGTGTAGAGGTATAGGTGATGTGGATGCAGGGTATGATGTGTAGAGGTATGGGGGATGTGGATGCAGGGTGTGATGTGTAGAGGTATAGGTGATGTGGATGCAGGGTATGATGTGTAGAGGTATGGGGGATGTGGATGCAGGGTGTGATGGGTAGAGGTATAGGTGATGTGGATGCAGGGTATGATGTGTAGAGGTATGGGGGATGTGGATGCAGGGTGTGATGTGTAGAGGTATAGGTGATGTGGATGCAGGGTATGATGTGTAGAGGTATGGGGGATGTGGATGCAGGGTGTGATGTGTAGAGGTATAGGTGATGTGGATGCAGGGTATGATGTGTAGAGGTATGGGGGATGTGGAGGCAGGGTATGATGTGTAGAGGTATGGGGGGTGTGGATGCAGGGTATGATGTGTAGGGGTATGGGGGATGTGGATACAGGGTATGATGTGTAGAGGTATGGGTGATGTGGAGGCAGGGTATCATGTTTAGACGATGGGGGATGTGGATGCAGGGTATGATGTGTAGGGGTATGGGGGATGTGGAGGCAGGATATGTGTAGAGGTATGGGGGATGTGGATGCAGGGTATGATGTGTAGGGGTATGGGTGATGTGGATGTAGGGTATGATGTGTAGAGGTATGGGTGACGTGGATGCAGGGTATGATGTGTAGGGGTATGGGTGATGTGGAGGCAGGGTATGATGTGTAGAGGTATGGGTAATGTGGAGGCAGGGTATGATGTGTAGGGGTATGGGTGATGTGGATGCAGGATGTGATGTGTAGAGGTACAGGGGTGTAGATGCAGGGTATGATGTGTAGAGATACAGGGGTGTGGATGCTTGGTATGATGTGTAGAGGTATGGGGGATGTGGAGGCAGGGTATGATGTGTAGTGGTATGGGGGATGTGGATGCAGGGTATGATGTGTAGAGGTACAGGGGTGTGGATGCTTGGTATGATGTGTAGAGGTATGGGGGATGTGGAGGCAGGGTATGATGTGTAGGGGTATGGGGGATGTGGATGCAGGGTATGATGTGTAGAGGTATGGGTGGTGTGGAGGCAGGGTATGATGTGTAGGGGTATGGGGGATGTGGAGGCAGGGTATGATGTGTAGAGGTACAGGGGTGTGGATGCAGAGTATGATGTGTAGAGGTATGGGGGATGTGGATGCAGGGTATGATGTGTAGAGGTATGGGGGATGTTGATGTAGGGTATGATGTGTAGAGGTATGGGGGATGTGGATGCAGGGTATGATGTGTAGAGGTATGGGGGATGTGGATACAGGGTATGATGTGTAGAGGTATGGGGGATGTGGATGCAGGGTATCATGTGTAGAGGTATGGGGGATGTGGATGCAGGGTATGATGTGTAGAGGTATGGGGGATGTGGATGCAGGGTATGATGTGTAGAGGTATGGGGGATGTGGATACAGGGTATGATGTGTAGAGGTACGGGGGATGTGGATGCAGGGTATGATGTGTAGAGGTACGGGAGATGTGGATGCAGGTATGATGTGTAGAGGTACCGTTGGGGGATGTGGATGCAGGGTATGATGTGTAGAGGTATGGGGGATATGGATACAGGGTAAGCCATGAGTGTGGCCTCGTGCATGCAGGGTGTGACTTGGTTGGAGGTCAGGGATCACAGATTCAGTGTACAACGGTAGGTGTGCAGCGGTCGCAGATGCAGGGTGTGACATGGGTGGGGGAGACTGAGGGAGGGGAGATGCAAATACAGGGCATGAAATGGGTGGGGCATAGGGGCGTGGATGCCAGGCCTAACATGGGTGGGGATGCAGGAGGTGCGGATGCAGGGGGTGACATGGGTGGGGATGCAGGAGGTGCGGATGCAGGGGGTGACATGGGTGGGAGTGCCGGAGGTGCAGATGCAGGGGGTGACATTGGTGGGGTGCAGGAGGTGCGGATGCATGGGGTGACATTGGTGGGGTGCAGGAGGTGCGGATGCAGGGGATGACATGGGTGGGGTGGGGTGCAGGAGGTGTGGATACATGGGTTGACATGGGTGGGGTGCAGGAGGTGTGGATGCAGGGGGTGACATGGGTGGGGTGCAGGAGGTGTGGATGCAGGGGGTGACATGGGTGGGGTGCAGGAGGTGTGAATGCAGGGGGTGACATGGGTGGGGTGCAGGAGGTGTGGATGCAGGGGGTGACATTGGTGGGGGTGCAGGAGGTGTGGGTGCAGGGGGTGACATTGGGGGAAGTGCAGGAGGTGTGGGTGCAGGGGGTGACAATGGGGAAGTGCAGAGTTTGGAGCTTTGCATGGGTAGGGGTAGAGGGCGCAGATTTGAGATCATGATAGAGGTTGAGGTACGGGGGCTGTGAGTCACTTTGATTTTATGGCGTGAGTGGGGTTTTCAGCGCCTGACGTGAGTGGGGTAGCGGGATGGTGGGGGTGGGGGACTTTAGAGGCCGTCACATGGATTTGGGCATTAGGGCACGGATTTTAGAGCATGATAGAGAAGGGGGTAGGATAGGGAGGATGAAGGGGGTAGGATAGGGAGGATGAAGGGGGTAGGATAGGGAGGATGAAGGGGGTAGGATAGGGAGGATGAAGGGGGTAGGATAGGGAGGATGAAGGGGGTATGATAGGGAGGATGAAGAGGGTAGGATTGGGAGGATGAAGGGGGTAGGATGGGGAGGGTGAAGGGGGTAGGATAGGGAGGATGAAGGGGGTAGGAAGTGGGTAGGATGGGGAGGATGAAGGGGGTAGGATAGGGAGGATGAAGGGGGTAGGATAGGGAGAATGAAGGGGGTAGGATAGGGAGGATGAAGGGGGTAGGATAGGGAGGATGAAGGGGGTAGGATGGGGAGGATGAAGGGGGTAGGATAGGGAGGATGAAGGGGGTAGGATGGGGAGTAGGATAGGGAGGATGAAAGGGGTAGGTTAGGAAGGATGAAGGGGGTAGGATGGGGAGGCTGAAGGGGGTAGGATAGGAGAGGTAATGGGGGTGAAGGGAGTAGGATGGGGATAAGGGGTAGGATAGGGAGGATAAGGGGGTGATAGGGAATAGGGGTAGGAGGATAGAGGGGGTAGGATAGGAGGATGAAGGGGGTAGGTAGGAGATGAAGGGGGTGTGAAGGGGTGAAGGATTAAGGGAGGTAGGATGGGGGTAGGGGATGGGAGGATGGTAGGATAGGGGATGAAGGGGGTAGGATAGGGAGGATGAAGGGGGTAGGATGGGAGGATAAGGGGTAGGATAGGGGTGAGGATATAAGGGGGAGAGTAGGATAGGGAAGGATGAAGGGGTAGGATAGGGAGGATGAAGGGGGTAGGATAGGGAGGATGAAGGGGGTAGGATAGGGGAGGATGAAGGGGGTAGGATAGGGGAGGATAAAGGGGGTCGGATAGGGAGGATGAAGGGGGTAGGATAGGGAGGATGAAGGGGGTAGGATAGGGAGGATGAAGGGGGCAGGATGGGAGGATGAAGGGGGTAGGATAGGAGGATGAAGGGGGTAGGATAGGGGAGGATAAGAGGGGGTAGGATAGGAGGAGGGGTAGGATAGGGAGGAAGGGGTAGGATGGAGGATGAAGGGGGTAGGATGGGAGGATGAAGGGGTAGGAGGGGGAGTGGAGGATGAAGGGGTAGGATAGGGAGGTGAAGGGGGTAGGATGGGGAGGATGAAGGGGGTAGGATAGGAGGATGAAGGGGGTAGGATGGAGGATGAAGGGGGTAGGATAGGGAGGATGAAGGGGTAGGATAGGGAGGATGAGGGGGGTAGGATGGGAGGATGAAGGGGGTAGGATGGGAGGATGAAGGGGGTAGGATGGGGGATGAGGGGGTAGGATGGGAGGATGAAGGGGGTAGGAAGGGAGAGATAGGGGGTAGGATGGAGAGGATGAAGGGGGTAGGATAGGGAGATGAGGGGTAGGATGGGGGGTGAGGGAGTGGATGGGAGATAAAGGGGTGGATAGGGAGGATGAAGGGTAGGATGGGGAGGATAATGGGGTAGGATGGGGAGGATAAAGGGAGTAGGATGGGAGGATGAAGGGGTGGGATGGGGGAGGATGAAGGGGGTAGGATGGGGAGGATAAAGGGGTAGGATGGGGAGGATAAAGGGGGTAGGATGGGGAGGTGAAGGGGGTAGGATGGGGAGGATGAAGGGGGTAGGATGGGGAGGATAAAGGGGGTAGGATAGGGAGGATAAGGGGGTAGGATGGGGGGATGAATGGGGTAGGATGGGGGGTGAAGGGGGTAGGAGGGGGGATAAGGGGGTAGATGGGGAGGTGAGGGGGTAGGATGGGGGAGATGAGGGGGTAGGATGGGGGGTAGTGGGGGGTAGGATGGGGGAGTGGAGGGGGTGGATAGGGGTGTGAGGGGTAGGATAGGTAGGAAGAGGTAGTAGGAAGGGAGGTGAAGGGGGTAGGATGGGGAGGATGAAGGCTTGACATGGGTGGGCCTACAGGATGAACAGGTTTCAGGGGTGACACGGGTATCGGGTAGAGGACATGGCGTGAGTGGGGGAACATTAATGAAGATTCGGGGTATAGGGTAGAGGACATGACGTCAGTGGGGGAACATTACGATTCGGGGCCTCATGGATGTGGGTGTGTGAGGGGCGTTAACGCAGGATGTGACTTGGGTTCACGTATTTGGGAAGAGGGGTCGCAGATGAAGGGCTGGGCATGGTGGGGTTATTGGGGCAGAGGGGGCATGGATGAAGGGCTGGGCATGGTGGGGTTATTGGGCGAGGGGGCATGGATGAAGGGCTGGGCATGGTGGGGTTATTGGGGCAGAGGGGGCATGGATGAAGGGCTGGGCATGGTGGGGTTATTGGGGCAGAGGGGGCATGGATGAAGGGCTGGGCATGGTGGGGTTATTGGGGCAGAGGGGGCATGGATGAAGGGCTGGGCATGGTGGGGTTATTGGGGCAGAGGGGGCATGGATGAAGGGCTGGGCATGGTGGGGTTATTGGGGCAGAGGGGGCATGGATGCAGAGCGTGTGTGACACGGGTGGTCGTATTGGGACAGGGTGGGGTGCAGATGAATGGCGTGACGTTGGTGGGTGCATTGGGGAAGGGGGTGGATGAAGGGCGTGACATGGTGGATGTATTGGAGAGGGGGGGTAGATGAAGGACGTGATATGGAGGATGTATAAGAGAGAGGGGGTGGATGAAGGGCGTGACATGGTGGGTGTATTGGAGAGAGTGGGGTGGATGAAGGGCGTGACATGGTGGGTGTATTGGAGAGAGGGGGGTGGATGAAGGGCGTGACATGGTGGATGTATTGGAGAGAGGGGGGTGGATGAAGGGCGTGACATGGTGGGTGTATTAGAGAGAGGGGGTGGTTGAAGGGCGTGACATGGTGGGTGTATTGGAGATAGGAGGGGGGATGAAGGGCGTGACATGGTGGGTGTATTAGAGAGAGGGGGCGTGGATGAAGGGCGTGACATGGTGGGTGCATTGGAGAGAGGGGGTGGTTGAAGGGCGTGCCATGGTGGATGTATTGGAGAGAGGGGTTGGATGAAGGGCGTGATATGGTGGGTGTATTAGAGAGAGGGGGCGTGGTTGAAGGGCGTGACATGGTGTGTGTATTAGGGAGAAGGGGGTGGATGAAGGGCGTGACATGGTGGGTGTATTGGAGAGAGGGGGCGTGGTTGAAGGGCGTGACATCTTGTGTGTATTAGGGAGAGGGGGATGGATGAAGGGCGTGACATGGTGGGTGTATTAGAGAGAGAGGGCGTGGTTGAAGGGCGTGACATGTTGTGTGTAATAGGGAGAGGGGGATGGATGAAGGGCGTGACATGGTGGGTGTATTAGAGAGAGGGGGGTGGATGAAGGGCGTGACATGGTGGGTGTATTGGAGAGAGGGGGTGGATGAAGGGCGTGACATGGTGGGTGTATTGGAGAGAGGGGGGTGGATGAAGGGCGTGACGTGGTGGGTGTATTAGAGAGAGGGGGGTGGATGAAGGGCGTGACATGGTGGATGTATTGGAGACAGGGGGGTGGATGAAGGGCGTGACATGGTGGATGTATTGGAGAGAGGGGGGTGGATGAAGGGCGTGACATGGTGGGTGTATTGGAGAGAGGGGGGTGATGAAGGGCGTGACATGGTGGGTGTATTAGAGAGAGGGGGGTGGATGAAGGGCGTGACATGGTGGGTGTATTGGAGAGAGGGGGGTGGATGAAGGGCGTGACTTGGTGGGTGTATTGGAGAGAGGGGGGTGGATGAAGGGCGTGACATGGTGGGTGTATTGGAGAGAGGGGGGGGTGGATGAAGGGCGTGACATGGTGGGTGTATTAGAGAGAGGGGGCGTGGATGAAGGGCGTGACATGGTGGGTGTATTGAGAGAGGGGGGTGGATGAAGGGCGTGACATGGTGGGTGTATTGGGGCCAGGGGGATGCAGAATAACGGCGGGACATTATGGGGTGTTGAGGACGAGGGTGGGTGTGTTGAGGCAGGGTGGTGTTGAGGCAGAGGGTGGGTGTGTTGAGGCAGAGGATGGGTGATAGTGAGGCATGAGGGTGGGTGTGTATGGGCAGAGGGGATGCTGATAACGGCGGGACATAATGGGTGTGTTGAGGCCGAGGGTGGGTGTGTTGAGGCGAGGGTGGGTGTGTGATGAGGCGAGGGTGGGTGTGTGATGAGGCGAGGGTAGGTGTGTGATGAGGGCCGAGCGTGGGTGTGTTGAGGCCGAGGGTGGGTGTGTTGAGGCGAAGGTGGGTGTTTGAGGCCGAGGGGTGGCGGTGTGTTGAGGCCGAGGGTGGGTGTGATGAGGCCGAGGGTGAGGGTGGGTTGTTGAGGCCGAGGGTGGGTGTGATGTGGCCGAGGGTAGGTGTGTTGAGGTCGAGGGTGGGTGTGTTGAGGCCGAGGGTGGGTGTGATGAGCCGAGGGTGGGTGTGATGAGGCCGAGGGTGGGGTGTGTTGAGGCCGAGGGTGGGTGTGATGAGGCCGAGTGTGGGTGTGATGAGGCCGAAGGTGGGTGTGTTGAGGCAGAGGGGATGGGATAACGGCGGACAATGGGTGTGATGAGGCCGAGGTGGGTGTGTTGAGGCCGAGGGTGGGTTGTTGAGGCCGAGGGTGGGTGTGTTGAGGCGGAGGTGGGTGTGTTGAGGCCGAGGGTGGGTGTGATGAGGCCGAGGTGGGTGTGTTGAGGCCGAGGGTAGGTGTGATGAGGCCGAGGGTGGGTGTGTTGAGGCCAAGCGTGGGTGTGTTGAGGCCGAGGGTGGGTGTGATGAGGCCGAGGTGGGTGTGTTGAGGCTGAGGGTGGGTGTGTTGAGGCCGAGGGTGGGTGTGTTGAGGCCGAGGGTGGGTGTGTTGTTGAGGCCGAGGGTGGGTGTGTTGAGGCGAGGTGGGGGTGGTGTGATGAGGCCGAAGGTGGGTGTGGTGAGGCCGAGGGTGGGCGCAGATGCAGGTTGTGACTTGAGACAGAAGGGGTGCGGATGAAAGACGTAATGTGGGTGGGTATATTGAGACAGAAGGGGTGCGGATGAAGGGTGCAATGTGGGTGGGTGTATTGAGACAGAAGGGGTGTGGATGAAGGGTGTAATGTGGGTGAGTGTATTGAGACAGAAGGGGTGCGGATGAAGGATGCAATGTGGGTGGGTGTATTGAGACAGAAGGGGTGTGGATGAAGGACATAATGTGGGTGGGTGTATTGAGACAGAAGGGGTGCGGATGAAAGACGTAATGTGGGTGGGTGTATTGAGACAGAAGGGGTGCGGATGAAAGACGTAATGTGGGTGGGTGTATTGAGACAGAAGGGGTGCGGATGAAGGACATAATGTGGGTTGGTTTATTGAGACAGAAGGGGTGCGGATGAAGGGTGTAATGTGGGTGGGTGTATTGAGGCGGAAGGGGTGCGGATGAAGGGGGTAATGTGGGTTGGTTTATTGAGGCAGAAGGGGTGCGGATGAAGGGGATAATGTGGGTGTGTGTATTGAGGCAGAAGGGGTGCGGATGAAGGGTGTAATGTGGGTTGGTGTATTGAGGCAGAAGGGGTGCGGATGAAGGGTGTAATGTGGGTTGGTGTATTGAGGCAGAAGGGGTGCGGATGAAGGGCATAACACGGTGGATATATAGGGCAGAGTGGGCGCAGCTAATAGGCGTGACGTGGATGGGCGAACAGGAACGGTGGGGGGAGGGTAACAGATACAGTGCGTGAAATGGATGGGCATAAGGAGGGGAGGGGGAGCGTGGATGCTGATTGGTGGGTGTAATTGTGGGGGGGGGGGGGGGCGTGGATGCAGGCCGTGCGTGACACAGGTAGGCGTACTGGGGCGGAGGGGGCACTGGTGAAGGGCGTGACGTAAGTGGGAGTATTGGGGCAGAGGGGCACTGATGAAGGGCGTGACGTTGGTGGGAGTATTGGGGCAGAGGGGGCACTGATGAAGGGCGTGACGTTGGTGGGAGTATTGGGGCAGAGGGGGCACTCTATGAAGGGCGTGACGTAGGTGGGAGTATTGGGGCAGATGGGGCACTGATGAAGGGCGTGGTGTTGGTGGGAATATTGGGTCAGAGGGGGCACTCTATGAAGGGCGTGACATAGGTGGGAGTTTTGGGGCAGAGGGAGCACTGATGAAGGGCGTGACGTTGGTGGGAGTATTGAGGCAGAGGGGGCACTGATGAAGGGCGTCACGTTGGTGGGAGTATTGGGGCAGAGGGGGCACTGATGAAGGGCGTGACGTAGGTGTGAGTATTGGGGCAGAGGGGGCACTGATGAAGGGCGCGACGTTGGTGGAAGTATTGGGGCAGAGGGGGCACTGATGAAGGGCGTGACGTAGGTGGAAGTATTGGGGCAGAGGGGGCACTGATGAAGGGGGTGACGTAGGTGTGAGTATTGGGGCAGAGGGGGCACTGATGAAGGGCGCGACGTTGGTGGAAGTATTGGGGCAGAGGGGGCACTGATGAAGGGCGTGACGTAGGTGTGAGTATTGGGGCAGAGGGGGCACTGATGAAGGGCGTGACGTTGGTGGGAGTATTGGGGCAGAGGGGGCACTGATGAAGGGCGCGACGTTGGTAGGAGTATTGGGGCAGAGGGGGCACTGATGAAGGGCGTGACGTTGGTGGGAGTATTGGGGCAGAGGGGGCACTGATGAAGGGGGTACGTTAGTGGGAGTATTGGGGCAGAGGGGGCACTGATGAAGGGCGTGACGTTGGTGGGAGTATTGGGGTAGAGGGGGCTCTCTATGAAGGGCGTGATGTAAGTGGGATTATTGGGGCAGAGAAGGTACTCTATGAAGGGCGTGATGTTTGTGGGAGTACTGGGGCAGAGGGGGCACTCTATGAAGGGCGTGACGTAAGTGTGAGTATTGGGGCAGAGGGGGCACTGATGAAGGGCGTGACGTAAGTGTGAGTATTGGGGCAGAGGGGCACTCTATGAAGGGCGTGACGTAAGTGTGAGTATTGGGGCAGAGGGAGCACTGATGAAGGGCGTGACGTTGGTGGGAGTATTGAGGCAGAGGGGGCACTGATGAAGGGCATGACGTAGGTGGGACTATTGGGGCAGAGGGGGCACTGATGAAGGGCGTGACGTTGGTGGGAGTATTGGGGCAGAGGGGGCACTCTATGAAGGGCATGACGTAGGTGGGAGTATTAGGGCAGAGGGGGCACTGATGAAGGGGGTGACGTAAGTGGGAGTATTGGGGCAGAGGGGGCACTGATGAAGGGCATGACGTAGGTGGGAGTATTGGGGCAGAGGGGGCACTGATGAAGGGGGTGACGTAAGTGGGAGTATTGGGGCAGAGGGGGCACTGATGAAGGGCGTGACGTAGGTGGGAGTATTGGGGCACAGGGGGCACTGATGAAGGGCGTGACGTTGGTGGGAATATTGGTCAGAGGGGGCACTCTATGAAGGGCGTGACGTAGGTGGGAGTTTTGGGGCAGATGGGGCACTGATGAAGGGCGTGACGTTGGTGGGAGTATTGGGGCAGAGGGAGCACTGATGAAGGGCGTGACGTTGGTGGGAGTATTGGGGCAGAGGGGGCACTGATGAAGGGGGTGACGTAAGTGGGAGTATTGGGGCAGAGGGGGCACTGATGAAGGGCGTGACGTTGGTGGGAGTATTGGGGCAGAGGGGGCGAGTGAAAGGCATGACATGGTGGACGAAGAGGGTGCAGATGAAGAGCGTAACGTGGGTACCTAATTGGGCAGAGGGAAGGAGGGCAAAGGGCGTGACATGGTGAGTCGGAAGAGGATAATGGGACGAAGAGGACTGGAGTGTAGATAAATAATGGGACGAAAGGGACGGGAGTGTAGATACGTGATGGGACGAAGAGGACTGGAGTGTAGATAAATGATGGGAAGAAAAGGACTGGAGTGTAGATAAATAATGGGACGAAGAGGACTGGAGTGTAGATAAATGATGGGAAGAAAAGGACTGGAGTAAATGATGGGACAACAAGGACTGGAATGTAGATAAATGATGGGACGAAAAGGACTGGAGTGTAGATAAATGATGGGACAAAGAGTGTAGATACGTGACGGGACAAAGAGGACTGGAGTGTAGATAAATGATGGGACAACAAGGACTGGAATATAGATAAATAATGTGACGAAAAGTACTGGAGTGTAGATAAATGATGGGACGAAGAGGACTGGAATATAGATAAATAATGTGACGAAAAGTACTGGAGTGTAGATAAATGATGGGACAACAAGGACTGGAGCGTAGATAAATGACAGGACGAAGAGGACTGGAATGTAGATAAATGATGGGACGAAAAGGACTGGAGTGTAGATAAATGATGGGACTACAAGACTGGAATGTAGATAAATGATGGGACGAAGAGGACTAGAATGTAGATAAATGATGGGACGAACAGGACTGGAATGTAGATAAATGATGGGACGAAGAGGACTGGAGTGTTGATAAATGATGGGACAACAAGACTGGAATGTAGATAAATGACAGGACGAAGAGGACTGGAGTGTAGATAAATGATGGGACGAAGAGGACTGGAATGTAGATACATGATGGGACGAAGAGGACTGGAGTGTAGATAAATGATGGGACGAAGAGGACTGGAGTGTAGATAAATGATGGGATAACAAGGACTGGAATATAGATAAATGATGGGACGAAGAGGACTGGAATGTAGATACATGATGGGACGAAGAGGACGGGGAGTGTTATAAAGATGGGTCGAAAAGGACTGGAGTTTTGATAAATGATGGGAGGGAAAAGGCCTGGAGTGCCCGGAAAATTTGATAGGAAAACCCAAGGGGGTGGAGTGTAGAAAAAAATTTGAGGGGGGACGAAAAGGCCTGGAGTGTAGATAAATGATGGGAAAAACAAGGACTGGAGTTTTAGATAAATGATGGGGACCGAAGACGGAGTGTGGGATAAATGATGGGACAACAAGGACGGAAATTTGTAGAAAAATTGACAGGACGAAGAGGACTGGATTTGTAGATAGATGATGGACGAAGAGGACTGGGTGTAGAAAACATTAGGGGGACAACGAGGGGGGGAATTTGTAGTTTGTTTGATGGGACAACAAGGAGGGGAGTGTAGATAAAGATGGGAGGGAAAAGGACTGGGTGTAGAAAAATTGAGGGGAAAAAAAGTCCAAACGGTAGGAAAAAAAAAGGAAAACCCCAAGGGGGAAAGTAAGAACAGGTAGTGAGGGAGTATTCAAAAAAAAAATGTCTGGAGTCTGAAAGGGAGGGAGAATTTCAAATTTGGGGGGGGCACAAAACAAAAATTTGGGGGAGCTTGGACTAGGTTTTAGGTATTCAGGATTTTTACAGGGAAAAGGGGGGGAAAACTAGAAAAGGTAAGGGGGAAATCAGCAAAGCAGGGGAAAGCTCGAAAAGGGTGGGGAAAAAATTTGAAAATGCAGGGGAAAAAAGCAAAAGGGAGGGGGAAAATGGGAAAAAGGGGAGTGGGGGAAAAAAAGGAAAAGATATGAAAAATGGGCGAAGGGGGGAAAACAAGAAACTCCCCGGGGGCAGTTTGTAAATGGCGGGGGGGAAAGGGGTAGGAACATGGGAGAGCAAGTAGAAAAAAACAGGGGCAGTACGAAAAAGCAGAGCAAGTAGGGAAAAAAAAAAAGAGCAAAATAGAAAAAAAAAAACGAAAAGCAAGGGTTTAAAAAAAGGGAGCGGAAGTAGGAAAAAAGGGAAGGGGGAAGGGAGGGGGAAATAGGAAAGGCAGGGGGAAATGGTCGGGTACATCCTGTTTGGGGAGTAAAGGGTAGGTGGGGAGGTAAAAGGAAAAAGGAAGTGGGGAGGGGAAATGGTTTGGGGGACATCCCGTAAGGGAGAGTAAGTAGGGTAATAGATAGGGGAAAGGAAGTGGGAATTTTGGGGGGGGGAAAAGTTTGGGGGGGTAAGTAGGGGAGTAGGAGAGTAGGAAAGGCCCAAGGGGGAAAAGTCGGGTAATACGATAAGGAGAGAAAATTAAAGGGATAAAGGCAGTAATGGACATT